>JANAVB010026200.1:2129634-2506707 GCA_029216955.1 Iris pallida
AGAGGACAATGCCCAAGACATTTGTCCAGGACTCCGAGCCAACAACAGTTCAACTGACTTCTTGATACTTTTGAAGGGGTATATCAGAATACTCGATAAAGAGTTCAAAGATCGTTGCAATCTTCAGATTCAGAAGCTGGGGACACCCAGTCTTTGGAGTCCGAAACTGATAGCGTTGATTCATACCTCTGCACCAATCCCTCTGTATGTTCAAGGGAGGTTGAATCCTATGCTATTGGAGATGAACCGAAGACGTCAACTGCTAATACAGAACAACGTTCATCTGTAGTTGAGCAATCACTGAAGGACATGCTTGCCATGATGCAAAGTATGCATCAAATCATAATGACTCAGCAAACTGCTCAGCCTGCAGTAGTAACACTGGTGCAAGCAGCAGCACAAACTCAAGATAGCCAAGGGGTTGATATACCTTTGAATAATCTTAGTCAAGAGTCTTCTGTTAATCAAAATTATGTCTCCAGATCCTCTCATTCTAGAAGATGTACCACCTCCGGTGGGAGTTACGGTACAACCAGCAACTATACAATCGAATATGCTTCCTCAAACTAGTGAAGCTATTCATCCAGTGCGTGAGCTAAAAGCACAGTTTGAAGTTCTGAAGCACAAGGATCAGCTCCAGAGGTTAGGGATTAAGCAACCTTATCCTCTTCATTGGAATGATGTGCCCTTTTCTCCAAAATTCAAGCCACAATCGATGGTGTTATTTGATGGAAAGGCTTCTTCCAGTCAATATATCAATTATTTTGATATTATGACTGTGCATATGCAGAAGAATGATGCTATTCTTACCCGAGTTTTTATCGGATGTTTGACGAATTCGGCATACGACTGGTATCGTAGTCTATCCGACAATTTTATCGTCTTTTGACGAGTTTAAAGCAATATTTCTCTCCCATTTCTATGAAGGAGGAATGGACATGAATATGTCCTCCTTAATAGAAATCAAACAAAAGGAGAAGAAAGATACCCGGATGTTCATTGAACGTTTCCGCTCTCAATTCACAGATTGGGCCTAGTTCATTATAGCAGCAGTTTTAGCCGAGACCAATGGTAGGTTGGCTCATGAACACGGGATGATCTTTGCTTCAGAAGACAAAGAAAAGAAACGCTCTTCTGGTAATAATTCTGGCAATCGCAACGGGAAAGGGAAGGAAACCCTAGTGGTTAATCTTTCAAAACCTAAAACGACACCAAATAATCAGGAGTCTTCCAAACCAAAAGAAGAGTACTCTTTTGATGACAGTGATATCCTAGTGATATTTCAATATCTTGTAAAGAGTGGCAAACTCCAGATTCTAGAGCCAAAAAGGCCTAATAAGATGAATCTGACTGACAATTCCAAATATTGTATCTATCATAGATACATAAATTATCCTACCAAGGCCTGCTATGTCTTAAAGAAGAAAATCCAAGAGTTGATAAATGCTAATGCCATCGCTTTAACCAATGATGAGCATACGGTTACAACTAATATGATTTCTCTTCAATTTGAAGGTTTTCCTCCACAACAAGTTCAAGATGGGATTGTCCAATTCCTAAGACGACAATAAAAATTGTGAATCTTTCGCCTGCTAGAGAGCAAAATAAAAGATTATTGCCTCTCACATTAAAAAATGGTGAAATCATGTGGGTACATCCTGACTTAGTACCTGAAATGGAGAATGAAGGTAAAACTTCAAAATCCAAGAAAGGTAGGAAAGTCAAAACCTGCAATATGATTTTCATGTTGTTACTCCAGATCATGATGATTTGGATTATCTTTGGGATGGCATTTCTTTGGAGGATAGATTGAGGGGTTTGAATATATGTCCTCCAAGTTTGGCTCCTCCTACCAAACTCAAACTTACTCATCAGCAATGGTTAGCAATGAGTAGTGTCCCCTTATACAGGGCACAACAAGTCTTTACTGCTTTGAGAAAGCACATGTAGGGATTTTTTCTCCTATCCCGAATACTCCTTCTCCTGTGGCTACAGAGGTTTCTATTCCTCTTCCTTCTGTGGCTATAGAGGTTTCTATTTTTCTTTCTCCTATGGTTACAGAGGTCCTTATTCCCCTTCCTCTGTTGAGAGTCCGCTACCCACTCATATGTACAGTCAACAATCAATCCATCTCATAAAAAGATAGGCTATGACTTTTAAAAGACGGAAGGCTTAAATTATGATAAAGGAATGCGACTTCCTTTACAAATTCAAGGTCAAAAATCTACTGTTGGATTGGGTTTTGAGGTCCCTCATAAAAATTCTCGCAAGAAGAAGACTAAGGGAAAGAAGACTAAATCCTGCAATATGGTACTTCATTCTCCTGAGTCTGAAGAAGAAACCTTTACTGGTACGAGATCTGGAAAAGAGTATCACAAAGATTATGAGAGAACTTCTAAAGAAGCGGAACGTTGCTGAAACACTACCTGCTCAACCATCTCCTGTTCCTGTTGAGGCAAGACCTTCTAAACCATCTGTGGTGAGAAAGGAAAACGTAAAGCAGTACGCTTTGATGTTCCACTGAAATCTGCTTCAAATCAAGGACTGGTGATGAAGCCCTACAAGTTTGATATTCTAGCCCAATTAGCTAATACCCCGGCTAGCCTTTCTATCTTTGAGCGGCTTCGTCTTTCTAAAGAAAGTCAAGAAACTTTGAGCGAAGCTTTGCTACAAGCGGATTCATGCTTAGCTCAACTCAAGAGTCCTGACAATATACCAGTGTCGTGTCCACAATGTCATAGTGTGATGGAAGCAATTCCTAACATTACCTTCACACAAGAAGATATGTTGTTGAAGCATAATAAATACGACAGGCCTCTGTGCTACATAGGGTATATAATCTACTAAATTGACAGGATTTTATTATCCTGGGACTTCTATTAGCATTATTCTCTAGAGTATGCTATGACCTTTGAAGATTTCTACTAGTGATTTGACTTACACTAGTACAACAATAGTTGGTTTCAACTCTGGAAAGAGTAAACCACTGGAAAGATTCGTCTGAAGATTCAAATTGGTGATCTTCGAACTATGGCGACCTTTTATATTATTAACTCAGATGTATCTTACAACATTCTCCTTGGAAGACCGTGGATACATGAGCATAACATTGTGCCTTCAACTATCTACCAATGCTTCAAGTACGTGGATTCTCAAGGAATTGTGAAGACTGAATTCGCAGATATCAATCCTTTTAAGGGTGTTGAAGCCTATTTCTCTGATTCAATACTCTATAAACAGGAGCATGTGAAAGAGATATCGATATGGTCGAAGATCGATCATCTGCAGAAGATCAATCTGTCAATAAGATCCTCCTGAAGAGCAACCTTTGAAGATTAAAGTCAAAGGCCGAATCCAACCCCAACCTGTCAATGACCAACATCTGATAATCAAGGTTAAAGAAGAACTCGAGCTTCGTCTGAGGAATCAGTGAGTATTCCAGCCAAGAGCCAAGTTCAACCTCTTATGATCAAAGTCAAGGGACATACTTCTCGTACGAATGATCCAGAATCACTGATTATCAACCTTGACAAGTCTACGCAGAACGGATGACAGTCCGTTAATGATCAATCTGAAGCATAGCAGTAAACTTGTAAATGATGCAAATATTGATCATTCTGTACTTTTTATATTAATGAAGATTTCCTTTTAGAGTACATGGCTGTAAAATTTATTGAAAGAATGACTTTATCTGCTGATGATCAAAGTCATCAACATAAAAATGACATAAATACAGAGGAAACCTTATATATTATCATAAAGAAAATTCTTTTCCTCCTCATGTCGATGTAGGACCCTATGCTCAAAGGTTCCTAACATCTTCTCCCTATCTTCTTCCTGTAGCCTCATCATCACAAGCTTGTGTAACTTGTAGACGTCACGAAGAATCTTATTTTGTGATTCCGTCTAATAAGAAAAACAAGCGCCAAATTATATTTGGCCTGGCTAGAAATATCCATGTTGCTCAGACAGATGATCTCAAAGAAAAAGATAAAGGAAGAATCCGAATTGATAAATATAGTCAACAATCTCTTAAGATTATCCAGAATATAGGATATAATTTGAAGACTATGCAAGGTCTCAATCAAGGCAAAGGTAGACGATTACCATTATGTGGTGATCCATTTTACCAAAAAACTCGATATGGATTGGGATACGATCCATCCCACATGTTTAATGAAGATACACAAGAAGAATTTTCTTTCAGTTTTTCACAATCCTCAGATTCGGAAGAAATTCAATTCATCGAATCTGATCCATCCCACATGTACAAAGAAGATATGGAAGAAGAATGTTCTTCCAGTTTTTTACAATCCTCATATTCTGGAGGAGACTATTATGATGAATCTGAGTGCATCTTTTCAGTCAATATGGTTCAAACTGATGGTGAATCTGAGCCATTTGAAAATACCCTTGGGCACAACAAATGGACACTCAATGGGAGCTTCATTTTGAACAGCGACAGCCATATACAGAAGATGAAATCGTCCAGATTGACGTTGGAGACGGAACTACGTCTAAGCCAATATTCATCAGTAAAAACCTTTTTGAAGATGAAAAGAAAGAGTTGGTACAACTGATTAAAGAATATATTGATATCTTTGCATGGAGTTATGAAGATATGTCGGGTCTAGATCCTAAAGTAGCTACTCATAAACTCAATATTTTTCTAATGCCAAGCCTGTAAAACAACAGCAACGGCATTTTCGACCAGATATGATGGATGCAATTGAAGCAAAAGTCAAAAAACTGATCACATGTGGCTTTGTTCATGAAGAACAACACCCAGAATAGGTTGCCAACATTGTTCTGTTATGAAAAAAATAGAAAAGTTCGAGTTTGTATAGATTTTTGAGATCTTAATGCAGCTTGTCCAAAAGACGAATTTCTACTTCCGATTACCGATGTCATGATAGACAATACATG
The DNA here is from genome assembly GCA_029216955.1 of Iris pallida. NCBI lineage: Eukaryota > Viridiplantae > Streptophyta > Magnoliopsida > Asparagales > Iridaceae > Iris > Iris pallida. The sequence goes on from JANAVB010026200.1 coordinate 2,134,561, forward strand.
TGGTTTTGAACGCATGTCTTTCATTGACGGATTTTCAGGATACAATCAAATTAAGATGCATCCAGGAGATGAAAAGCATACTGCTTTTCATACACCCCTTGGAGTTTACTGCTATATGGTTATGTCATTTGGTCTGAAAAATGTCGGTGCTACGTATCAACGGGCTATGAGCAACATCTTTCAAGAACATCTACGGAAAATAGTGAATGTTATGTGGATGATATTGCTGTCAAAAGTCGATCAAAAGATGATCACATTCAAGACTTGAAGACAGTATTTGAGTTAATGCGTCAACATCAACTGAAGATGAACCCTACTAAGTCTTTCTTAGGGGTTTCTAGTGGCAAGTTTTTAGGATTTGTCATTACTTCTCAAGGTATCCACGTTGATCCTGATAAAATCAAAGCAATTCTTGAAATACGTCCTCCACGCAATCTAAAAGAACTCGTGGCTTCCAAGGTCGCATTGCTTATATCAGGAGATTTATATCCAATCTTTCTGGAAGATGTCAACTTTCTCTCGTCTATTAAAGAAAGGTGTATCATTTGTTTGGGATGAAGCATGTCAGAAAGCCTTCAATGACATCAAACAATACCTTACAAATACCTGTTCTGGTACCTCCAGTGGTGGGAAGACCATTTTTGCTCTATGTTCGAGCCTTGGATCATTCACTTGGTGCCTTCTTGCACAGAAAAGTGATAAAGGTCATGAACATGCAATTTATTATCTTAGCCGAATGATGGTCGGAGCTGAACATAGGTATACTCCTATGGAGAAAGAATGTCTGGCCTTGGTTTTTGTTGTTCAAAAGACACGAGATTATGTGTCAGGACAGACTATTCATGTCATCTCCAGAATAAATCTATTCGGGTATTGATGAAAAACCGAGCATTCTTAACTCCAGGTTAGCCACCTGGATGATGTTGCATACTCCTTATGATATGGTCTATGTACCTCAAAAAACAGTGAATGGTAAGCTTTAGCTGATTTCTTAGCAGCTCACCCTATACCTGAAACATCTAAGCTATATGAGGATATTCCAGATGAAGTCGTGGATTGCAACATGACTTTGAAGGATGATATTTGGCAACTATATTTTGATGGAGCATCGGTTGGAACTAAAGGCAATATTGTCTCCGGAGTAGGCATCGTATTGGTCTCTCCTGATAAAATGGTCATATACCGTGCTTATTCTCTTAATGAACCATGCTCCAACAATATGGCAGAATATAATGCTCTGCTAATTGGTCTTCAAGTCATAAAAGAATTGGACATTGAGTTCCTGGAAGCTTATAGAGACTTCAACTGATTGTTAATCAGGTCAGAGGGACATATGAAGTCAAAAATCCTGACCTCATTCCCTATCATCAAGTGGTAATCGAATTGGTCTTTCATTCAAAGATTCTTCATTGAATTCGTACCACGTTCTTAAAATTTAGAAGCGGACGCTCTTGCTAGTTTAGCTGCAGACTTAGTTGTTCCAATTACAAGACAAAATACATTACTTTATTGGATCAGACTTATTCTGTGTCAAAAATAATTGCATATCGAGAAGAGTTATATACAGAATCAAATTCTCAACAAAGGGATTGGAAAGTCCATTCATTGATTATGCGGTTCATGGGATTTTACCTGAAGATCCAAAGAAGGCATCAATCAAAAGACGATCATTTCGATTCTACTATGATTCTTCTTTGCATATGTTATATCGTCGTTCTTATGATAGACTTTTGCTGCGTTATCTCTCTGAGAGTGAAGCTAAGCAAACACTCCGTGAAGCTCATGATGGTGTCTACGGTGCTCATCAACCGGGTCCGAAATTACAGGACCGTATTCGAAGAATGGGGTATTATTGGCCTTCCAAGATAGTTGATGCTGTAGATTATGCCAGACGGTGTAAAGCGTGTCAGATTCATGCTGATTTTATTCACCAACCTTCTGAATTCTTACATCCTACAGCAGCTTCTTGGCCCTTCGAAGCTTGGGTATGGATATTATTGGTCCGATTAACCCTCCTTCTGTCAAAGGATATCGGTTTATCTTAGCTATAACCGATTACTTTTCTAAATGGGCGGAAGCGGTTCCTTGTTGAAGTGAAAACATCTAATGTGGTTAGCTTCATTAAGCATCATGTCATTTATCGTTTCAGAATTCCTCGAAGGATAATTCATGACAATGGACCCCAATTTGCCAGTCAGGCATTTTATCGATTCTGTGACAAGAATCGGATCCAAAATCTGGCCTCTACGGCCTATAATCCAGCTGCTAATGGTTTGGCCGAAGTTTTCAACAACACAATCATTAAACTTCTCAAAAAGTTCGTCTCTTCTAATAAACGTGATTGGAATGAGAAACTTGGAGAATATTTATGGGCTACCGAACGACAGTCCGAACTACTGGTTTTACACCATTTACTGGTTTACGGATGTGAGGCTATTCTTCCACTGGAAATCCAGATTCCATCTCTTAGAAGAGCCATTGCTAATGAGCTAACTTCAGAGAATAATGATCGCTTATGACTTCAAGAACTTGAAGGATTGGACGAGAAGCGTCTTCAAGCGCAACAACACATTGAGATATATCAAGCCGCATATCTTGAACTTTCAATCATAAAGTTAAAGAGAGGATATTCAAGGTCGGTGAGCTAGTTTTGGCTGTCCGAAGACGATGGTGATGACTCATAAGAGCAAAGGGAAATTCCAAGCAAAATGTGAAGGTCCTTATGTAGTTGAGTCGGTATTCTCCAATGGTGCCTATAGGTTGTCTAAACCTAAAGAGTTGCTGATGCCAATTAATGAAAAAAATTTGAAGAAATATTATGTCTAAATTTTTTCTTTATTCTCCCAGCTACCAATGTTTGGTTAAGCTGATTATTTGTCTCCTAAAAGAGAATTTTGATCTTCTGTCTTACCAGCTGATTAAAAAAAAGGGGAATTTATTATTTATCATGTTATTATGACCTCTGAATAAATATTAAGTCTACTTCTTTTCCTATCTATCGTCCATATGGCCTCTGAATAGATATTAATCTATTTTTAAGTTGTTGATGATCTGTCACGTTCATATTACCTCTGATAGTATCGTATACTCTAAACAGAAAACGAGATTCATTATCATGTCCACATTGCCTCTGGATAGATATAATTTATTGAGTTTAGAAGACTTGTCATGTCCATATTACCTCTGATAAGTGTTTTCTATCTCATAACTATTGTTTAATTTCAAAATAAATGATAGGGTCACAAACAAATATTTTATTCATTTCTTGTAAACATTACAGAATGAAAAAGATAGAAGATTACAAAAATTCTTTATTTGCCTAAGGCGGAGTAGAGACATCTTCACAATTTTTGTAGCTCCACTAGACGCTTCTCACGAGAGCTCAGTACAGTTTTAGTAGCTACGGAGCGTCGAGCTTCGGGAGTACAGAGAGAAAGTCCAGCAAAAGTGACTATCATCTTATCCTTGGCTTCGTCGAGGGTTTTGATGGTAGCTTCAGCACCGAAGACTTGTTCCTCCAAAATTGAGCTCTGTGTTAGATGCTGGTCTCGAGCTATGATCAACTACTCCCTCGCCGCCTTCAAGCGAGCCAATTCTGTCTCAACTTCTCAAAATCTATCATTTGTTGATGAATTCTCATATTTGAAGTTTCATAGGCTTCTCTCTGGATATCCAGCTGGGGCTTAGCTTCAGCCAAAAAAGCTTTTTCTTTGGCGACCTTGATGCTGTACTCTTGGAGAGATTCATTGAAAGTAGTCTCTCGAGCGGTGTATTCAGCTGATAAAGCGTCATACTCTTGGATGAGACTTTCAATAGTTTTGCTTGACAGCCTTAGATATTCTCTAATGGGTTGTTCAAGTTCCTCTATTACTTTCTCCAATGCCGCTGCTCTCGCTGCATCATTGAACATGGCGACATTTCTGATCGTAAGAGCAATGGCAGCCTTCAAGCTTTCATAGTTAAGGCCCTTCTTCATGACCATCTTGATCAGAGCTGCCAGCGTTTTGTAGAATGTTTCAGTATGAATCTCAACTAAGAGATTCATTTCTGTATTTGAGCTCGACGTGGTGGCGATGTCTACCAAGTCTCTTTTCTGAAGACTCGGGGCAGATGTTGTTGCTTTGGTAGCAAATTGAGATGAAGTCAATGTTGTCGCTGCTACCATGGTTAACTGATCCCCAGGAGCTTCCGAGGCCACATCTTCAGCACTTTGTTGAATTGTTTCTCCAGCCGTTTCTGGAGCTGAAACTACTTGAGTTTCAGTGGCGGTAATAGTTGCGGGAGGATTGGTAGTTATGGTGACATTCAGGTTCAGGCACTGTCTTCTCAGGAACTTGTGCTGGATCAGTAGTAATAACGGAGGATGCTATTACAATGTCTCCAACTTCAGTTGATGATTTGACCATGTCTTTATCATCTTATTTGGCTACCGGCTCTTCAAATAGTTTAGTTGTAGTGGGTCCTTCTACAACTGGTTCTTCGTTGAAGTCTGTCAATTCTGCAGCAGATGCTTCTTTATCTACAGTGGGTTCTATTATTTGTTCTTTTTCTCGCCCTCAGCAGGAGGAGACAATTCTAGCTGAGCCTGCACTTCAGGCTCTTGTTGTATCTCTGTATCTTCTTCTTCTGAAGAAGAACTCTCTTCCTCAGATTCTATGTTTTCTTCATGAATATCTTCTTGAGGAGGAGGAGGAGCCGCAGGCTTTGATGTAATGATAACACCTACAAAAATTAAACACAAATAAGTTAATATACAAAAATCATTTTGTATAGATTTTGTGTAATTTATATTTACCTGGAGTAGGTGCAGGACGCGCCAAGTATGAGTCATAGTCCCCATCCCAGTCATCATCGTCGAAGGCAAGAGCCGGTTCATCTGATGGGATGAGCTCTCGATCAACAGTATGTTTGTGGCAGAGTCCTCAGTAGCTTGTGCCTTTTGTGGCAAAGACAGATGAAGTGATGAGCTAAGACGTCCAGAAGATAGGACCGCCACAGCTTCTGTTGACGCTGCTGGTTGAGATGCAGAGGATCCTTCTCCAAGATGAGTCAAAGAAGATGTAATGTGTTGAGGATCCTCGACTGGAGTGTCGCTCTCTGGAGTAGCGGCTCTCTGTCTAGAAGGCCCTTTGACAGTAATTTTCTTCTTCTTCTCTGGGAGGGTCTTCTCTGGAAGGGTAACAGTTGCACCTGATTTCCGTTTTCGGTTTTTCCAATAATAATAGTCCCGCAGTTATTTCCAACTCCCGTAGGGATTACTTCCAGATACTCATCTGGAACAGCAGCATCATCGGGTATGTCTGGAAGTACCCTGACTGGCTCTTCGACATTCCCTTCCTTGGGCCATCTAAGACTCCCCTTCATGTTGTAGCCATGGGCGAAGGAGCGGATGAATGCATAAAAGCGAGCATACTATGAAGTATACGTAGCTCGGTTGTGCTGGGAGCAGTCGATACTCTGAATTTAGCACCGGTACAAGCAGTGCTAAAGTATCTCCAGGCTCTTGCACCATCAATTAGCTTCCCATAATGATAGAAGCTGGTGGAGGGATTACCAACATGAAGTTGGTCATATCCAAACTGCGAACGAACTGACTTGGTAGATACGGTTCGAACGCACAGTTGTCTTATTCCTGTACATCAGATGTGAGGGTCTGATGCACACTAGTCATTTGAAAACTGGCACAGGCAATGAAGTCCTCCCTTGCCTCTGTCTTCAAATTGTACACCGAGGCAATCGGCTGGAACTTCTGGCCTTGTGCAAAAGAAGTTCCATCCATGAGAATAGTTCATCACTGCTCGGGTATCTGCCACTGTAGTTGCAGTCCATGTGGCTTTATTGAATTTTTGGAGGAAGACCTCTGCATCATCTCCAGGGGGGTGGCAACAAACTGCAGTTATGATGTAATAGCCAGCCCATCAGATAAGTATAGGGCATCTCTACCCTAGGGAAATCTTTTCGGTGAGGAGCATTGTTGATTAGCTCATCACCAAAGGTCCGTAAGCCTGCATTTATTCGATACACCATTGCCGACAGCAGGTTGATTCTGACCTTGAACACCAAACGTACTGCCGGCCACAATATGTTTCGGTAAATTCTGTCTGCCGTGCTGATCCCTGGCACAACCCATCTCCGTAGCCACAGAAAAAGAAAGCCTGCCAGCAAGGCTTCCCTTGAGATCTTCTGACTGCCACGCCTCAGGTAGCTTAAGGTTTCAGTCCCCGCAGGGATGTCTCCAGTCTTAGTGGACAGATGCTGGTCCGGAGACTTATGTGAGATCATCAAACTGTGGATCAGATGTGAAGGATTATTAAACAAGGGTTGATGGTTGGAGCCTTATTTTCCTGAAATCTTTCCTTCTCGTTCTTGGGTATGCTATTCTCGTGGTAGAATAAATAGGTTGTCCATTTATTAATATATGCCAAGTACGACCCACTGTCATACATAGTGGTGCAAATTAAGTATGGCACATAAGTTCTTGGTAGAACTCAACCAATTGAGGATTTTTCTCCCTGATTTCTGCTAGTTCCCGGTTGGAGGGAACATACTCTTCATAGGGCGCTTCACCCATCGACAGCTTAGAGATGAATTGCATCTCGTGTAGGGCAAGACCCATCTCACCTAGTGGGGTTGCAAAAGTTCCTGTTGAACTCATATACAACTCCATCAAAGCCAAGAACAGGTTACTGTTCATCGGTATACCCTGGCTCGTAGAGGCTACCGCTTCATAAAGGCCGATGGCTTCCAGGTCCGTCTTGAAGTTCTTCATGATCCAGCACTAAGCTGAATCCAGTTCTGGTTATAAGGAGTCAGCCACCCTGGTAGCCTAGGGTTGGCCTGAGGATATAATACTGCAGCCTTTATGAACTTTTTGATGAACATTGGAGTCTGCACCGGCTGGATCAGAGCTGAATCTTCGCTCGGTGTAAATCCAGGCAATAGACCGAAAAAAGGGGACAACACCACCACTAGGAGCACTGATGTGGTAGCCCATTTCATTGGCTCTATCCCTCTTGAAAATGATTCTACCTGGCCTACCATGGCTGCTAGGAGTCAGGTTCCATAGCATCTGTCGAGGATGGTTGACATCGACAAACGCAGATAGGAGATAATCTCTGACCATGTCGGGGAGATACATTGCCCTATCTCCAAACTTGAACACCCAAGCCTCCTTCTTGGGGTGTTTGTGACTGAAAATCTATCGCATCCCCGAACAAGAAGGCTGGCTTCGAAAATTGTTGATCATCTAGCGATACCAACAATTTATTTATCATGGACAACAGCATTCTGTCCCCCTGAGCAGCTATTAGTTGTTGTCTTCCTTCAGGGTATTCTGGATTTGACTGAGGGAACTCCATAGGACAAATTCTCTAAGTAATTCGAGCCCACCATACCAGCTGCCAAGCCAAATATGTCTGTAAGCGGATGAATTTGCAAGTCTACTGCCAAAAGAAACAAGAAAAATCAAGTTAGTAAAAATCTAATTTGAATTTTTACGCAGATGACTTAGTCTAAATTTTACGCATAAAGATTGAAGACTCATACTAGAGAGCTTGACTATGCAAAACTTTACGCTCATGCGCAAAAATTAAGTTTTTAAAGTGTAAAAGTTCTTTATTTTACGCAAAGTCTTTCACTTGTGAATTTTACGCTGGCACGTATTGATGTGAGCGTATTTTGAATTTTACGCTGGCACATATTGATGTGAGCGTATTGTGAACTTTATGTGACACGTATTGACGTGAGCGTATTTTGTTTTTACGCTGGCACATATTGATGTGAGCGTATTATGAACTTTACGCTGGCACATATTGATGTGAGCGTATTTTGATTTTTATGCTGGCACATATTGATGTGAGCGTATTTTTTTTTATGCTGGCACGTATAGACGTGGGTGTATGTTTTTAATTTTACGCTGACACGTATAATGTGGGCGTATTTTGTTATTTTAATTTCTACGCTGACACATAAACGTGGGCGTAAAGTTTAAAGTTCGAGTTTTCTTCTTTTCTCTGGCGAACTCATGGTCGAAGTTAGGTAGTGTCCTACTTTCATGGCTAGAGCCACAGCAGGGTTGCTCTATCGGGGTGCCACAGATGAAGGGATGTTGGTTTCCGCACGATCAGTCGTCGACAAAGCAGCGACGGGCTTCTTGCCCTTGCTGCCGGCTGCGGTTTTGCTCTTGGGGGGCATCGATTCAAAGTAAGAGTACGTAGAGAAAGAGAAGAAAGAGTAAAGAAATTCGGGATTGCAAAGGACGAGTAAAGTTCTCTCTGTACTCGTAAAGCTCTATTTATAGAGAATTTTGAAATCAGTTCAAATTTCCAAAATTTATGCTGACTGTTGGATATCTCTACTTTTACGCGGACTGTTGAGTATCCCGAACTCTACGCAGATGACCGTTGGGTATCCCGAATTTTACGCAGACTATTGAATATCCCAGATTTTACGCTTATGTTCAAAGTATTTTAAATTTTGAAAAAATTTGAAAACTTTGAAGGGGGTCTTGTAGGAGCGTAAAAAGTGCTTCATGGACTAAGTCAAAGAAGTTGAGAACTTTACGCAAGTCAAACAGAGTCAAACTCAGACTTTACGCAAGACAAACAGAGTAAAACTCTACGCGAGCTAGTTTACGCGAGAGTTATCCTCAAAGCTTTTACGCGAGGACAGGCTGTCAAATAACGCATTTAATGCGCGTGATACTGTTCTGACATAAATTTTCTGACAGCAGACAGCACAGAAGTCAAAAAGATTTGATTTACACCAAACCCAACACTTGTCGTTTAATGTGCAGATGGGCTACTTTACGCTCAAGAGATTGCTTCTTTTACGCATGAAAGCTATTCGAGCTTTTTACGCTCAAGGCTGTTGTGCGCGTAAAGTTTATTTGAGCTAATTTTACGCTTAAGGCTACTTTTCAGCCACTTTACGCGGAAAGTCTATTTTGGGTCATTTTTACGCCTGATCTTTTCTGGCTACATGAGAACGTGGTCTGCTTACGTGGCTTTCATGCCACACTTATCGAAGAACGTGTGTACGTGCTCTCCCATTTTGTTGAAGTAGTGGGACATGTGTCATCATGCGAGAGACATGCGTAGAGAATAATTTCCATCATGGGTGACAGTTACTTGCGTAAAGACCCAAATTTGTTGCTTTTTATGCACAGAGGGTCTAGTCTATAAATAGACTTATTTTTAAACACAAGAGATCATCAAGAGAGATACAGGAGAGGAGATTCTGAGAAAAGTCATACTTTAGAGTGATATTCCCAGAAGCACTTCTTCAACTTTTTCTCAAGAACAGGGTGAAGAAAAGCAGGAAAGCTTTCGAATGTGCCATCAGTGCCGTTGCTCGATATTTTGGTGACTTAGTTCTTCCGATTGTTCGTCTTCTTCAAGCAGTTTTTTATCATCATCGTACGGTCCAAGGAACAAAGTGATCGCTCTCAGATCAGACTTCCATAGCAATTTCCAGAAATAATTTATACTTTTGTACTTTTTCTAGTTTTCTTTCAAAAGCCAATTTTAGGCATTTTGTTAAGTGAAACAACCACCTCCTCAAGTTGCCTCTGTGTCAATTCAAGCTGATCCCAGTAGTCTGGTGCTAGGGGTGGTAATTACCACGCTGTTCCTCCTCCTAATACTTCTAACCAACCCATCAATTCCCAAACATCAGGGATGCTAATGAAACTGTAAAACTATTATGCACTCATTTGAGGCCTTCAAGCAGAAGATGGCCTACAAAGACTGGACATAAAGCAACCGTATCCTACAGAATGGAAGAAAGTTCCATTCCCTCCTAAATACAAGCTTCCGAGCATTATGTTGTTTGATGGCAGTACCTCTCCAAGTCAGTACATCAATTATTTTGAGGTGATGACCGATCAATTACAGCCAAATGATGCTCTCCTTACCAGAGTGTTCGTCGGTTGTTTAGCCGGCAGCATATGACTGGTATCACAACTTGCCTGATGGCTGCATAACTTCTTTTGTTGGTTTCAAGCAAATGTTCTTGGAACGGTTTTATGAGGGAGTCAACGATATGACAATGTCTGCCCTCATTAAGATTAAACAGAGGCACAATGAATCCACAAAAAGTTTTATTGAAAGATTCGTCGAGAGGCACTCAAAATGTCTTTAGGAACTCCATCTGCTGTAACAATAGACACTTGCAAATCAAACTTGTTGCCTATTATCAGTATGTGGACAGGATCTACACAATTCCAGGATTGGCTTTTTTATTGTAAATACAAAGGCGGCAGAGGTTAGTGCCGAAAAGTTTAAACAGTTAAGAGTTCAGATGACTCATCCTAACCAAGACGAACATTCTACACTCGGGGGTAATAATCGACAGAATAACAGCAAGAGTAAAGAAACACTGGCCATCAATCTCAAGGAAAAGAGTCTTTGGCTGTCAACGTCGCTCAGACAACGCCCACTCCATCACCACCATCACAGAAGACAACTCGTCCAAAGGAAGAGTATTCTTTCGATGAAGGTGATACTTTGAGCATCTTCGATTGCTTGATCAAAAGCAATAAACTTCAACTTCCAGAGGAAAAATGGCCAGAAGAAGTGGGTAAAACCGATCACCCTAAATATTGTGTTTATCACATATTTATAGGGCATCCCACCAGAGCATGTTATGTGCTCAAGGGCAAAATCCAGGAGTTGGTCAATTCTGGAGCAATTACTCTTCAGCAAGACGAGAAAACGGTGACCGCTAATGTGGTTTCTCTACAATTCGATGATTTTGCACCACAACTTGTACAACATGGTGTTGTCCCCATTCCAAGGACTGCTCTTAAGATCGTGAATCTCCCATCTCCTCAAAATGAAGGTCTTGTTCCACTATCGACTGACAGAGGAGAGATCGTGTAGATTCATCCAGATTTGGTAGCAGAGTTTGAAACGTCGTCCTCTTCTAAGCAAAAGAAATACACCAAATCTAATAACTGCAACATGATATCCTTTGAACCAGTAACAGAAGAAAAAATTCTAATGGGCACTAGATCTGGGAAACCCTATCTTTGAGAATATCCCGAAAATTAAGAGAATCATGCTCCATCTCCTAATGCTCTTCCTACATCATCTTCTCCTGCTGAGAATATACCATCTACATTCCCTGTCTGTGGTTGAACCATCTCCTCCTAAACCAACATCAGCAGATAAGAAAAAGCAACCTGTTCGCTTTGACAAAGCACTGAAGAAGTCATCATCTCTTGGACTTGAAAAGCCTTACAATTTTGACATATTGGCTCAATTGGTCAATACTCCAGCAAGATTGTCAATCTTTGAACTCTTACGTCTCTCAAAAGAGACTCGAGAGACGTTAGGTGAAGCTTTGATGCAGGCTGACGCTATCTTACTCTTCTCAAGAAGCCTGAAAAGGAGCCAGTCAGTTGTGAACATTGTCATAGTATATTTGAACTAATGCCCAATATTACTTTTACACAAGATGACATGTTATTAGAAGATAATCTTCATGATCGTCCTCTCTATTTTACGGGGTATGTAGATACTATGAAAGTCGATCGTATTCTGATTGACCCCGGGTCTGCACTTAGCATCATGTCGAAGTCTTTACTGGATGCTTTGAAAATCCCAGTGCATAACCTCTCTACAACTATCACTACCATCTTGGGATTCAATCAAAGAAGAAGTGAACCTTTGGAGAAGATATGCCTAAAACTTCAAATTGGCAATCTTCGTACAAAGGTAACTCTCTATGTTATCGACAATCATGGCTCATACAACGCTTTGTTGGGAAGGCCATTCCTCCATGAACACAATATTGTACTTTCTACTCTCCACCAATGTTTCAAATATATGGATGGTAATGGAGAAGTCCAAAAAAAGGTTGCAGATTTGAATATTTTTAAAGGGGTTGAAGCATACTACAACGATTCTCGCATGTACAAGAAAGAATTCATGAAGGTGGTACTAGCAATGGACACGTATAAAGAACAAAAAAATGTGTCGAATGATACACTAGTGATCCCGGTCAAAGGACGTACCTCTTGTCCTCAGTCTTCCAAACCACTGACTATCTATCTTCCTTCCCATGAGAAGCAGCCCAAGGGTGATAGTCGGGAACAAAGGGAGCTCACCTCTTCTGAGCCACTTGTAATTGATCTTCGTCGCAAGAAGCCTCATTCGCCTTCTCGTTCTTCTTCTCCTTCTCTTGTCATTAATCTGACTAAGCATGCTAAGGCTAAAGTTTCTGTTATAAATGATGGTGTAAAATCATTAAAGCATCTCCTTTGCAGTATACTAATGTCTCTTACTATACTCAGTGTTATTTGGACATGCTAGATAGCTTTAAACCACTTACAATAGAAGTCGTATCATCTCTTCGAAATACGGTATCACTGGATTCAATACAAGAGTCGTACTTCTTAGTACCGTCTCGAAAGAAAGATGAAAAGCCTATATTCTTCAACAAAAGAGAGAAGCCAAAAATCATGCTCTATAACGATAATAGAGATGATTCTGGAAGGCTACAATTACGCCGCAATAGTCCTCAATCTAAAGCAATCATCCGCAAAATGGGCTATAATTTCAAAACTGGCCTCAACAACGGTAAAGGGAGGCGAAACTCCTCTTCGTATTGTAGTTCCAAAAGAAAAATCACAATAATTCCACAGTAAAACGAAATGGGGACTAGGTTATGCTTCACCACTCCTAACTCCAGAACCTTCTGAATCTGATGAAGAAGAACGATCAAACTCTTCTGATTCTATTTTATGGGATTATGACACCATCATTGGTCATGTTCATAGGGTGATAATATCTTCTAACATGGTGTCTGCCGAATTGTTGGAAGATGATGAAGATGATATTGAAGAAGCTCCTGAATTGGACCCTTGGACACAAAAGATGGACAATCAGTGGGAACTTCGTTTTGAACAACGAGAGCCACCTACTGAGGATCAACTAGTCCAGATCGATATTGGAGAGGAGGGCGTATCACGACCAATCTTCATTAACAAAAATCTTCCAGATGATGATAAACAAGAATTGATTCACCTTATTCGTGAATATATTGATGTCTTCGCCTGGAGTTATGAAGATATGCCGGGATTAGATCCTTAAATTGTAACTAACAAGCTTAATATCTTGCCGAATGCCAAGCCGGTCAAACAACAACAACAGCAATTCAAGCCTGAAATATTGGATGCAATTGATGATGAAGTCAAAAAGCTTATACCTTACGGTTTTATCAGAGAAGAACAGCATCCTGACTGGGTAGCCAACGTTGTCCCAGTCCTGAAGAAGATCGAAAAGGTTCGAGTTTGCATAGACTTTCTGGATCTTAATGATGCTTGCCCTAAAGACGAATTCCCTTTCCCAATTACTGATGTCATAATCGACAATACATGTGGATTCGAACGAATTTCTTTCATGGACGGGTTTTCTGGATATAATCAAATTCGGATGATTCCTGAAGATGAGAAACATACTTCGTTTCATACTCCTCGTGGAGTGTACTGTTATACAGTCATGCCATTTGGTCTTAAGTATGCAGGTGCAACTTACCAGCGGGCTATGAGTACTATCTTTCGGGATCATCTACGAAAGACTATCGAATGCTATGTTGACGATATTGCTGTCAAAAGTCATCTTAAGGAAGATCACATTCAAGATTTAAGAACTATCTTCAATCTAATGCGCCAGCATCTTTTCTTTGAAACTGAAGTGACTGTTCATTCATTCACTTTCTTTGATTTATCATTCATTTGGCATTTATTGTCTCTTGTTTTAAATAATATGGATTCACGTCCTTTACACCTCTGAATTTCGATTATTTATATCAGCAACTTGTCACGTCTTTATTACCTCTGATAAAGTTGTCTATTGAAATAACAGTATTGCTAAATTTTATATTCTGCCACGTCCACATTATCTCTGAGCAGATATAATAAATATTATTATTTTCTAAATCATGAAATATATCATGTCCAATACCTCAGAATATATTTTCTATTCTATTGCTTATATCTATATCAAGATATGCAACAAGTAATGGAACCACATAAAAAAGTCTTTATTGTTCTCTTTCTACAAAAGAAGAAAAAGGAGTACATTGTAGAAAGAAGCAAAAAAATTTGCCCATTTTCACTCCGAATGATAGATGGTGAGTTCTGCAATTTGTTTCTTCAGAACCTGAATTCTTTCATCACGAGAATCTAGCACTCTCTGCCTAGCTTCAACTCGTCCTGATTCAGGATCGAAAGGTTGTAGGGTAGCAGTTCGACGTTTTAGCTCTTCATTCTGAAGACGTTCAAATTCTTTCTTCTAGTCCTTCAAAATCTCCACCCGATCAATAGCAGATTGGTACAATTGATTCTCTTGTTCAATGCTCTGCTTAGCAGTTTAGAGTTCTGCCTGAAGTTGAGAAATTTTGGCTTCTAGATCAGCAACCTTTTTCTCTTCCTCTATAGCCTTGGTCTTGTGACTCTCAGCAATAATAGCCACATCAGAGATTTGAATGTCTAGCTCAGAGGATTGTCTAGTGAAAGCCAGCATGAATGTTTTAAAATCAGCTTTACTAATTTCTGCTTCTCGAACCATGGTTTCATATTTCATGTTTACTAGTGGCTCAATATCTTCTATTTTTAGCTCCTTGTAAGCCTTGATCGACCTCTCTAGCTCATCCAAAATATGTTCCAAAAATGAAGCTTGAGCTTCGTCTCCTTGACTACGGATGCCTTCGATCAAGAATGTAGTGGGAGTTCTAACAGTACTGAAAGGGACATCCTCTCTCTCCATAACTCTATGAACTAGAGGCTCCAGAGACATAAAAAAAACTCTCGTGAAAGAGGTCACCACAAATTTGTTAGCTGTCAGGGCTCCTGGAGTAGCTACTATGTTTGTAGAAGTTTTCACAGCTTTAGCAGGTGGGGGTACTTCATCTGGAGTACTAATATGAGAAGAGCTTCCTTCCCCGGCTACAGCCCCAGTAGGTGCTACTGCAAATCACATATATTATAACATATAATGCTGAAGATGCAATAACAAATCGTTCATAGTGGGGGAAACTTACTTGAGCTGAGTACATTATGAGGAGTCTCAATAGCTTTAATTGTCTCGGACTGAAGTTTGGACAGAGTCTCTGTAGACATGGTGGCCTGACTACTCCCTGCTCCTGATTCAGTCGGAGGTGGTAGAGTTACTAGAGTTTCATTTACTAATTCAGTTGCCACCTTAGACACTTCGGGCGGCTCAGTGGTCGTGGGTTCATTAACTTCAGGAAGATTGACAGGTTCCTTATCATGAACCACATCCTCCTCGTCTTCAGCAAGCGAAGGATCTTCATCAACTGGGATTTCTTGTGATGATGATGCATTCGCTAAAGTTTGTTTTTCTTTAGCAATGTTGTCCCAATCTTCATCATAAGTTTCATCATCAAAATCACAACCGTTCAATGCATCAATTACTGCCTCTCCTGAATGAGTAGATCTATATTTGAGCTTACGAAGTATCTTGTGGAGGTAAATCCTGTTTTGGAAAGGAAGCTTTTGGACTCACGAGAGTTGGAGAGGGAATTGGTATCCCTGCTGCAGCAAGTACATTGGCAGGAACATTTACTGTCATGATGGTGGAAGGAGGACGGACATCTGTTAAAGTATATCACTTCTATCTTATTGATGGAGGTATATCAGCAATGTCCAATCTTCTTCTAACTTCTTTGAGTATCGGTACGTTTGGCCCTGCAACAGCTTCGGTACGATTACCTTCTGGATCGATCAAGGAAGCAGAAGTTCCTCCCTCTGCAATCTTCCCCTGTTTCTTAATAGAAGAAGGGGTAATATCCTTCTCTCCAGAAGAAGAACTGAGAAGCAACTGTTTTGATTGAGAACGAGTTGTTCTCGTAGTCACTGGTTCATTGATAACCAGTGATGTTCTTTTCTTCTTCTCTGGAGCCCTTGGATAATTAGGAGGACTATCCCGTTGAGGAGAGGCTGTCGTTTCCTTAGTCTTTCTCTTCTTCAAACCTTTAACAGAGGATTTTTCTTTCGCATCTTTATGGATATATCTAAAGGATCTTGAACTGGGTCAGTAAAATTTATTAAAATTGATGCCTCCAGAGGTACATCGACAGGATCTCTATCTTCTACATCCCGGAAAGACTGAAGAGTACGTTTCCCTTATTTAATTCTCCTTTCAGTTGCGAAGCTATGTGCAGGATGGAAGCTTTCAGCGAATGTGTTCGCTGAAGTATAGAAGTTTGCATATGAATATAACATACGCGGGCCTTGGGGAAGTTTATAAGGCATAGAAAAATAGCTTTTGTGCCCCGGGCATTGTAATAATTCCAAGCCCTAGCCCCATCAATAAGATAACCCTTGGCCTGTAGGCAAGTGGTTGCATTTCCTACATGAAGCTGATCATACCCGAACTGTCGTGCAAATCGACTCGGCAAATACGGTTCCAAATAGCATTCTTCTTCAAATCTATAGACCAAGTAAGAGGGTCGAATTATCTTAAGCCAGGAAAAGATGTTTGGACTTAAACGAAGTGTTTCTTCAGGTAAGTCCATCATTTGTGGAGGCATAGTATCATACCCTGAAGGGGGGCCAACACACTGAAAATACCATCCTGATCCATGGTTCAAGGCAAGTCGACACTTTGAAAGAGCAGTATATTTCCAATGAGCATTAGCAAAATACCCGATAAAGTCTCCATCAGCAGGTCCCATATCCGGGTTCATTAAACAGGGATGGTGTAGCAATAACCATCTGAACAAATAAGTATATGGCATTTCAGTACGGGGAAAATCTGACCGACTATCCTTATCTTGCAGCATAGTATCCACCAAAGAATGCAATCCAGCGTTCAGGCGACAGGTCATGGCTGATAGGAGATCCATCTTGTATCCAAATACAAGATGTGTTGCAGCGAACAAAATACCCCGGTAGAATCTGTCAACCGTACTGGCTCCCGAAACTACAAAATGTCGTAGCCATAAAGATAGAAAGCCTGCCAGCTGGGCTTCTGGAGACATAGGTCTGTAACCCTGTCTAAGGTAACTTTGAAGAACATTGCCAGCCTTGAACAGACCCGAGTCCTCAGTCAAGGTGACATCCCCATGATTATGTTTTTCCATCAATAATTGTATATCACTTCTATCAAAAGGTTCAAAGAAACGAGGCGTACAGGCTTGACTGTCCAGTGGCTTGTCCTCCCACACATGACCCAGGAACAGATATGGCATCCATTTTGTGATGTAGCAAGTACCCGCAGTGGCACTTTCGTAGTAGAGTGAGCAGATTTTATAGTGACACAGCAGCTCTTGGAAAACTGTGATCATCTGGGGATTCTTCTTTGCTAGAGCATCTAATTCATCATTTGTGGGTACATATTCTTCATATGGGTTATCACCCATCGGTAGACGAGAGATATATTCTATCTCGTTAAGAGCAAATCCCATCTCTCCATGAGGCGTCATGAAGGTCCCTGTGCTTTTGTTATCTCTCTCTATTAAAGCCAAAAACATGTGAGGGTTTGGATGAATGCCATATACTTTAGTGCAGATGGGATTATAGAGGCCCAGATCAATGAGCTTGTCTTTGAATTCCTCCAAAATCCATATGGACAAGCTACTCCAGCGCTTCATTCCAAGGTTTACCAGGCCTGTCATGCGCATAGCGCGGTCTGGATATCTTCCTTCAGCTTTTGCAAATGTATTTGCAAAAATAGGTATTCTGACTGGAAGGAGCAGGGAAGAATCCTCGGGAGGGATGCAGCTCGGCCTTAAACCTCTTAAGTGTGTGCTATATTTTTCAGAAGTGCTGTAAAAAAGGTCTTTGTTCTGCGGACCCACTTTATAACAGATTCGACCGACTCTTGCTTGTTGGAGAGGAGTCAAATCCCATGACATCCTTCTAGGATAGCTAGCAAAAGCATACTGGAATAATGCCATAGACCTTGATATTTCTGTTAGATGTATGGCATTGTTTCCCTTTAAGAAATATCTCGTCTCTTTTCTTGCCTTAGTTTGGGAGGTTTTCTTGATAGCATCCCCGAATAAAAAGGTAGGTTTTTTTTGTGGACTGTAGTATCCAAGCTCTGAAGGGGTTCACCGTTCATCAAGTTCAAAAGAGTTTGATTATCTTGATCTATGAGTAGAGTTCTTCGTGCTTCAGGACCATCATATTGAGGGAAAGTGACATGAGACAAATTCTCTCTATACTCTGGGACGTTAAATGTTGAAGCAAACCTTTCTGCATTCGGGTCTTCCCTGAGATTAACTGCAAAGAGATATATGAACAAAAAAAATTAGAAGCAAAACAAAGATGTATGAATTCTTGAGTTATATAGACTCTCTGAGTTGCACCACGAGATGTGTTGTACAAAAACTTAGGTTGCACAACAACCCAGGTTGCGCCACATGCCATGTTGTACGAAACTCAAGTTGGGCAACACCTCAGGTTGCGCCGCATACTGAGTTGCGTCTCAAATTAAGTCGTGCAGTATTGTTTTTTTAACTGGACGCAATAATATGCGCAACACAGTTTGTAAAAACGAACAGTGTTCAAGAAAAGGGCAACCACACCCTAAGAAGGGGTGGCGCAAAGTTTGTGATACTCCACACTCTAAAAAGAGGGACGCAAATCAATTATTGATGAAATCATCGCTCGTAAATCGAATCGGCTCGTCCTTAATCACCTTCCATTGTTGGGTTAGCTGTCTCTCGACGAGAAGAAGGCGGCGCATATTGTAGCACATGGGTAGGTGGAGCACGAGTTGAAGGGGTGGCGCTGGCCTTTCCTTTGTCAGCAGCAGTCCTTTTAGGGGCTATGTCGTCGAGAAGATGGTCGGAAAAGAGGGTTGCAAAAGTTATAGATATTTTCTCAGAAGATTAAAAGAGTAAAAGTAAAGAATCATAGTGGAATAAATGGGAATTATTTATAGCTAGAAAGTCAGAATCCTAACAGTCATCCTGAATCATGCATGATAAATCGTAATTGGTCATAACAGATTAAAAAGACTGGCGCAACTTGACTCAGTCAATACTTTTATAAATTTCAAAGTATTTCAAAAACTTTGAAATATTTTTAAGTTTTGAAAACTTTGACGGGGGTCTTGTAGGGCCTAAAAATCAAGTTGCGCCATAAATCTACTAACCAGTTATCAAGTTGTGCCCCAAAAATCAGGTTACGCCACTGATATGAAGCCCAGAGAATAAACTGCACCGCTGAACAGGTTGCGCCTGATATCAGACTGCGCCCAGTCTTATTGTGCCAAAATCTACGTGGCGTCTGACATTTAGTGGCCATCATTACCTGACAACACTGACAACTGACACCACAGTGAACGAGAAAAATCTTTTCGAATCCCGTAAATTGTGCTGCTCGAGGGGAGTTGGTTGACAGCTGTCCTGTACACTTTGTAAGTTGCACCTAGGCACAATCCGAAGAAAATCTTTAGTTGTGCCTAGGTGCAATCTGAATGACTTCTGCTCAAAAGCTGCCACGTATTTAGGCGCGGCTCAATCAGGCGCAGTTGACCAAAGCTCGCGCAACCTGATAAAGTTGAGACAATTTTCATTTATAAAACAGGATGACATGGCGCACATGCCACTAATCTCTCAAGACGTGTCTACTATCCTGTACACGACCACGCACATCTCAATCACATAATGCCACGCGTCTAAATACAGTTAGTACACGACTTATAACCGAATGAAAGTTGGTGCACAGGAGGTTGGCGCAATCCAGCTTCGCGCACATCAGAATAACTGCTAAAACAGTTATTTTCTGAACTCTATAAATAGAGTTTTCAATCATTATAAAATGATCAGATACATACGCATAGAGATCAAGAATCTTACAAAATTGCTGTTGCATTCTCCAGAGGCTATAATCTTCAAGTTCACATAGTCCAAGGGATAAAGTGATCGTCTTCTGATCAGATTCCTACAGTTGTGCTTCTCCAAAATTTATTGTACTTTGTACTATTCTTTTACAAGTTTGGAATAAAAACTTTTTTATTTTTGCAAACAAGCTTGTGCCTGGTTCGTCACAACAACCACTTCAGAAGTAGGTGTGTAGGTGGTGAACTCCTTGCTGGAACAGACATGGCAAGTGGCGTCGGTGTCTACCCACCAGTCAGAATCATCCCCAACCGTAGTGACCTGTGCAATCATAGCAACAACATTAGTGATCATTGAGACCTTACTAGGCTCACCTTGCTCTGATTGCTTGGCCTTGGATTTGTATTTATTTTTGAAGTGGCCCTTCTTGCCACACTTGAAGCAAGCCAAATGGAACTTTGGCTTCTTTTGCTTGAAGGAAGTTCCCTTGACTTTCAGATTGTCAGGGTCCTTCTTCTTGTTGTAGGAAGCCGCTTGCTTTCCCCTTAGTTCCCTGGTATGAACCATATTGGCGTTAGCCAATTGCTTGGACAATGCGTCCACTTTCTGTTGAGCCCGTATCTGGTCCTCAACATACACTTCCTGTAGAAGATCTTCGAGAGAAATCTCCAACTTTTTTCTATGCATGTTTGCATAGAACTTGTTCCACCCAGCAGGGAGCTTAGAGACGATCCTACCAACCACAAACTTGTCGGTAAGGGCATCGCCTTATCCTCTAACTTCTGTCGCAGCTTCAGGGACTCCTTCACCTACGACAGCATTGGCTTTTCGTCTTCAAAGAACCACTTGTGATATTTCTCAACAAGAAATATCTTACTCCGATTCTTATCTTCGTCATAAAGTTTCTCCAAAGACTCCCAAATCTCTCTGGCAACAATCTTCTTTGAATAAGATTCGGCAAGGGAATCTTCCATAGCATTTATGATCATAAGTCTGCAAATGCTATTGTCCCTTCTCTACTTGTTCTGGTTCTTAGAAGCCGTAGCGATTGCGGCTGCATATCCAGTTTTTGGAACAGTAGGTTCCTCCTCAATCAGCACGTGATCAACATCAGAGAACTGAAGATTGAGAAAAACCTTTCTTTTCCAGATTTAATAGTGCTCACCATCAAATTGTTCTAACTTAGAGAAGTTAGGATTGATTAGCGAAGCACGAAAGTTTTTCATCGTAGCAATTAAGCTTTGAGATTGTTATTGTCGAGGCACAATTTTCAATGGAAAACTGAGAAAATAAAACAATTGTAAAAATAACGTTTCAACGCAACACTTCAAAGAAGGTGCACAACAGAGATCCTAGGAGGATTCTGGATTACAATAATCTAAAAAGGTTTCATAATAGTAGCAAACGACAGTAGCCCTTCTAAACAAAAGGTACGAATCGAAATGCTAACAGCAGCAGCGATGACAGGCGAAAGATGAAAGATGGCCTGCTGGGGTGAATGATCACCGTTGCTCAAAGTTTAATTCGCCCCACACGAACAGCTTCCAGGAACCAGCAAGTTCGACCGAGAACTTAGGAACACTTTGCTCTTCTGACTCCTCGGAAGGCGCACGGACTCCTGCACTAAGTGGCGCTGATGCACTGCTTCTCTTCACTTTCAAACTCTGTGGAAACACGTAAGAAATGGTGCTAAAAAATACTTCTGTCTTATGTGAATTCTGAACTTATATATTGAGAGAGAGAGAGAGAGAGAGCAGAAAAATTTATATAGCCTCGCTCTATAACCGTCCAGTTAGCAACATGTTCGGGATGTAGGAAGAAACCGTCCCGAACATATTGCTGTAACTGCTCATTCGTGCACATACACGATTTGAGTCAAAGGGCGCACAACGTGCACTATTTGTGCCACTTGCGCAACGCGCACAACTTGCGCCAACGTGCGCCAACAGGCAGCGCCACTGGACGCGCAACTTAAGTGCACTATGCGCCTAGCGATGATGCTGACGTGCTAAGTGCAAAGTGCGCCAACAAAACGTCTCATGAGCCCATGAGTCCGAGTCCGTGTCCGAGTCCGGGGCTTAGCTCCAATGGAAATAAATTTTCCAAGAGCAAAAAGCATGAATGCTTTCAATTGTTGATTTAGCATTTTTTTCCATTAGAAAAGTAACCCCACATGGCACACTCATGTGCACCTCCACACCACATGTGCATCTCTAAAAGAGTATAGCTAATATATAGAGATACACCTCCTTTGGCCTAGCCGATGTGGGACTAAAGTTCCAAAACAAAAAAGGCCAAAACCCAACAGATGATGGGTGCAGTGCAAGTACGGTCCGTAGGAGACGGGAGCAGTGCGGTGCGATTCAGATGGTGCGTGGATGCGATGCATGTGCGGTGCTAATGCGACTACGGTTGCGTGAGGCCTCCGAATGTGGATGGTGCAATCGCGCCAGGATTGTATATATCGACCTTCGGAATGGATTAATTGTAAGCCTTCGGGCTTAATTCATAGCCTCTCAAAAGAGCCTGAATAAAAATTATATATATATATATATATATATATATATATATATATATATATATATATATATATATATATATATATATATATATATATATATATATATTCTCCCGGGGGGAGTCCCGTGGAAGTCCTGTCACGCCTCAACCGTAGGAACGAGCGTGCGGGAGAGAGAGAGGGGAGGGTTGCGTGCTCGATCCAACGGCCAAGACATGACTTCCTCCGAAGGACCTTTGAACCACATCCTCTCTCTCTCTCTCTCTCTCTCTCTCTTACACACACACACACACACATATACACACACAAAGACACAAAGAGAGAGAGAGAGAGAGAGTACCCATATAGCATTGATAGGAAGCTGGGGGAGGATTTTGACACGATTTCAAATCAAGTCCAAACAAAATAAAATATGGAACGGATACCGGAACTTAGGCTATCTCCAATAGAAATTTCTATCTTTTCTATTTCTATGGTATAAATTAATTTTATAAAAAAAATTTAAATAAAATTTCTATTCTATGTGGCGACGACGTGTATACATGTATATATACCCGACTAAGATTGATTTGGGGTGGCAGCATATTAATCGAAGTCCACTTACGTCCAGATAGCGCCGTGTGGTGTGCAGCAAAAGAATGGTCCCCGTAATTACTTACAATTGCTCGTCATCGATCGTCATGCAAAATTAAGCCCCGTCGCTTAGCTAGCTGGTCACAGGTCACAAATTGGCCGTTCATGCAGAATCAGTCTCAATTAAGCTTTGGACGAGTCCGATAGCTACTCGAGAATCGAGATAGTTGCTTGCTAACAGAAAGGAGGTTTCTCGATTCATGACACACGCACACATATATCTCTATCACGAACGCTACGTTATGTACAACATAACACTGTAATTAACATGCATGTAGCTACCAAGCTAGAGCTAGCTGTTGGACTGTACGAAACACATACATACATGCACGTGATCCAACACACAAAATTAATTACTTATTATTATTACTAGGATTTGTAATTGGCACTAACATGAAATTGCATATGCAACAACGAGTAATATATATATATATATATATATATATATATATATATATATATATATATATATATAAAAATATATATATATATATATATATATATATATATATATATATATATATATATATATATATATATATATATACACACACACAGAGACGTCTTCCCGTGTAATATCAACTTGTATTTACATCCAACTTTATAATTTTATTAGACTTATATTTTATTTTTATTTTTTTCATGAAAAATATTTTCCGTCACAAATAAATATTTTTTGTAAAAAAAAAGGATGTAAGTATAATAAAATAAAAAGTGTGAGATATAAGTATAAATTTATATTAATAAGTGAGATGGAAGTAAAAAATTTCCTATAATTAATAGCTAGCTCTATGTATGAGATGATGAGATGGTGACTCATATATATACTAATTAGATTGTTCTTATACTCATTACAGAGATTTTTCAGAACATGAATACTTTCACAAGCCTCCTTCCACCAACATCTAATCGATGAATGCGCATGCATGCTGCTCTCTTTCATGATCATCGATACTCATGGCCCGAATTTATAGTACTACATGATTATTGTTGGAGTGGGTGGGGTTCCCAACCTATGTGGAGAAGACCCCGGAGTGCGACGAGCGCCGTTCGTGTGTCGAAGAAGCTCGGGAAGTGGGCGACGTAGAGTCGCTGCTGCTGTTGCTGCCCAGGGGGAGATTCTGGAACAGGGGATCCGAGTTCGGGCCGAACTCGGTCCCATGGCGAGTTCGGGCCGAACTCGGTCTGGCCACTCCAGTACTGTGGGGTGAGGTTCTGGATGCTTGACACAGAGTTCTGGCCGAACTCTGTGTCGTCGGGGGCTGAAGCGGATTTTAGGATGAGTTTTCATCATTGGATCTAATCCAACGGTCCAGGTTGGTTGCGGGATTGGGGAGTTATATTGAGTTTTCTCAACCCTAATTCATAATCGCAAGCATTGGACAACACAAAAAGTTCGAGAGAGAAGGAGGCAAGAGTGCCATTGCAACTTCGGAGAAGAAGACGGAGGATCGAAGGTCGTTTTTCGAAGGAGATCGTGTTTCGGGTAATCTCTACTCGTCGTTCTCGTTCTTCGTAGCCTTGTGATCATTGTTCTTATCTCTGAGTGTTGTGGGGATCCGATTTGGATCGGAGGAGTTTGTAGAGGGTGTAATTCTTCTATTCCATTAGTGGAGGCTTCTCAGGGTTGGACTCCGATCGTCCCGTGGTTTTTCCCGCAAGGGTTTCCACGTCAAAAATTCTCTGTGTCTGCGTGGACTGTTTTTGTGTGGTTGTTTTTGGTTCGTGCGTTGTATTGCTCGGTCCTCTCGCAGGTACTCTCCGGTTTGGGGAAAGGTTTCCGCGTTTCTTTCCCAACAGAGTGGTATCAGAGCTTTGGGTTCAAAGGGTGTCAGGAGTTGACAGAGGAACCAGAGAGGAGAGATGGACGCGAAGCCGGTGCGCATGGTGAACCTTAATGGCACAAACTATCATTATTGGCGGAGCAAGATGAAGGATTTGCTATTTGTCAAGAAGCTGCATCTACCTGTGTTTGCATCCGAGAGGCCCAGTGATAAATCCGAGGAGGACTGGAAGTTCGAGCACATACAGGTGTGTGGGTACATACGGCAGTTTGTTGATGAGAACGTGTACAATCACGTTGCCAATATTGAGCACGCGAAGACGTTATGGGATAAGCTGGAATCCTTGTATGCGAAGAAGACCGGGGTAAACAAGTTGTTCCTGATCCGAACGATGATGGGTCTGCGGTACAAGGATGGGGCGTCTATTACGGATCACTTGAGTGATTTCCAGGGCGTGGTTGACCAGTTATCTTCTATGGGAGTCAAGTTCGACGACGAAGTTCAGGGACTGTGGCTGCTGTGTACCTTGCCAGACTCGTGGGAGACCGTACGAGTATCTATGATCGCTTCTGCTCCAGAGGGCGTGGTCAGTCTGGAGTTTGCCAAGAGCGGGGTGTTGAATGAAGAGATGCGGAGACGTTCTCAGGGCACTTCATCCACATCCCACCACTCAGAGGCATTGGTTTCAGAGAGCCGCGGAAGGGGCAAAAGCAGGGATCCAGGTGGTGGCAGAGACAAGAGCAGGGGGAAGTCCAAAGGTCGGTACGAGGACTCAGAGTGTTACCATTGCGGTAAGAAGGGCCATATCAAGCGGAATTGTTTCGTTTGGAAGAAGGAGAAGAAGGGCGACAAGGGGAAGCAAGAAGAGAACACTACAGCGGCGGCCTCGACGCATGGAGGCGATGTGATCGTCGTAGGTGATGAGGTCATTACTAACCTCGCCTGCGATGACAATTCTTGGCTGGTGGACTCAGGGGCTTCAGCACATGTATCTCACAATAGGACACTGTTTGCCACTTACACGACAGGCGACTGTGGCGTGTTGAAGATGGGCAACGGAGATGTGTCGAAGGCGGTTGCCATTGGAGATGTGCATTTGAGAACGAAGACGGGTGCGGTTCTTGTTCTCAAGGATGTTCGTCATGTCCCTGATATCCGTTTCAACCTGGTGTCGGTTGGAAGGTTGGATGACGAGAGATTCTTCAGTCTCTTCGGGAATAGTCAGTAGAAGCTTTCCAGAGGTTCGTTGGTGATTGCCAGAGGAAGCAAGAAGTCCGGTCTCTACTATATGGAGGGGAGCGCACAGGGGGCACAGGAGGTGAACGCAGTCAGTGATGCGTCTACCGAGTTGTGGCACAGGCGGCTCGGCCATATCAGCGAGAAGGGGATGAGCTACTTGGTGAACAGGAAGGTGATTCCGGGGCTCAAGTCTACAAAGTTGGAGAAATGCACGCACTGTTTGGCTGGGAAGCAAAATAGGGTGTCTTTCCAGAGTCACCCAAGTTCGAGGAAGCCGGCGTTGCTCGAGTTGATTCACTCGGATGTCTGCGGTCCTATGAAGGTAAAATCTCTTGGTGGTGCTTCTTACTTTGTGACTTTTATTGATGACTGTTCCAGGAAGGTTTGGGTCTATGCCTTAAAGACCAAGGATCAGGTGCTGCCTACTTTCAAGGAGTTTCAGGCCTCCGTTGAAAGGGAGACGGGCAAGAAGTTGTTGTGTGTTCGGTCCGACAATGGCGGCGAATACATCGGTCCCTTTGATGCGTATTGCAGAGAGCAAGGGATACGACACCAGAAGACTCCGCCAAAGACACCTCAGCTCAATGGTGTAGCGGAGCGCATGAACAGGACACTGATGGAGAGGGTGCGGTGTTTGCTGTCAGAAGCAAACTTGCCGGGCAGTTATTGGGGTGAGGCTCTTCTCACAGCTGCTTATATTATTAATTTGTCTCCTAGTGCTCCTTTGCAGGGTGATGTGCCTGATAAAGTATGGTACGGCAAAGAGCCGTCATACAGTCACCTGCGGGCGTTTGGTTGTAAAGCCTTCGTGCATGTACCGAAGGACGAGAGGACCAAACTTGAGCCGAAGACGAGGCGATGCGTCTTTGTCGGCTACGGTCGGGATGAGTTTGGCTATAGACTCTACGACCCAGTGGAAGGAAAGCTCTACAGAAGCAGGGACGTGGTGTTCGTCGAGGATCAGACCATGACCAACACTCAGGATTCCGAGACGCCTTCTGAGGCTGAGGAATTGCCTGAGTTAGAGTCATTTCGCTTCGAGCAGTTTCCAGAAGACATCGCGGAGGATCCAGTTATGGGGGAGCCGGTACATGGAGTTGCTCCCAACCTTGATCATCAGCCTGCTGATGGTGGTCAGGGTGTCCCTCAGGAGGATGAGCATGCCGGAGAGGTAGTTCCTGAAGGGGAGGAGGCTGTCGGTATACAGCCAGCACCAGTGGCTCCACTGAGAAGGAGCAACAGGGATCGTCGACCATCTACGAGATACTCGCCGGATGAGTATGTGCTACTGACTGACGGGGGAGAGCCCGAAAGTTTCGCGGAGGCTATGGAAGACGAACACAGGCAGGAGTGGATGGTGGCTATGCAGGAGGAGATGAGTTCCTTGCACACCAATTCTACTTATGATCTGGTGCGGTTGCCAAAGGGCAAGAAGGCTTTGAAGAATCGATGGGTGTTCAGAGTGAAGCAGACGGATGATGCTACTCGCCCTCGATACAAAGCGAGGCTGGTAGTCAAGGGCTACGGTCAGCGAAAAGGCGTGGATTATGATGAGATCTTTTCGCCTGTCGTCAAGCATTCGTCTATTCGGGTGGTGCTAGCATTAGCAGCCAGTTTCGACTTGGAGGTCGAGCAGATGGATGTGAAGACGGCGTTCCTCCACGGTGATCTTGAGGAGGAGTTGTACATGGAGCAGCCGGAGGGATTCTGTGAGAAGGGCAAGTCACATTTGGTCTGCCGGTTGAGGAAGAGCTTGTATGGTCTGAAGCAGGCTCCGAGGCAGTGGTACAGAAAGTTCGAGTCGTTTATGGGGGAGCATGGTTATGCACGGACGACGTCGGACCATTGTGCATTTGTGAGGTATTTTGCCGAGGATGATTTCATCATTTTACTGCTCTATGTGGATGATATGCTATTAGTGGGTCGGAATGCCACTAGGATAGCGGAGTTGAAGCGCCAACTGGGCGCGGCCTTCTCTATGAAGGATTTGGGCGCAGCGAAGACTATTCTTGGGATGGAGATCAGCCGAGAGAGAGAGTCCAAGCTGCTACACTTGTCCCAAACGAAGTACATTCACCGGGTACTTCAGCGTTTCGGGATGGACGGGTCGAAGAAAGTGAGTTCCCCCCTCGCGGCTCACTTTAAGTTCACTGAGGAGCAGTGTCCATCTACCGAGGACGAAAAGGAAGATATGGAGCGGGTTCCATATGCTTCAGCTGTGGAAAGCCTGATGTATGCTATGGTGTGTACGAGGCCAGATATTGCTCATGCAGTTGGTACGGTTAGCAGGTATCTTTCGAATCCTGGAAGGGTACACTGGAGTGCGGTCAAGTGGATTCTACGATACCTTCAGGGCACTGCCGGTTGGAGACTTTCCTTTGGTGGTGACGAGCCGAAGCTGGTCGGGTATACCGATGCTGATATGGCTGAAGATGTAGACACGAGGCGGTCGACTTCGGGCTACGTGATGATGTTTGCGGGAGGAGCAGTATCGTGGCAGTCGCGGTTGCAGAAGTGTGTTGCCTTGTCGACGACGGAGGCGGAATACATTGCGGCGACGGAGGCTTGCAAGGAGCTGTTATGGATGAAGAAGCTGTTGCAGGAAATGGGACTGAAGCAAGAGCAGTATACTTTGCTTTGCGACAGTCAGAGTGCTATCCACCTTGTGAAGAATCAGACGTTTCATAGCCGGTCCAAGCACATCGAGACCCGGTATCATTGGATACGGGATGTGGTTGAGAAGAAGGACGCGGAGCTTGAGAAGGTGCATACAGACGACAACGGAGCTGATATGTTTACGAAGATTCTACCAAGGGGGAAGTTTGAGTACTGCAGGCAGATCGTCGGGATGACGACGTCCTCCCCATAGTTGTGAAGGGGGAGATTTGTTGGAGTGGGTGGGGTTCCCAACCTATGTGGAGAAGACCCCGGAGTGCGACGAGCGCCGTTCGTGTGTCGAAGAAGCTCGGGAAGTGGGCGACGTAGAGTCGCTGCTGCTGTTGCTGCCCAGGGGGAGATTCTGGAACAGGGGATCCGAGTTCGGGCCGAACTCGGTCCCATGGCGAGTTCGGGCCGAACTCGGTCTGGCCACTCCTGTACTGTGGGGTGAGGTTCTGGATGCTTGACACAGAGTTCTGGCCGAACTCTGTGTCGTCGGGGGCTGAAGCGGATTTTAGGATGAGTTTTCATCATTGGATCTAATCCAACGGTCCAGGTTGGTTGCGGGATTGGGGAGTTATATTGAGTTTTCTCAACCCTAATTCATAATCGCAAGCATTGGACAACACAAAAAGTTCGAGAGAGAAGGAGGCAAGAGTGCCATTGCAACTTCGGAGAAGAAGACGGAGGATCGAAGGTCGTTTTTCGAAGGAGATCGTGTTTCGGGTAATCTCTACTCGTCGTTCTCGTTCTTCGTAGCCTTGTGATCATTGTTCTTATCTCTGAGTGTTGTGGGGATCCGATTTGGATCGGAGGAGTTTGTAGAGGGTGTAATTCTTCTATTCCATTAGTGGAGGCTTCTCAGGGTTGGACTCCGATCGTCCCGTGGTTTTTCCCGCAAGGGTTTCCACGTCAAAAATTCTCTGTGTCTGCGTGGACTGTTTTTGTGTGGTTGTTTTTGGTTCGTGCGTTGTATTGCTCGGTCCTCTCGCAGGTACTCTCCGGTTTGGGGAAAGGTTTCCGCGTTTCTTTCCCAACAATTATTTTGGTGGATATAGTTATTGGAAGAATTAAGACGAGATCTATATATATATATATATATATATATATATATATATATATATATATATATATATATATATATATATATATATATATATATATATATATATATATGGCACGGAAACTAATTCGGCCTTCTCGACGTAGGCGTGCAGGCACCGGATCAGTGTCGGGGAGTTCCGGACGAAGACGCGGCCTCCGAATCCGACCTTCTCGACGTAGGCGTGCAGGCACCAGGCCAGCGTCAGGGACCCGAGCTCGGCGGAGGCGGACACGGCAAAAACCACGGTGGCGGCGTTCGGGACGGCGTGGGG
The DNA here is from genome assembly GCA_029216955.1 of Iris pallida. Taxonomy (NCBI): domain Eukaryota; kingdom Viridiplantae; phylum Streptophyta; class Magnoliopsida; order Asparagales; family Iridaceae; genus Iris; species Iris pallida. Next base: position 2,164,587 of record JANAVB010026200.1, read on the forward strand.
CCTCATGGAAGCGAAGACGCGCAGGACCGTCGCGGGGCGTCCAAGGGCGATGAGGCCCGAGACGGCGGCGGTCCAGGAGACGACGTCCATGTGCGGCATTCCGTCGAACACCCGCAGGACGTAGTCGGCGGAGGCGCGTAGGGAGTAGGCGGTGAGCAGGACGGTCTGCACGAAGGGGTCGGGCCGAAATCCGAGGAGGAGGGCGTGTGCGTGGAGCGACCTGGCGGCGGTGGTGGTGTTGAGCAAGGAAGAGAATGTGTGGGAGTCGGGAGGGACGCGACGGCGGAGCATTTGGGAGTAGATGGAGAGTGGGTCGGCGGAGATGGCGGTTACGGTGTTGAAGGAGAAGAGGTTGAGGTTGGTCATAGCGGAGAAGAGGGAGGCGGCGAAGGAAGGGCCGGCGTCGGCGGCACGGTGGAGGAGGCTGCTTGCGACGAAGGGGTTGCGGAAGAGGCCGACGATGACGGCGTTAGCGAGGATGGAGCGGAGGCGGCGGAGGGAGGGACAATGCATGTTAGTATCGGTGCTTGACCAAAGATGGTAGACTCTATGTCGAGATCAGAGGTTCAACAAACGTTCACCTTCTGATAATTCTCGAGATCCAAGAGGAACACTATAATATGAATCTGATTACAAAAGCAACAATAATCAGAAAAAATAAATCTCACGTTCTTTCTCGCAATCGCAGTTGCTGACGGACAGAACTGAGTTCAGAAAATAAATCTCACGTTCTTCCTTGCAATCGCAGTTGCAGACGGACAGAACGTGAGATTTATTTTTCTGATTATTGTTGCTTTTGTAATCAGATTCATATTATAATGTTCCTCTTGGATCTCGAGAATTATTAGAAGGTGAACATATGTTGAACCTCTGATCTCGACATAGAGTCTACCATCTTTGGTCAGTCCCGAGACTAACAATCTCAAAGCAAGATTTGCCCCACCACGATCTGCTTCCAGGAACCAGCAAGTTCACGAAGAACTTCTGGAACGCTCGTAAGTCAATATTTGAGACTTGAACGGGCTTCCTGGACTTTACGGACTCCCTTTAACATTCTTCTTGGTGCATCTTTCAAAGGAGGCCAAGGGGCTCTATTTATAGAGTGGAGTTGAGACTTCACCTCTTCTCCTATCCGATGTGGGACTAAAATACCAATACTCAAAAATAGAGTTTAATATTTTAGATCATCTCACAATCAGCATAGAAGTATGACAGTCCACGCCTACCCTCCGAACACTCCCGTGCATGCACGAGACATCCTGGAGTCCGTGTCCGAGTCCGAGTCCGCACAACAAAAATCAACTTGCATCCTTGTGGAATTAATCATTTTTCCTTCTAGGAAAATACTTCCACATGGCACACACTTGTGCCCCACCACACCTCATGTGCACACCTCAACACAAGCAATGCATTATATTAAGATACTCACCATTTGGTGTAGCCGATGTGGGACTATCTTTCCTAGTCCAAAGATAAAAACATCAACAATCTCCCACATATCTCAATATATAGGTTGAGTGTTCCCCACAGTGACTGTCCATCATGCATTAGGAGAGATGTCGCTACGACTTGAATCTTCCCGCATAGGTTAAATAACAGCATGATACAAGAATGGACTAAGTCTTGAATTCTGCACCATAACTGCAATTCTTCCTACTCATATAATGACATCAACTGTGCTTCTGGCTGCACATTAAATGCCTTATTCCAGCCTGGTTTCAGTGTATAATTTTTAGGCGTCTACAAGTTTACCCTCAAGAGACGGTCTGATATCTCTGTCCATACAATATATGTGAGTTCTTTATAAAGAGTCATGGCATGAAGCATTGCGCTTCTTTGCGGTGCTACGCCGCTATGACATGGCTTAAAGCCGAGGCTTTACCCCACCTGGGTACCTCATTGTAGTGTTATACTACTGTAGCATGAGGTTACAAGCTTCTTTGTAGTGCCAAACTACCCAGCATGAAGCCTTGCGCTTCCGTGCGGTGTTACGCCGCTATGACATGGCTCACAAAGCCGAGGCTTTACCCTACCTGGTACCTCTTCGTGGTGTCATGCCACTGTAACATGAGGACATCGTCCTCTTTGTAGTGCTATCTACCTCTCTTTATTACGATTATCATACAACATTAGGCTACCTGCCTATTTGCGGTGCTACTCCGCTGTGACTTGGCTTGCAAAGCCGAGACATTACCCCTACCTGGGAACCTCATGGTGAAGTCACCTCACTGTAGCATGGAGTTACACTCCTTGTAGTGCTGCACTACCGTGCTTCCTGTAAAGCACTCCAGGCATTCACTCTGCCTGAGAACTCATTAAGGCATTTAAGCCAACCTTTCCACAGGATCCGTTTTTCGCAGAAAACAACAGTAGACAACAGTGGTTGTAGGTCCGTAACCTCTCCATGACACAGAGGACAAGTACCCACCGTTCATGATATTGTTCCGGTTAATAGTCCTCCCTTGAGCCAAAAGCTAGACGCCTGGTAGATTAACTAATAGCGTAAAACTTTATGGTAGAAATGTAATAACACAATATCAGAATACCTTCAAGCCCATTTTACAAGTTGTGTCATCGACTAGCTGGCGCTTGAGGTCCTTGGTGAACGGATCCGCCAGGTTCTCCTGCCTCCGAACATCAATCACTGCAATAACACCCCTCTTGATGAGATCGCGTACTGCTCTGTGCTTCAACCGCATAGTCCTCTTCTTTCCGTTGAAGAGGTCATTTGATGCCACCGTCGCAGTCGCCTGGTTGTCGCAGTATATCGGTATCCCCGATATTTGCGCCCCAACCACTGGAATATCATACATGAGCTTCCGAAGCCATTCTGCTTCCTCTGTTGCGGTATCAAGTACAAAGAACTCAGATTCAATGGATGATCGCAAGAGCATAGTATGCTTCTTCGATTTCCATGATATAGCAGCTCCACCTATTGTGAAAATGTATTCACCTGTGGACCTCTCGCTCTCCACTTCTGAGCACCAGTTGGCATCACTGAAGCCTTCCACTACCAGCGGATCTCCGCTGTAGTGTAGTGCATATGTCTGAGTCTTCTTGAGATATCTCATAACCCGCTTCACAGTTTTTCAGTGCTCAACGCCTGGATTGCTAGTGAATCGACTCAGCATTCCCACAGCGAAAGCTATGTCAGGCCTAGTGGTAGTAGTAGCGTACATCAAACTCCCGATGACGCTAGCATACACCAACTGCCTGACGCTTTCCTTCGAGTTCGGCTCCAGCTTCTGATCACCCTGGTACGACGTATCAATTAAAGGAAGATCATGATACCCGTATCGAGTGAGCATCTTCTTAATGTAATGAGATTGTGACAGCGCTAATCCAGTGTCTGTCCGGATGATCTTGAGTCCCAAGATAACATCAGCATCCTCCAAGTCCTTCATACTGAACTTCGTCGAAAGGAAGTTCTTTGTCTCCGTGACACAGCTTATATCCGTACCTAGGATTAGCATGTCGTCCACGTATAGACAAACGATGACTCCTCTTCCGTCAGCAAATTTCGTATAGACGCACTTGTCTGTTTCACTGACCCTGTAGCCATTTGACCTTATGACTTTGTCAAATTTCTCATGCCATATTTTGGGAGCTTGCTTTAAATCGTACAGAGATTTTACCAACTTGCAAACTTTGTCTTCAAGACCTTTGACGACAAATCCTTCTGGTTGTTGCATGTAGACCTCTTCGGTCAGCTCGTCATTCAGGAATGTCGTTTTCATATCCATATGATGTATCACCATCTTATGTATCGCTGCGAGAGCAATCAACATTCTGATGGTGGTCATCCGGGCTACTGGAGCATACATGTCAAAGTAGTCGATCCCCTGCTTATGAAAAAACCCCTTTGCCACTAGCTGTCACGACCCGCACCCACTGTGAGGGTACGAGAACGTAACAACGCCCAGCCTACGCCGCAGTGTCGGCGGTAGAACGCTGTCCTCGGTCAACATACATCTAACAATATATATCTAAACAGTTTATACTCCCCGAATGGGGGGTGACATAGTAGTAAAAACTCAATCACAGCTAAGGAAGAGATAGCACGATGTGAATAGAACTCAGGGAAACAAATAGATGAAAAGTAGTATAAGATAATCCCAGCAAATATCCAGAAGTACAAGGTCTCAGATACAGAAAGAAAGAATATACATCTCTGAACTCCGAATGAAGTCTAGCTAAACATGCCTCAAGGCTACATAAAAGAAACTAAACCTCACTAATCTAATCTAGGCAAACTGGGTGATATCCTCAGCTAGAGCTGGGTCCTCCTGAGGGTCCAGCTCATAGGTGTCATCTAAGGCTGCCCCGTAGTAAGTATCCAGACCAGTCTCCTCCTCGTCCTCTGTAATATTTTCAACAGGTCCAGTCAGGACAGGAGCGAGCACAATACATCTCATGCAGTTCATATCATGTCAGGAAATATAAAGCAGACAATAGAATAAAATACATGAAACGCTGTAAGAAGATGTACATGAAAATAGGAGAGATATTTGATAACTGAAAATATATATATACATGATAAGTAAGAACTATAAGTGACTAGTGATTTAGAGTACGAGATGGCATATAATTGGCTTAGGTTGTACATGATGTACATGAGTGAACATGTAGGACATCAGCCAATAAGGCTGTGTTGTACATGAAAAGTAACAGAGTGAACATGATGGGTAAATCACATGACCATTTATACTCACCCCTACCCACAATCAATACACAAGGATCTGTTCAAGTTACGTTACGGACATGATGTTTTGGTTATACAAGAAACACATGAGCAAACATGAGCGTACATGAAAGAACATGAGAGTACATGAACGTACATGTAAGAACATAAGAGAACATGAGTGTACATGAATAACGCAGAAGCAAGGAATACATGATGTACATGAAACACATGTCATAAAGTATCTGATGCGCCCGCTAAGGGGGATAACATCCCAAGAAGAGATCCATATAGTACCAATCCGTGATGATAACGTGACAGCATCAAGTAAAAGTAATCTAGAGCGAGAATATAAGTCGTGACAAGTATGAAACGATCAGAGAATGTACTCGCCTGGTATCTGAGTGTCCGATATGAAAGTACTGTCCGAGGAGGGTTGTCTGGCTCCTAATCAGAACAGCACAAGTCACAACAAGTCCAGAATAGCAAAATGGAGTCCTACTATGCATTCTACATGATTCTAAGTCAATCTAGGCCAAAGTCAACTCTTGGTCAACTTTAGGAGTCAAACTAGGTCAACCTTGTCTAAACTAGGCTATACTAAGTCTAATAATGTAGTACAAGCCCTATCTAGACTTACCAAGCTATACCAAACTGCCTAGGCCTATTCTCAACATAAATGCATATATTGCCTATTATAGTAGTATTCAAGTATACACATGGCACCAACAATGTGTAAGTGTTCAACAGGAATGTCAAGATCCTGGAAATCAAGCTACACAGGAAAACTAATCAACAGTAAAGAAGAAGGGAACAATCCAATACAATCAAAACTGGAAATAATCACAACTAATCTCAGGTTTTATTGAACATTCAGTTCAGTCATTAGGAAAAGGATCTCAGGTTATTTGAAAATGAAAAGGAATTCAATTCAGTATGAAATCTCAAACTCAAATTCAGAACTCATATTCAGTTATGTCAAGCCCCAACCTACATTTCAGTTTTAGCCTAATATTTGCATTCCCATGTTTTACTTAAACAATTTAGGAAAACTTAGAATCCATGTTGACAGTTAACAAATTGAAGGAAAATATGCAACATTCAGATAATTTAGTTAAAATCAAGAATCTAGTTGAAGAACATGAATCAGTAAACTAGTTCATAACTCATCAATTAACACCAACTTAACCATAGCAAGATAATATGTAAGGGAATTATAATTAGGTCCTAACCTCAGTAATTAACATCAATACTAGGGATTAAATCATTAGACAATATTAAATTGAAAACTGGAATTTGACAGGAATGAGTATCAGTTATCAGAACATTAATTTTAAAAGAGAAATCGAATGGCAAATTAATTAAACATGAATCTAATGATTAGAAAAAAGAATATAACCCTCGTGCACAACCCCACACATCATCTCGTGTCACCCGTAGCCTGACACGGCGTGTCCATAGCAAGAAATCACAAAGTGATACACATACAGTGCACTGACAGTGCACTGTCTCGTGCACACGTGCACTTGTGTCGTGTGCACGACACAGGACACGAATGGATCTCGTGGTGACACACATAGGTAGCCCACCTATAGGGCTACCTCATAGGTCCACTGTCCTGTGTGCAGGACGTGTCAGTGTCGGACACGAGGCCCGTGTCAGTGGGGAAAATCCACTGTGCACTGCCTAAGCAAATCCCCATGCGGGATTCATAACTCTCTCGACACTGCACGGGGACAAGTGATACTTGACACGTGGCGTGTCAGTCACTGCCCCTTGCCCTGTGTCGAGTTTCGTGTCCAATAGTGGCGTGTCGTGTCCGCTACAGGGCCCGAGTAGCAGGGGGATCCCTGTAGCAGCGCGCGGCCGTGTGCACGCGCGTGTCCACACAATCAAACTGACACGAAACGACACGAAAATCAAAATACAAGGACACGAATCACAAAGCTAGATCTAGAACTTATTTCCTATTCAAAAATATCAGGCTAACACGATCGACCTGCCCTCTGTGGCATTTGGTCGAACACCTGTCCAGTCTTCTGATACGTGTCCAGAATGGACACGAATCATACGACACAAGACACGAATCCTATACTGACCTTAGGGGGACACTTAGGGGTTCCTATACATGAAAACTAACTGAAGTTTCATGGAGAAATGAAGGAGATACCTCTTGAAGAACAATGGGTAGAAAAGTCCTCAAATGAAATGAACTCCTCAAGCCTCCATGTCTCACAAATTGATTCTTCCTGCAACCAATTAATTCCAGCAGCAAGAGGATGAACTTTAGGTCCTAATGAAATTGGTTTGAAGGAAAAAGGATTTAAAATGGATTTCTAATGATTTTTGGAAGATGTGACTCACCTCTTTCCTTAGAACTTTTGAAAGAACCTTAAAAGAGGCTAGCCCTAAAAACTAGGAGGGATTAAATAGGGGGGAATCCCTAGGTTAAACCTAGCTGGTCAGCCATGTTGGGTTTGGGTGGGGTTGAGCTAGGTTTAGCTAGTCATATCTAGTTTAGTCACAAAATGACTTGTGTAACCACAAGCCATTTATCAAATAACTTGATTCCTAAATTCCTAATTCAAGTTCTATGAATCACTAACCACTAACTTGAGTCACACTAGGTTAGACTAGGGTCACTTGACCTAACCAAGCCCAACTAACTAGGGTTAGTTCCTAGGTTGGTCTACATGGGTCCAAACTAGCCAAAATCAATCTAGTCCAAACAATTCCAAAATAATTCCTAAAAATTGAAATAAATTCTATTAAATCTAAATAATAATTAATAATCCCAAATAATTCTTAAAATTACAAAAATGACTAAAATACCCCTCAGTCTGGAAATAAACACTAGCTAGACACCAAATCATAAATCATGAATTTAAATAATTTAAAAATAATTAAAAATCACTAAAAATCATACTATGAAATAAATACCGTTAAATAATAATTATAAATACAAAATTTCAAAATTGCCCTCTTTTGGAAAACTGGGTGTTACAATCCTACCCACCTTATAAAAATTTCGTCCTCGAAATTAAAATGGTAGTAGTCCTTCTAGGTCAAACACCCCACAATCAAAGTCTCAAACATACCGTCAGATAATCATATGCGTCTGTCCAAAATCATGATACTCAGAATCTTCGTCGTGTTAGTGAGCAAGGCTACGATAATCACAGAGTCCTCGACTAAGGTACGTACCCTTAGGTTCATGGTATTTAAAATTTTCGCACTGCCGCATACGACGGCGAAAACCTTAAATTTCCATACCCGAGAAATACATCCAAAATCTGACTACATGTCCTCACTATGCCAACTAACACAACCATCGAAGATTCTAGATCCCATGATTTAGGTGACCTAGCCCATATGATTTATCTCAGAAGAAAATCAACATAACACCAAAAACAACAGGACAAAATTGATAAATCAGCAAGGAACAGGGAGAATCGAATTTCAAGACAGCTATAAGAGGCAAATGCGAAAATGAAATCAAAAGAGCAGAACCTGCAACTAGATCTCCAACGGCCTGTGCATCCTTGACTGTCCTGACCATAGCTCGCCCTGCTAGTTTTCCCTGGTCTGCTGCTGATGCTGCATGAATCACCGCTGCTGAAAGAAATCAGAAATGACGGAAGAAAATCTTTGTACAGATAGAGGTGCACCGCCTATGTAGCAGAAACGCCAACCTGAGTCGGCACAACAGAAACTGCGGTCTCGAGGCCCTGATGAACAGGACGAGAGGTGGCCAGCCTCTCGATAGTATCCCCCGAACCGAAGCGATGAGATCGTGTCTTCATAATCATCATGAAAACAGATCAAAACAAGAAGCAATTTCTGAGAATGAAGCGAAAATTCAAAGAAGGACAGTTTATATTCAAAGGGAAGTCAATAAGCAACAATTTTAGACAAAAGGAATCTGATTAAGAGTTTTTCCTAATGTGATTGAGTACCTCAAATTATCCTAATCCTACTGCAGGCTGTAGTGATACTCTAGTTCGAATACCACTACATAAACTCGACCTGCATGGGCCACCACTAAAAACGTGTCACGACCCGTACCCACTGTGAGGGTACGAGAACGTAACAACGCCCAGCCTACGCCGCAGTGTCGGCGGTAGAACACTGTCCTCGGTCAACATACATCTAACAATATCTATCTAAACAGTTTATACTCCCCGAATGGGGGGTGATATAGTAGTAATAAACTCAATCACAGCTAAGGAAGAGATAGCACGATGTGAATAGAACTCAGGGAAACAAATAGATGAAAAGTAGTATAAGATAATCCCAGCAAATATCCAGAAGTACAAGGTCTCAGATACAGAAAGAAAGAATATACATCTCTGAACTCCGAATGAAGTCTAGCTAAACATGCCTCAAGGCTACATAAAAGAAACTAAACCTCACTAATCTAATCTAGGCAAACTGGGTGATATCCTCAGCTAGAGCTGGGTACTCCTGAGGGTCCAGCTCATAGGTGTCATCTAAGGCTGCCCCGTAGTAAGTATCCAGACCAGCCTCCTCCTCGTCCTCTGTAATATTTTTAACAGGTCCAGTCAGGACAGGAGCGAGCACAATACATCTCATGCAGTTCATATCATGTCAGGAAATATAAAGCAGGCAATAGAATAAAATACATGAAACGTTGTAAGAAGATGTACATGGAAACAGGAGAGATATTTGATAACTGGAAATATATATATATATACATGATAAGTAAGAACTGTAAGTGACTAGTGATTTAGAGTACGAGATGGCATGTAATTGGCTTAGATTGTACATGATGTACATGAGTGAACATGTAGGACATCAGCCAATAAGGCTGTGTTGTACATGAAAAGTAACAGAGTGAACATGATGGATAAATCACATGACCATTTATACTCACCCCTACCCACAATCAATACACAAGGATCTGTTCAAGTTACGTTACGGACATGATGTTTTGGTTATACAAGAAACACATGAGCAAACATGAGCGTACATGAAAGAACATGAGAGTACATGAACGTACATGTAAGAACATGAGAGAACATGAGTGTACATGAATAACGCAGAAGCAAGGAATACATGATGTACATGAAACACATGTCATAAAGTATCCGATGCGCCCGCTAAGGGGGATAACATCCCAAGAAGAGATCCATATAGTACCAATCCGTGATGATAACGTGACAGCATCAAGTAAAAGTAATCTAGAGCGAGAATATAAGTCGTGACAAGTATGAAACGATCAGAGAATGTACTCACCTGGTATCTGAGTGTCCGATATGAAAGTACTGTCCGAGGAGGGGTGTCTGGCTCCTAATCAGAACAGCATAAGTCACAACAAGTCCAGAATAGCAAAATGGAGTCCTACTATACATTCTACATGATTCTAAGTCAATCTAGGCCAAAGTCAACTCTTGGTCAACTTTAGGAGTCAAACTAGGTCAACCTGTCTAAACTAGGCTATACTAAGTCTAATAATGTAGTACAAGCCCTATCTAGACTTACCAAGCTATACCAAACTGCCTAGGCCTATTCTCAACATAAATGCATATATTGCCTATTATAGTAGTATTCAAGTATACACATGGCACAAACATGAACTTGCAAAAAAACCCAACAATCCCCATGGCCTACTATCATGGCATTCCCCAAGCAATACACAATGTATATGTCCATATATAAACCCACACTCATATATATATATATAGGAGCATATATATCACAATGAATATATTAACCTACAAAATAAACACATTGCATTATATATAGGTAGAGTCATAATATAGACTGGCATTAGGAAAATATGAATAACTGCAGTGTGTGATAGGGCTATAAGTGACAGGAAGGAAGATTAGTGGCAGGTGGTTGTGTGTGGGTATACAGGAATTCATATGTGCAGGAAAGGTAAAACAGTGGAAGAAAACAGTGTGAGGAAAACAGTGTGAAGAAAACAGTGTGAAGAAAACAGTGTGAAGACTGCTGGTGTGTGTGAGCTAAAACCGTGTACAGGAATACATCCAGATAGAGAGTGAGAGAGAGAGGTGCTTGTGTGTGTGTGTCTTGGGTGTGCACATATGCAGGAATCAAACAGTGAGCAAGTAGGCAGCAGTTAAATGGGGCTCAAGAACAACTAACAGCCTTAAAATAATCAGTTACATCCAAACTGTGTAGGACTTTAGGAAAACAACTTAACAGTCCAACAGTGTATATATACTTATTGAAGAAAATAGTGAATGAATAGAAAGAAAGGGGCAATTCAATCATCAAGTCAAAACTGGAATTTGTTCACATATAAACTCAGGTTTCATCCCTTCATCAATCTCAGGTGTCAACCAAGCTAAGTGACAGCCACAACATAAACAGGTTTTAATATCAAATTAGGAAGGAGAGAAAGGATAACAAGCATCAATTAAATTCAGGTTTACATATAAAATCAAATGGCAGTTTCTCCCTCATTCCTATTCTCAGTTATTTGAAGAAAACCCAAAACAGTACAAATACTCAATAAATCTCAGGTTGAAAACTGAGATTCAAACTCAGGTTTCAACATAAATAGACAAAAGGAGAAATCAACTCATGGGTTTCTATTGAACCCCAAATCAGCCCACAGTTCAATCAATTAGGGAAACTGAAAACAACATTCTAACCAAGTTAATACCATATAGGTGAATCAAGGGAATGAGACAGTGAAGTGACAGTCCAAAGAAGACTGGAACTCAGGTAATGGATACCCCATTCCCAGGTTTTACAATGAGCATGTTATTTCAGGATATAGGAAGAATAAAGGATACCTAAAATCTCAGGAACAGAACAGGAAACTCAGGTGTGAGTTCCAAAATAACAAAGCAATCTCAGTAAAATATTTTCAGGCCTTGAAACAGTCTTAAACTTCCCATTTTATTTCAACATCAAAACACAACCCAAAATTCCCCAAAATTTGCACACAGGTAGATTACTTATAGGAGAATAATGTTAGGGACTTAAACATGAGATTAACAACATTTAATGGGTTAAAAGATCGACCAAAGTCCAATTTGCAAACTGGAAACAGGAAAGGAAAATGAACTGCTACCATGTTTCAGAAAATGGGAAAAAGACTAATAAATAATGAAATTTGAATTAAAATACAATTACAGGGGTTGGTAGGAATTAATAAACAGTGAAAGGATGTGTCAAAGTGTTCAGGAATGACAGTGCAAGGGTGTGTACAGGAAAATAACCAACAATGTGTAAGTGTTCAACAGGAATGTCAAGATCCTGGAAATCAAGCTACACAGGAAAACTAATCAACAGTAAAGAAGAAGGGAACAATCCAATACAATCAAAACTGGAAATGATCACAACTAATCTCAGGTTTTATTGAACATTCAGTTCAGTCATTAGGAAAAGGATCTCAGGTTATTTGAAAATGAAAAGGAATTCAATTCAGTATGAAATCTCAAACTCAAATTCAGAACTCATATTCAGTTATGTCAAGCCCCAACCTACATTTCAGTTTTAGCCTAATACTTGCATTCCCAGGTTTTACTTAAACAATTTAGGAAAACTTAGAATCCATGTTGACAGTTAACAAATTGAAGGAAAATATGCAACATTCAGATAATTTAGTTAAAATCAAGAATCTAGTTGAAGAACATGAATCAGTAAACTAGTTCATAACTCATCAATTAACACCAACTTAACCATAGCAAGATAATATGTAAGGGAATTATAATTAGGTCCTAACCTCAGTAATTAACATCAATACTAGGGATTAAATCATTAGACAATATCAAATTGAAAACTGGAATTTGACAGGAATGAGTATCAGTTATCAGAACATTGATTTTAAAAGAGAAATCGAATGGCAAATTAATTAAACATGAATCTAATGATTAGAAAAAAGAATATAACCCTCGTGCACAACCCCACACATCATCTCGTGTCACCCGTAGCCTGACACGGCGTGTCCATAGCAAGAAATCACAAAGTGATACACATACAGTGCACTGACAGTGCACTGTCTCGTGCACACGTGCACTTGTGTCGTGTGCACGACACAGGACACGAATGGATCTCGTGGTGACACACATAGGTAGCCCACCTAGAGGGCTACCTCATAGGCCTACTGTCCTGTGTGCACGACGTGTCAGTGTCGGATACGAGGCCCGTGTCAGTGGGGAAAATCTACTGTGCACTGCCTAAGCAAATCCCCATGCGGGATTCATAACTCTCTCGATACTGCACGGGGATAAGTGATACTTGACACGTGGCGTGTCAGTCACTGCCCCTTGCCCTGTGTCGAGTTTCGTGTCCAATAGTGGCGTGTCGTGTCCGCTACAGGGCCCGAGTAGCAGGGGGATCCCTGTAGCAGCGCGCGGCCGTGTGCACGCGCGTGTCCACACAATCAAACTGACACGGAACGACACGAAAATCAAAATACAAGGACACGAATCACAAAGCTAGATCTAGAACTTATTTCCTATTTAAAAATATCAGGCTAACACGATCGACCTGCCCTCTGTGGCATTTGGTCGAACACCTGTCCAGTCTTTTGATACGTGTCCAGAATGGACACGAATCATACGACACAAGACACGAATCCTATACTGACCTTAGGGGGACACTTAGGGGTTCCTATACATGAAAACTAACTGAAGTTTAATGGAGAAATGAAGGAGATACCTCTTGAAGAACAATGGGTGGAAAAGTCCTCAAATGAAATGAACTCCTCAAGCCTCCAAGTCTCACAAATTGTTTCTTCCTGCAACCAATTAATTCCAGCAGCAAGAGGATGAACTTTAGGTCCTAATGAAATTGGTTTGAAGGAAAAAGGATTTAAAATGGATTTCTAATAATTTTTGGAAGATGGGACTCACCTCTTTCCTTAGAACTTTTGAAAGAACCTTAAAAGAGGCTAGCCCTAAAAACTAGGAGGGATTAAATAGGGGGGAATCCCTAGGTTAAACCTAGCTGGTCAGCCATGTTGGGTTTGGGTGGGGTTGAGCTAGGTTTAGCTAGTCCTATCTAGTTTAGTCACAAAATGACTTGTGTAACCACAAGCCATTTATCAAATAACTTGATTCCTAAATTCCTAATTCAAGTTCTATGAATCACTAACCACTAACTTGAGTCACACTAGGTTAGACTAGGGTCACTTGACCTAACCAAGCCCAACTAACTAGGGTTAGTTCCTAGGTTGGTCTACATGGGTCCAAACTAGCCAAAATCAATCTAGTCCAAACAATTCCAAAATAATTCCTAAAAATTAAAATAAATTCTATTAAATCTAAATAATAATTAATAATCCCAAATAATTCTTAAAATTACAAAAATGACTAAAATATCCCTCAGTCTGGAAATGAACACTAGCTAGCCACCAAATCATAAATCATGAATTTAAATAATTTAAAAATAATTAAAAATCACTAAAAATCATAATATAAAATAAATACCATTAAATAATAATTAAAAATACAAAATTTTAAAATTACCCTCTTCTGGAAAACTGGGTGTTACACTAGCCTGGCCTTGAACTTGTCAATGGTTCCATCATCTTTCATCTTCTTCTTGAAGATCCACTTGCATCCGATAGGTTTTGCTCCTTCAGGTAAATCAACCAACACCCAAGTGTTATTGGAGGTGATTGATTCAATTTTATTGTCTATCGCCTCCTTCCAGAAAATAGCATCTCTGGTCTTCATCGCCTCATCACAGGTAAGCGGATCTGCTTCCATATGATAGGTGATGAAGTCATCTCCGAAGTTCTTCGGCCACCTCGCTCGCTTCGACGACGGCTCAGCGAATTCTGGTTCAATCGTTGTCTCCTCAGCAACAACTTCATCTTGGACAACTTGCTCATTGAAGATCTCAGTCTCCTTTGCACCTTCATCATTCTCCGGAATGTCCGTTAGAACAATATTCTTGTGCCTTGCAAACATGTCTTCAAACTATTTAGCATCGCGAGATTCGATGATATGATTTGACTCAATATCAAGAAATCTTCGAGCATCACTCTTCTCTGTATATCCCAAGAAGATCGTCTTCGTAGTCCTTGTCCCCAGCTTCTAAATCTTCAGATCTGGGAGCTTCACATAGGCCATACACCCCTACACTCGAATGACATTCAAGTTAGGTCTGACTTTGAACCAGAGTTCATGAGGAGTTATGTCCGAATTTGCATACGTCACTCTATTTAGAATAAAAGTGGCCGTCAATGCAGCTTCTCGCTAGTAGCATTTAGGAAGACCCACAGTTAGCAGCATTAAGTTCATTATTTCTGTCAACGTTCTGTTCTTCCTCTCCGCTACTCCGTTAGATTGAGGAGAATACGGAGCAGTAGTCTCATTTATGATTCCATGTTCTTTGCAGAACAATATGAATTCATGAGACCGATACTCTTCGCCTCGATCACTTCTTAGCCTCTTGAGTTGTTGTCCAGTTTGCCGTTCAGCCTCGGCCCTGAACTCCTTGAACTTCTCGAACGCTTCGTCTTTAGACTTGAGCAAGTAGACGAACGCGTACTTTGAGAAGTCATCGATGAAGGTTATGAAATATTTTATCCTGGCTTTTGTAGAGAATTGCTTGAAGTCACAGATATCGGAGTGCACCAACTCTAGAAGATCTGCGCTTCGATTGATCTGATGAAGGATTTTCTTGTGATCTTTGTCTGAGCACATACTTCACACTTCTCTACCTTACCCCCACATTTGAAGATAAGTCCTAGACTGGACATTTTGTTAATTCTTTTACAGTGAACATGTCCTAGCCTATTATGCCATAACTCAAGAGAATAATCAGAATGAGCGATTGCATTGATTACATTTGACTGGTTTACAAGCTGAATTTTGAACATCCCTTCAGTTTGAAAAGCTTTTTCGAAGTATATTTCCTTATTGGACATCACCATCTGGCCAGCATTGATGTCCATCATCAAGCCTGCGTTGCTAAGCAGGCTTCCAGAGATCAAGTTCTTTGCAATCACCGGAACGTGCTTCACACCTTGAAGCGTCAGAGTGTTTCCAGATGTGAGTTTCAGCTCCACAGTTTCGATCTCCAGAACTTCAGCTTGGGCTTGGTTCGCCGTGATAACTTTCTCAGAAGTTGGCTGGTATGTGACGAACCATTCCTTGCCAGAGCAGACATGGCAGATCGCACCAGTGTCTATCCACCAGTCAGAGTCAGCCCCCACAGCTGTGACCTGAGTAATCATAGCAACAATGTTAGAAACCATATAAACCTTGCTAGGCTCACCTTGCTCAGCTTGTTTGGGATTGGATTTGCATTCACTCTTATAGTGGCCCTTCTTGCCACAGTTGAAGCAAGTCACGTGGGACTTGGACTTCTGTTGCTTGAACGAAGGACCCTTCACTTTTAGATTAGTGGAGTCATTCTTCTTGTGATGAGAAGCCACCTGCTTCCACTTGAACTCTCTTGTCTGCACCAAGTTGGCCTTAGCCAGTTGGTTGGACTGAGAGTCCATCTTCTGTTGAGATCGCATTTCGTCCTCAACGTGGATCTCTTGTAGGAGATCTTCCAAGCTAATGTCCAGCTTCTTCCAATGCATTCTAGCATAGAAGTTGCTCCAACCAGCAGGAAGTTTTGAGACTATCCCTCCAACGACAAACTTGTCGACGAGGGGCATCTTCTCATCATCTAACTTCTGGCGCAACTTTAGAAATTCCTTCACTTGAGGTAGCATCACCATCTCGTCTTCGAAGAGCCACTTGTGGTACTTCTCGACGATGAAGATTTTGGACATGTTCTCATCATCTTCATATAGCTTACCCGAAGAATTTCAGATCTCTTTGGCCTTCACCTTCTTGGAATATGACTCTATCAGAGAGTCTTCCATATAATTGAGAATCAGCAGTTTACAGATGCTGTTTTCTCTCTTCCATTTGCTCTGCTTGACGAGTGCAGTAGCAATAACATCGGCAGTTCCTCCTTCTGGAATCGTCGGTTCATCCTCAATCAACACATGGTCTACGTCCACGAGTTGAAGGTTAAGGGTGACCTTCCTCTTCCAGATTTGGAAATGTTCTCCGTCGAATTTCTCTAACTTGTTAAAGCTGGTATCGATGAGAGAAGCACGAGAGTTCTCCATCTACGAGGATCTTGCTTTGAGCAACGGTGATCTTAATCACCCCAGCAAGAACCTTTACTCTTCTTCTTTCTTATTTCTTCTCCTTCATCTGAGTTGTAACTCAGTTCTGTCTGTCTGCAACTGCGATTGCAAGGAAGAACGTGAGATTTATTTTCTGAACTCAGTTCTGTCTGTCAGTAACTGCGATTGCGAGGAAGAACGTGAAATTTATTTTTCTGATTATTGTTGCTTTTGTAATCAGATTCATATTATAGTGTTCCTCTTGGATCTCGAGAATTATCAGAAGATGAACGTTTGTTGAACCTCTGATCTCGACATAGAGTCTACCATCTTTGGTCAAGTCCCGAGACTAACAATGCAAGAGGAGCTAGAGGCGGGGGTGCCGTTGGAACAACCGGTTGCTCCGCACCCAACATGGGACCTCCTTCTCTCTTATAGAGAGAGGGGCAATTTAGTCCTTTCATCATCGTTGAACCAAAGCACATGGGTCGGACCAAAAATCCACTGTGCTTTATATTATACTAGTGGATAACCCGTGCCATAATGGCACGGACACGAACAACAGATCCAATGGTCGAAGGTCGCTCCACCTCTGCTGCTTCTTCTTCCCGGGGACTGATCCGATTGGACCACCACCTGGAGAAGGGTCGAGTGACTTCTCTCTGCCGAAGAATGCCTCCCGGAGATCCTCTGTGGTAACCTCACCGCCGCCGGCTGCTCCGGTTCGTGCTGCGGGTCGAGGCTCACGGCGAAGCTGAAGTTCCGGTTCTCCGCGGCGGAGGGGAGGCCCCGCTGCCGCCGCCTCCGCCGTCGTTCGAAGGGACGAGAGGAAGAAATTGGGATGCTGGGATGAACGTGAGGGAGAAGTTGGGACAAGTTGTTCTTTTATTTATGCGATAGAACCAAAAAACCGTGGGTTGTCTATAATATAATCTAAAAGCAAAATTGAGTTTTAGAAAGAGGGACAATTTAGTCCTTTCATTATCGTTGAACCAAAGCACATGGGTCGTACCAAAAAACCACTGTGCTTTATATATATATATATATCCTATATATATATATATATATATATATATATATATATATATATATATATATATATATATATATATACTCTAAATATATATATATTATATATATATATATATATATCCTCTAAATATATATATATTTAGAGGATATATATATATATATATATATAATATATATATATATATATATATATATATATATATATATATATCCTCTAAATATATATATATTTAGAGGATATATATATATATATATATATATATATATATATATATATATATATATATATATATATATATATATAGGGAAAACGGGATATGAGCCATAGGCTCATATTCTTATATGAGTCATTCCATGTGGCTTCCATGTGGACCAATAAAAATATAGTGAATTGGAAAAAAAAAATAATTACATAGATAGAAATAAAAGATCCTATAAAGATTTGATAAATAATAACTTATCATATCTTTACCTAGGAACTTACCAAATATGTTTACCTAGGAATTTAAATCGAAAGAAATAAAAGATCCCATAATGTTAATGTTAAGATTAATGTTAATATTAATTTTAATGTTAATATTAATATTAATTTTAATTTTAATGTTAATATTATTGTTAATATTAATTTTAATTTTAATGTTAATATTAATGTTAATATTAATATTAATATTAATTTTAATTTTAATATTAATATTAATGTTAATATTAATGTTAATATTATTGTTAATATTAATTTTAATGTTAATATTAATGTTAATATTAATATTAATTTTAATTTTAATTTTAATTTCAATGTTAATATTAATATTAATATTAATTTTAATGTTAATTTTAATTTTAATTTTAGTTTGGAGGGACAAATGGTATTATTCCTATGTAAATTCCTAAGCAAACTTTTTTGGTAAGTTTCTAAGCAAAAATATGGTAAGTTATTATTTATCAAATATTTTATGAGATCTTTTATTTTTACCTATTTAAATTTTATGTTCCAAGTCACTATTTTTTTATTGGTCCACATGGAAGCCACGTGGGATGGCTCGTTTAAGAGTATGAGCCTATGGCTCATATCCCGTTTTCCCATATATATATATATATATATATATATAAAAAAAAAAATATATATATATATATATATATATATATATATATATATATATATATATATATATATATCCTCTAACCTAGTGGTTAAGAGCGATGCATGCGATCCGAGTGGTCAGGAGATCGATTCCCGCTGGGAGCGTTCGCCACAATTACCTTCTTCGATGCATGCGATCCGAGTGGTCAGGAGATCGATTCCCGCTGGGAGCGTTCGCCACAATTACCTTCTTTCAAAAAAAAATAAATAAATATATATATATATATATATATATATATATATATATATATATATATATATATATATATATATATATGCGCTCAATAGTTAATTGCTTTAGGATAGCGGTAATTATATATCCATAACATACTAGAATAATATGATACTCTATTTTTTTTTTCTTTCTTTGAGGGTGTCCACTTCTTAATGGTGCTTGGAGGCATGCCTCCAAGGGGGCTCGAATCTACGCCACTGCGTCGGGGTACTCCACAGTTCCCAACGGACTACGGTCACGGAAACTGATACCCTATAGTATATACTAACTACGTACATCTGCTTTTAGTAATTGCATACACTCCTCCTATCAACTTCTACTGATACAAAGTGTTCTACCATGTTTAATAGTTATATATACCAGGAAATAATCGGTATTAATTAAATAAAAGATTGCATGGGCGGCATGTCCTTTTTTTTAGGAGATAAATTAAATATTATCTTTTTTTATCATTAATTTCTGCTTAGGATATAAATTAAATATTGTCATTAATTTCTGAAAGAATAAGCTGATCAAACTTTATAGAAAGATGCTCCTCATTTCTCGGTACGTCTACCTCAACCAATAAAGAAATTAAATAAAGAAGAGTTAATAGGAGTCATCATCTATAGATCAAGCTAATTGTTATCTTCTACTGTACAAGGGCTTCAAAGCGGCTCAAAATTTAGTCGTGTAAATCGTATGTATATTATCGAATATTTTATTTAAAAAAATTATGGAAGATAAAAATTGAAACTTTTTCTCCTTTTATTTTTTCGCATAACCCAATACTCTTTTTTTTTTTTTTTGCACATAACCGAATACCCTCTCTTTTATTCACATATATCCATAACAAATTATAATTAAATTTAAATTAAATTTCCATAAATCTTAAACATATATATATTCAATCTAACTATATGGTATTATCTAAACATAAATCAAAATTCTAAAATGAATAAATTTTAAATATATTAAATATTTAAAATAATATTATCTAAAGATATATTCAAAATTATAATTATTTTTTATTAATTTTTTTATGCACGTGCATTACACGTGCACATTACTAGTAAGAAGCAGGTCCGGACTTAATATGAGGCCCATGAGGCAAGGGCCTCAGGGCCAAAATTCTTGGGGGCACTTTTATATATATATATATATATATATATATATATATATATATATATATATATATATATATATATATATATATATATATATATATAGCTTAATCTAGTGTAGTTGATCCCAACCCGGCTCTTGACCCAAAAAAAAGCCCACGGATCCAAACTATTTTCTACTGTAAATTTCTTTTTTTAGGTTAGATTGGTGGCCGGCTGGAGTATTGGAGACTTAAGGTTTGTTCTTCTTTGCTTTTTATTCTAATACTGAAAGGCTCAAAGCAAGTTCTATATCATAGCTGCTCTCCTCCTTTTTTAAAGCAAGGAAAAAGGCTCATATTATTTTTCCCTTCCTCTCTGGCTCTCCATCACAATTGACGGTGAGTGATATATCTTTCTTTATTTTATTTTTTTGTATAATATAGCTAAGCTTCACCATGTATATATGTGTTCTTATTGTTGTTATAGATTTTTTTTTTGATGAGATTTATAATTTAGTAATATATTTTTAGAATATTGATGATCTAATGTGTTCTAATTGTTTGTTTTTTGTAATTTATTAATATATATTTTCCTCGAAAGATGTGTTTTAATTTTTTTTTTTGTAGTTTCTTTGTAGAGAAAATTTCTATGGCCGGCTCCTGGAGTTCCTAAAAGATCTACATTCCTACTGAAATCAATTCCTCTACATAAGGTGAGCTTTATAAATTATTAGTATATTTTTTTATAAATTGTTGTTTATTATCTTTGGTTCTTTATTTGTGGTTGACTAATTTATTAGAAAAAATATGTTTTAGCAGTTTGATTACATAATTATTCATATTAAGATTGAAATCAACTTAGAGAAACTGAAAAAGATTTTTTTTTATATATTTAACATTGAATTTTTAATTGTCATTAATTATTATTATTTGTTGAATACATTATGATAATGTCATTTGATTGCATAATTTTCGTATCCATATTATCAAATTGACATTTCATGTGATATATTATTATAGTAAGTTTCATTTTTATGCAATAACAACAATAAGAACAAAATTTTTATCTCAAAATTAACAAAAGATTAAAATATAAAATGAAATTATGTTTAGATATATTTAATAGATTACTTCATATGATGGACGTTCCATATTTAATAGATTACTTCATAAGATTTTTAGCTCGTGTGTCAATCTTCAAAATTCTTTAGCACATGATGGACGTTTCGATATTGATGGACAAGATTTGTTTTTAGAACTGAAGTTATTAACACACTCATTATCCGGAGAAGAAAAAAGAGCAATTGACGTGCTAAATTATTTGAAGAAAATGGATGACTGTTTTCCAAATGCATATGTTGCTTACAGAGTTTTGCTGACTATACCAGTTACGGTTACATTTGCAGAAAGAAGTTTTTCTAAGTTAAAGTTGATCAAAACTTATATCCGGTCAACTATGTCGCAAGAGAGGTTGAATAGCTTGGCTATGTTATCCATCGAGAAAAAAATGGTTGAGAAAATAGATTATGCAAACCTAATCAGTACTTTTGCCTCGAAGACAAGAAGACGAGTAATATTTTAGTGATTATGTAATGAACTAAGAAAGTGTTCAATGGCCTAAGTTTATTTACCATTATGAACCACTCCAAACATTGTTTAGCATTTTTTTATTAATTATCTGGAACATCAATTTTATTTTTGTGGGTTCGGAACATCTTTAGTTTTATTAGTATTTCATTATAACATACATTCCTTGGGATATTAAATTTTGTATATTGTTTTACTTCTTAAATTTTGGGTTGAAATACTATCGTATCGTTATTGATATCATTAAGTTTTGAGGGCATCACTTTTAGGGGACGTTTGGTATGCGGAATACTATATAGCCGAAAATTCTATATTTCCGGGAATCAAATTCCAAGGAATTAAATTCCCTGGAAAATTACATTTCCATGTTTGGTGACAATATATATATTCCCGGGAAAAAAATAAAAAATAATAATAACGAAAAAAATGAACAAATATAAAAAAATTCGGTAAAAACGACTAAAAAATCGTTAAAAACAACAAAAAAAAAGTTACAAAAATGACAAAAAATCGCTTAAAAACGAAAAAAAAAATGACAAAAAGACGACAAAAAGGACAAAACTTGGGTAAAAACGACAAAAAATAATCAAAAAGTGACAAAAAAGACAAAAAATGGGTAAAACCGACAAAAAATCGCTTAAAACGACCAAAAATGGTAAAAAACGACAAAAAAGCGATAAAAACGACAAAAAACTGTCAAAAAGTGACAAAAAGACAAAAAACGGATAAAAACGACAAAAATCGCTTAAAACGAAAAAAATTTGGTAAAAACGACAAAAAATGACAAAAAACGATAAAAATTAATCAAAAAATGACAAAAAAAGACAAAATGGGTAAAAACGACAAAAAATCGCTTAAAACGACAAAAAATTGGTAAAAACGACAAAAAAACGATAAAAACGAAAAAAAAAAGCGAAAAAAAAAAGTTCAAAAATAATCAAAATTGATTAAAAAAGAAGAAAAATATTTAGACCATTTTTTTTTGTCCGGACAAAAAAAAAATATCCATCTATTCTCAAGGGATAGAATTTCTATATTTTGTGGGTAAACTATTTACCCGGGTATTTATAATTTCCGAAAATAAATTTTTTATAAGCCAAACAAACGTGGTAATAGATTTTTATCTTAAATTTTTTCGAAAATAAAAAAATACCGTGTACCAAACGTCCCCTTAGAGTTCGTCTTAGAATCAAAATTCTAAAGTCCGGCACTGGTAAGAAGATAAGGACTTTATAGGTACGTAGTTGCTTCTTTGGACCTCAATCTCAGACTCTACGCAATCAATGGTCCATACATGAACCCACCCATAAGTAAAGTAGCTGCATGCAGTAGAAATTCATAGCTTACTCAACTTGCATGATTCGTCATCAATCTCATGATATTGGTATGGGTCAGAACTCAACATTTAATATAATTAATTAATTAATATGGTCGTATATATAACTTTTGGATAATTAATTAGTTGGGTGGATGGTCCATTAGTTCGTAGATTTTTGACGAGCAACGTGCCGGTGGGAACGAAGACATCGGCCGGAAGAGGACGCGCGAAATAAGACCGTAGCGATCTTATTTGCATAATCATATGGTAGGGAGGCATATATGCAACTGTAGCGTATAGGAAGGTGATGATCCCATCCCCATGCCTGCTTGATAATAAATTTAATCCTTAATTGGATGCAGTGTTGTAAGAACCGGACCAGATTGGCAGTTGGACCGCGTCCAACCAGTTTAGACCAAAAAATTGGCCCTCCGGCTGGTTCTTTTGAAGAACCGTTGGTTTTTTTTAAAAAAATCGGAGTTCAACAGTTGAACCGATCAATTTTGATTTTATTTTAAAAAATTCAAAAAAAAATATTATATGGAATTTGGGCCATTTGATTATTTGTTTGGTTTTGATAAATCGATCTTATAATTGTAAAATAAAACCAAACCAACATATTAAGAACCAAACCAAGAAGTAAATATGGATAACTTATTTGAATTAAACCAAGTCTATTTGAACCATGATAACCCAATTGAACCTCGGTCCGACCTATACCAAAACAATTCGGTTCGATTATCAGTCCGGTTTTTAAAACATTGGAAGATTACAAGAGAATTGGAAGAGGTCTTATTCTCATGTGGGGTTCCATGCATTTGTGTTTTTGTGGTACAAGATAGAGGGAGGGGTTGTGCTACCAAAGCAACAAAATTAAGAATAAGAGAGCAATATCTAGGCAGGAGCAATAATGTAGGTTGAATTGGGTGGGAGACACAATGTAATCGCATATATGTTATCGTAGTATATACTAAAGTCTAAATTAGTTGTGACTTGAAATTTTTTTTTTTTGGTATAAATTAGGTGTGACTTGAATTTTTGTTTTTTGTTGTAAAGTTATGGTAGTACTCACGACACTATTCAATAAATAATACAACAAATGACGCTTTGTTGTAACTAGTCGACATGTTGTAAATGAGGCTTTGTTAGCATTTGGCTCATCATGTATAGTAATCCTAGTAATGATAGGATGGGAGAAAAGTCATAGCCAGGACCTTAATCATATTGCATTTTCAAATAAGAAAAATGATGACATGCTTATTTATGATTGATTTTTTTTTTATACATGGATATATCATATATGACATGCTATATATATAAAGGGGGCATAGTTTGTTACTTTCGTGTAGATTGTGCTCCTAAGAGGTGTATTGTACATATATGCACAAATATGTTGATAGAAATAAAGATGTAAAAAAAAGAAATAAAGTTGAAGAAGATAAAAATTGAGTTTTTAGAATTTTCTTGGTGTTATCTCTAAGAGTTGTTGGATTCTCTTTATGTACTTTTTCGATATTTATTTTCTGTAAAAGTCGGACACCTTGTTATGGATGTCAATAATTCGTTGTGGTCGCGTATCTTGAAAAATATTTTTCGCTTATATTTCAACAACACTTGTATCTAAATTGGCATCACTTATAATTGTTGGGCCATTGCAATGATTTTAGTATAGATTTTACTATGTTTACTTCTTTATCTAAGCTTATAGCTTAAGAGTACTTATGGCTTTGTGTTGGTTTCATTTCAATCGGACAATAACATGTGATTCAATATGATCAATTAGTCTCGCATCGGACAGGAGATGAAACTCTTCTTTAATTATATAATACTTCCTTCGTGTGGGTAAGTTAGTTTTGAGGGTCATGGGCTGAAACTTATGCAACCCATCCGTGGGTGAATGAATAAGTGCGCATTTATTAGCCGCACACGCATTTACCTAACATGGGAACTTTGCTACTTTTCGTCTCGTTTGGTTAAGGGGATTAAGGAATTAGTAACGGAAACTTGTTTATTTTCTAACTTGGGAAGTATTTTCGAAGAAAATAGGTTCCTCTCAACTCTCAAGACCCATGGGATTCACTTCCCTCCCTGCTTTTCCGATATTTATTATAAAAAATTATGACAAAAATAGTCTTGTCTATTTTACCAATTAACATTAAGTATTCTGCTGACTATAATTATGTTGATATCGAATATTTTTGGAACATTGATATATTTTTTCTTCTTTCATTTTATACACCAATAAAATACTGGAAGGTAAATCAAATGATCTTTCTTATCTGTTTTTCTTGTTTTATAAAGTACGTGAAAGAAAATATGATAGAAATCCTACTTTTCTACCCTATGGAAAAAACAATGGAATTGATTTCTTCCCACGAACCAAACGATGCCTTCATATGAAATCTTAGGTATCCAAAGGTAAGATGATCATGATTGGCTACGTACATTTCAATTAACACTAACCAGCTAGCTAAAAGGCTTGTAATTAAGTAAAATATGTCACAACATAATCTTATGATTCATGTAGCATCTTCCTCTAGAAGGGGAAAGAATCATTGTCGAGTATCTCTTCCATCTTGCCAATTAACCCAGTAACTTCAAAGAGTGGTGTACTTCATCGATTGATCATGCATGTACATATTCTTGGTAATATCAATCAAATTAATTAAGCAACCTTTTGTCAACTAGAACATGAACCAGAGATGCACATAATGTTAACTACACCTTGCCTGGCGCACAAGGCAAACGACATCTAAGCTTCCAAAATTAATTTGATTGTGAAGTGAGAACATCAAGAATAGACCCGTCAATCGATAGTCGAAAATTCGAATCCAATTCGATTATGTATCCAAACTTTCGGATATTATCCGAAATTTCGTATATCAGATTCGGATATCCGAATATTTTTCGGATATTATCTTTTTTCAGATACGAATTCGGATATTAAGGTATTCGAATCCGTTAATATCGGATCGGACTTTAAATTACAAATTTTGGATATCGGATTCAGGTATCCGAAATTTTATATATATTATAGTATAATGTATATATAATATATATTAATTACTAGAAAAGATTAAATAATTTTATTCTCAACTTACTTTTACATAATTTAACTCATTTATTACTTTTCTACCTCTATATTACAATATAATGTATATATAATGTATATATAATAGTAATATATATTAATTACAATTTACAACAAAAGATGAAAGGGCTCAAATTAATATGTAGAGCAATATATATGGCCGTCTCAAATTGAGCATGCTTGAAATTTTTAACAGAAGATTAAATGATTCAAATAGAGCAATATGTAGAGTAAGTTAGCCGAGCATTATTGGAATTTTTAACATAAGATGAAATGGTTCAAATAGAGCAATTAAATTTGGTTTTCGTATATTCGGATAACAACTAATTTTTTTAATATTATAATTTTTGGATTCGTTTATTCGAATAATAACATTCGAATTTTGTAGCTGATTGGATCGAATATTATCCGATATCCACTATACTAGATGGATACGAATTCGAAGTGTCAAAATAAATATCCTTTCAGATATGTCCGAGCTCTCTAGCCTAGTGGTATTAGAGTGGACACCCGGAGGGACCGGCAAGGTTCGAGTCCCCCAATTGTGTGTGTGCGTGGGATTTCAAAAAAAAATATCCTTTCAGATATCAGATCGAATTCAGATATTACAAAAAAAAGAAGAAAGGATATGGATACAGATACTGTCATATCCATACTGATAAGCATCCGTCGACGTCCCTAATGAAGAGTAATCTTCTGTCATGGCAAGTCAGGATTAAATGTACACCACGGATCCTTCATGACTCTTGCTGGACTGGATCATTCATTCTCTTAGAATTTTTCTGAGAACGACCTTACCCATAACAAATTACTTGTCATGGAATGGAGTTTTTCCTGCAAGCTGTAACTTCATAATGTTGCCATCTCGCGATTCTCGCCAACATCGTTCACAATCAAAACTGTCATTCCCTCTTGCTCATGTTTTTCGCCATTTTCTCTCATCCATCAACCTCACCTGCACTGCACTGCACTGCACTGCAACTTCATCTACAACACTGAACATTCAAGTTTTGTGCCATCGTTTGCATTGTCGTCCCGTAGCGATCCGATACGGCCGATATCTATATGGTTTGGAGATGTCCTCATCCGATGCAGATGCTGACAATTGGGATTTCTTTTTCAGTCAATTGAACGAAAAAGATCAATCAATAAGGGTGTAAAAGTATAGTAAACTTGTAAAAACTTATCTAAAAGAAGAAAAATTATCAATTGTTAGTAAATCAATCCGACTACTATTTCATTCAACTTCAAAACTAATAAAAAAAAATACATAAAATATTTACAATTACGCGTAAATGTGTAAAATATTTATTTGTTTTTTTTATATCAAAAATCTAATACTAGTCTAATATAAAATTGTCGATACATCCGATCCCGATACTACTCATAGTAAGGATTTGATACCTATTCCGATACCCAAAGTTATCCGGATTTCAAAACTCTCTCCTTGGACAAATTATCTGGATTCCTGTAGCTAGAGAGTTATTGGAAACTTGAAGGAGCTCAGCTGACATTGTGATATCTTAGCTAGTGTCACTAACCTCAGTAGCTCAATCCCAAATTATATATCTATAACTTGTTATAGTTTGCAAGGGGATTAATTCCACCACAGACAGAATGCATGCCAAGCTAATGGTATATATCCATATATTGAACCTGAAATATCTGCGGCTCAACCATCAAACGCCACCACAAAGTGTCCACATATTTGACATTTTGGCCAGCTGAATAGCTTAGTGTCTAGCTCTTGACATGGAGGAGGTCCCATGTGGCGGAGGAACATGGAGGAGGTACATTTTAGAGGTACATATAGCATTACTCTTTATATTTTGCTGATTTTTTTTTTTTTTTGAAGAAAGAGATCCCGTACGTGCTTCATTAATCACGTACACCTACTTTTCACGTAAATAATAAGTTTATGATTTATTGTTAAGGTATACGACTTATAAAGTAGTTAGCTTATTTATTATTAATGTGTAGGCTTTAATTTTTTTTTTTCCATTTGTAAGCTCGGATGAGAATTTAAATTATATTAAAATAATTTGAATATATTTTAATTATAATTTGTTATAGATATATTTTTAGTACTTTTTTTTTTTTTTTTTTGAATGTAAAAAAAAAAAAAAAAAGAAGTACTAAAAATATATCATAACTTTTAGAATTTTATACACGATCTGTTAAGGTCTAGGAATTAATTATAATTTTTTCTAATGATATATATACGAATCATTTTGATCCATTTTCAAGCCTCTATTATATATTTACTAGTCAGGGGCATGTGCAATGCACATAAAATAATTTTTTTCTATTTTTTTTAGGAAAAACTATTTTAAATTATTATTTGTGTTATATATAATTGAAATATATTTTAATTATGATTTGTTATAAATATACAGGTAGTTAGATAGTATAATGTAATTAAACTATTAGTCAATAAATTTATTTTAAATTTTTTATCTATGTAAAAGTATACCTAGTACTTACACGGCTCATCTTGAATCATTTAAGTCTCATAATAGTAGAGATATATAAGATTACTATATGTATCCCTGCAGTCCAGTAGTACTAAAAAAATGACCCACAAAAAAAAAAAAGGTTACAAATATATTTCCAGAGACCAACACGCAGCGGTATGAATGTACACTCTAATTTATGTTTTCAAGTTTCGGCCTAAACATTGGCCCGAGCCATTCTTGTCTTACCATACAAATTTTCAACCCAAAAGTTGGCCCGGCCCATCTATAATTCCGAAACCCTGGCCTTTTATGGATCGATGAGCAAAATCGAGGGTTTTGTGTGCCGCTCTCCTGGTAGCTACTCCAAATCCTCGCCCGCCACGAAAGCAGCCATGGAGGTCGCCGAAGAGATCCAGCCGTCGACTCCCCAACCGACGGACGAGGCCATCTCGGCCACCGACTCCAAACCCACCGAGAAGCGCAAGAGGGAGGAGGAGGACGGGGAAGCCTCCCCGCCCCCAGCCGGAGGAGCCAGGGCGGATCCGGTCCGGAACCCGCTGTGGAAGACGAGCCTCTGCTCCTTCTTCAGGCGCAGCGCCGTGGGGCACTGCAGCCACGGGGACGCCTGCCGCTACGCCCACGGCGAGGCGGAGCTCCGCCAGCGGCCCGACAAGTCGTGGGACCCGACGTCGGAGAGGGCGAAGAAGATGCGGATGGCCGACGGGCCGGAGGATCCATCAGAGGAGGACGAGGCGGTGGACGTGAATTCTCTCGACAAGTGCGTCACTGGACTGTCCAACAAGTGGATCTCCGACGACCTCAAGAGGTTCCTCGATGGCCAGGTGATTGCTTGTTTAAGGCTCCTTATGTTTTTTTTAGGGTTATTTAGTAGGAGGGTCACACATGATAGTAGATATTAGGGTTTGGGTCTAGAAATTGTCCAACGTTAGGGTTTGGGTATCGAAATCACTGTTCATTAGCCTACGTGAACAGTAATTTCGATATCCAACAATTTCGAGACACAAACTCTAATATCCACTAATATGTGAGACCCTATTACTAAATATTCTTTTTTTGTATTCTGCTTGGGAAGCGGTTCAAAGTGTTTGTTAACAACAGCTTATCAAAAAAAAAAGTTTGAAAACCTGGTTCACTTTTTGGGTTGATTTTGAAATCAATGAAAATGTGCTTCCATAAGTTGTTGTAGCTTATCAAATCCATTTTACATAAATGTCCATTACTATTTATTGAAATCCAGAGGCAGAGGCCAAAATTATCACTGGTTTTCGACTAAGGAGAATTTTCGTGTATTGCGGAAATATGCTGAAGTCAAAACTCAACATATGGCTTTTGAAGGACTCATAGCAAAGAAGATCAATGCCGCCGAGCTGTGAACTCGGAACGTTTGGTTGCTAATTCTAAAATATTCATAATCAATACGCTCGTAGCAGCAATATTTTAGTATACATTATCCAGGCAATTGCGGAATGCTTGTCTAGCATTACTTACAACTAAATCGTTAATATTTCATGCCCAGGGAATCCTCTATAAATCGGCAAAAAAGAAGAAAGGAATGAGTGTTGGCTTCGTGTTATTTGAGGACGCTGAGCAAGTTAAAAATGCTATTGAGGTACCCTGTAATAATCTCATAGGTGTCTGTAAGTAGTTCCAGTGTCATCTTATTTGCACTTCTGTCATAATATGCACAAGTTCAATTTGATAGGTTTTGAATGAAACGTCTGCCAACGGAAGGCAAATAAAGGTTGCAGACGCCAACCGCAGATCTCACGAGAAGAAGCATACTACTGTAGTAACTGAAAGCCACCAACACAATGAAGATAACTCTATGGAGGACGTTGAAGCTATTGGTAATGGTAACTGTGTAGGGTTGGGTCCAAAGACGAGACATGTCTGTGATGTGGTCACCCCCCTTGCTCATATGTCCTATAGCGACCAGCTGGAGTACAAGAAGAATTCATTGTCCCAAATGCTTAAACGACTAGTAAGATCGTATCCCTACATATGATATCGTTATATTAATTTGATTACTGTATTCCAACTAAAATTTCTATAAACGTGTGACTTTCCTTATGTAGACTAAGAACACACGCAAGGCTTGTCCTGATGCGGTTCCACTTCCAGATTGGATTTCCAAATCTCGTGAAATAGGTAATTTTCAGATCATTGCATTTGGCATGTGGTTCATACTCAAAAGTTGATATAAGAAAATTTAGTACTTTCAGACCTAATCTACCATTTAAAAAGCAAATATTATTAATGTGGTAGGTACTTTCGTGGTTTTCTGCTATAGATGTGTTTCTGATCAGAGATTCCATCCTAGCTTTATCACTGCCTTTCATTCTTAAAGTAGAGTCTTTATTGTTGGCTTGCAACTTTGAATGATATAAAAGTGCCCTATCTTTTTGTGCCTTCATATTTTATTACATCCACACAAAACACCGATTTGGCGTCTAGATTATTTTGGTGTCTATGTCATTTTTGATAGTTATGTGACATATAACGACACCAATATTCGAGAATCTATGCTCCTTGGATGAGGAATTGGGGAATATAGTGATTGAGGAATTAGCTAATTCATAGGAGTTGAGCTTTATTTCTTAAAACCAATTTCACAAGGAATATAGGGTTAGGAATAAGGAATCTTGAGCTAATTTAGAATCTATTTCCTCAACTTTCACCCCAAATAAGGAATCTAGGAATTAGCCAACAAGCTCAAAAGGGAAGGAACATGACAGGGAGGAACTATATTTGCGTGCCAAACTAGCAGTTTGGCGAGGAACTATCAAGAAATCAGTAAAAAAATGGAATTAAAGAGCTTCGATGAAATTCTTGGGTTTGCCTAAATAGTGTTTTGTAGGAATTAGTAGGAATCAACCCTAATTCTTTATTCCTCTTCCTAATTCTTCCACGAAATGATGCCCATCTTTGTGGGAGATGTTCCCTGAAGGCAAGCACAATGACTCCTCCATGTACATGCCTATGACAGGCTGAGGACCCTCTTAAAGTCCTCACATATGTGCAAGTGCATGTCCTGACAGGCCAAATTACTGAAAGCATGAGCTCATCTTCTCCCTGTTATCATGTTTCTGGTCCTCAACACATTCGGATTGAGGCTGGGCCCATACAATTCTTGCATTCTTCTAATTTCTCTGAGTGAGAAATGCTTGACCTATGTTGCAAGGATTCTTCTCTAGAGGGCAGTATCTGTGACCGTTTACGACACTACATATGGACTGCCCATATCTAGCCTCCAAAGACCAAAATATGGTTAAAAGTGATTTTTGCATGGTCGTGATCATTGCAATCATAATTGAGAATTTGAGATATACGTAAGTAAAATTTCTTTGTATCACATCCCTTCTAGAACTTTTTGAAACCTAGTTACTACCAAAAGCATGTACATCTTGATATTATTAGCATCCAATTTATAAAATATGTAGGTAGATACGTTTTATGTGTATATAACTATATCCATACTGCACCCATATCATAACCTTTCCAAAAATACCATATTCTCAATCCATATCATGTCTGTATCCGAATCTATGTGAGTGTCTATCCTAGCACCACATAGTGCTTGATGGGTAATGTAACCTTTTTTTAGGAAAGAGTGATTATCAACTTTGAGGAAAGGATCTCCAACAAGGCTTTCATAATACAAAAATAGTTTTGACTCCTTTCTCAGCATCGCAGTGGGTGAAGACTGATATTATACTACCTTACAGAAAAATTTAGATATCTTCTTATCTGCTTATACTGACACTTAGGACCTTGGGCATGTCGGTTATGACTACTATGATGTGCACAATGCACGAACATTTTTTCCTTGTAGAACACTGAAACATGATCTTATATAACATGTAGGTGGACTTCCATGCAAACTTGAAGGGATCTTGGAATCACCATTGATTGATGGGTACCGGAACAAATGTGAATTTTCTGTTGGTCAATCAGTAGAAGGTAAACGGACTGTGGGATTTATGCTTGGGAATTTCAGGTTGGTTTTTCACCTGTTACTTAACTGTGGGAATTCAGTTAGTTTCCACCAGTCACTTGTTTTCTTATGATTTTTTGAACTTGATATTTTAGGGAAGGTGTGACAGCAGTAGAGGAACCTGTCAACTGCCCAAACGTCTCCAGAATCTCCTGCAAATATGCTCTTATCTTTCAAGACTTCCTTCAATCTTCAGAATTTCCTGTCTGGAACAGAGTTGATAACACTGGATTTTGGCGCCAATTCACAGTATGCTCATTTGTTGTGATTACTATATATAATGATAAAGCTGTATCTCATAATCACTACCGTATTTCATAATTATTGCTCTTCCCGTTACATGTATCAGTACATATTATTTTGACCTATATCTTTTTATTTTACATTGTTTTGCAATTATACATCATTACATGTTTATCCATCTATAGCTGTTGCTTGTGAAAGATCATCGTCCAATTTATTTAAATAGTGCAAAATTAGTCACACTTTAGAAGTTTTCTATCAGGTACGAGAGGGAAGGAATCCAGGTCAAACTGCTATTGCTCAAAATGCTGATGCAGCAATTGCAGAAGTCATGCTTATCGTTCAGGTTTGCTTCTGGTTAAAACGACAAAAAAAATCATATAATCCTGGGAATTGGCATTGAAACCAGGACATGTATATACACCTGTGCTGATCATCAAATAACTCATTTAATTCTTGAAATAGGACAACTTATAATGTATAATTAAGTTCTGTTGAGTGTCGGTATTTCATTACTTTACCGTCAAAAGAAATCCAGATGCAGTAGAACTTGGATAATTTAATACCCGATAAATTAATAACCTTGATTATTTTTTATTTTTGGCCGGTCCCGACTACCGACTTGGAGATAATGTGCTAAATTAGTAATTTGCTAAATCTATAAAATAGTACATTATAAAAAATCATATAGGTCCCACGTAATATATAAATGAATAATTTCGTGATATACATAGTGCTTATGGTTCGGCTATGAGGCGTTCCTAAAATATGACTCAATCATTGTGTATTTCTTCTTGAAATTGGTCGTATTTGATATTATCCCTTGCAATTTAAAATTTTCTAAAATCCACTGTTGCAATTGTTTTTGAGTGCTTCTCTGGATTATCTTTGTTGCACTCTGTTTATTTATATAGAGTTTTTCTTGGTTAAATGTTTATAAAATGGGATAGTGTACTACATTTGTACATTGAACAATGTACTACATTTGTACATTGAACAATGTACAATCTACCTTTGGAAAAACTAAGTAGATTTATGAATTTTACTTGCTTAAACAAATACATAGAATTATTAGTTCGTAAAACGAGAAAATATGTAGATTTTTACTTGGTTAAGTTTTCATAAAATGGATAGTGTAGTATGTTGAACAATATACAATCTATTTTTGAAAAAATAAGTAGATTTATGAAATTTACTTGCTAAAACAAATACATATAATTTTTAGTTCGTAAAACGAGAAACTAAATACAATGAACAATATTTAAGAAAATAAGGAATAGGTGGATAGATTTATAGTTATTAATCGTAAATTAATATATTATTAATTTATCGATTATTGAATATTCGCTAAGTTAATAGATTTTCCTTATTCCCAAGAGTATTAATTTATAGAGGTTTAACTATATTAATGTATTACACATTCATTAACACCAGGGCCGGCCCTGGCATAAGGCCGGCAGGTAAATTTCATAAATCTGTTTTAAATATTGTAAATATTAGTTTGAGGCCTAGTGACCCTAATTTTTTTTTACATATTTTTTTTAAAAAAAAATCTTCAACCTTAAAACGGCACCATTTTGATTTTTCTCACGGGCACCTAAAAACTAAGGGTCAGACCTTGTTTAACGCAATCAAGTTCATTTGAATTGAACAGGAAGCCCTGGTGGAAGTCTTGAATTGAGTTTAGTTTCTGAACTACAAATTATTTGTAATAGCTTGCTTTTCCAATCCATGAGTGATTTGCAGGTCTGTTCAGTAAATATTGATGAAGAACTGATGAAGAATGAGTTCAATAGGATGGCTCAGGCTCTTGCAGAAGGAGCAGCTTCATCTTCACCTCCACTACCTCTGACAAAATTAGTTGTGCAGGTGGGCTTTCTAGACCAGGGAATATCTATATACATGATTATTTCAGTTCTGGACATCTTACTGATCTTACATCTTTTGAACTCAGGTTGAACTTTTGTATTTGCATAGTCATAAAAATTAATGATTGGTCGATTTTTTTGCAAAATTTGGAATTTGTTGGCTCTTAAATAGAACGTTCATTGATATTGTGATAAATATTTTCTGGGGTAGCTTAATACCTTGTTTATGACCTTGTTTGTGAGGTTGTATACTATGTAAATTGGCAATGAGTGACTTCGTTAGATTTCATTATTGCAAATCATAAGCAATTACAGATATTCGTTTGATTAAATTTGGTCATACAGTGGATGTATATCGAGTAAAATTGTGCTTTAGGCATCTTTTGTTACTCAATCGACTGTTATCACGTAGGTTGTCAACTCGCAATATGTATCCTTTATCGATTTACAACTAGGAATTTAGGTCTATACTTCTAAGTCCATATAAGAACAAGATTTAGTATAGTTCTCAATTTTTTTTATTTCTTTCATCTTTAGAGGTCTATCTAGTTCCAGAATCCAAATTGTTAAGTATACATTACATGGCTCAAGGAAAAGAGCAAACTATGTATCCTCCTATTTGTTGGATCAACCAATACATAACAGAATGGTAGTAAATCGTATCTTTAGACATTTATCGTGTATCGTTTGACACTAACAACATACGATATCACATTCTTTGTGTATCAATGTGGTTTAGCGTTTTAGGAAGGGAGGTATAGACATTTAACTTAACCAAGATGGTAGGGCGATTGCTTTTGTGAGTTAGAAATTATCTAGTTAGTGGTGCACTATTGTTACATCCAGAGGTCTGTCACTTCCCTAACCTTGGCAAGTGGGTCGGTTTTGGAGCATAAGACTCCACATCAAGGATGTTGGAGACACAAATATCTTTCTTATCACCGTCTTTTGAGTGCCACCTAATATCAGCCACTTTCAGATCAGGATCAAAATCCTAACTGAGCCGTATAAGTTGGAAGATTCTTGACTTGGAGCTCAAGAACCAGTGGATTTACTTATACTGGCCTTGCAGATTAAGATAATTCGACCGAATAAACAGCCCTGTCAGTTCCCCTGGCTCAGGAAATAGAGTTAAGATGATAAGTATTGCCAAGGGAATCATTTCTCTGTGTGAAAATAAGCAGAAGACTCAAACTGAATTACATATCTATTTCCCGATACAATGGTGCACTAGTGACTGTATTATTCCCCACGACATTGTTGGATTTGACAAGTTAATAGTACAAACATGTATAAATTTGAATATAATCGCCTTACATGTCCTGGATGATTACCCTTCCAATGCAATTGATAAAGCTTTTGGACATAGTAACTTTACATTAGTGGCATACATGATAATTTCATTTGAAATCTTCAATAATTGTGATCTTTATGATCAAAACCATTGTTATCATCCAACCTTTTGCCCAACTGAATGGAGATGGCCACGGAGCATGTCCATAAATAATTGACAAAGTTTTGTGACTGTCATCAACCTAACATCACCCTTTTGCTTGTCTGAATTCCTAGCCATTGTAGTATGAGCTTGCAGGTAGGGCTGTAAAACGATTCAAACAGTTTGTGTTCGGCTCGCGTTCGGCTCGGGCCAAGCTCGGTTCGAAACTCGTTCGTGGGCAGGTCGATACCGAGCTCGGTCTATTTTTTTTTGTTCGAAGTGGTGTTCGAACCGAGTTCAACCATAGGTTGTTCGACTCGGTCTCGTTCGCGAACTGGCTCGAACTCGGCTCGGTTTCTAATATTATGGCTTTTTGTAGTATATGCTATATATTTTTATGGATGTTGATAAATTTTGTCTTATAAAGTTTACTCTCTTTTTTGTTATTTATATAGTGGTAAATTTGTGATGTAAAAAGCATAATTAATTCAACAAAAAAATCTTTAAGACTTGAGAGTAACCGTACAACAAGTTTAATGTAGCTTTTGTTCGGTCCTTGGCTCGGGCTCGGCTCGGGCTCGTCCGAGCTCGAGAACTAAATCGAGTCGAGCTCGATCGTTTCGAGCCTATAATCAAACCGAGTTCAAACACCATTTTTGAGCTCGATCTTGAGCTCGGCTCGAATAAAGCTCGTTCGATACTTTAGTCGAACCGAGTTCGAACACAGTTTGTTCGAGCTCGTTCGTTCGATTTTCAACCCTACTTGCAGGTTCTTATACCTACCTTTTTGATATTCAGTATAAGTTTATGCAGCCATGATGCATTCATCTCCGTTGGCACTTTAACCCAAAGAGCGAAAATGAATAACATTCCCAGGGTGGTCTTTATGGTGCTCTTTTTACACACAGAGCAAAAACGAGTAACATTCCCAGGGTGGTCTTTATGGTGCTCTTTTTTTTGTTCACTGTGTCATCTTTTCATATGAGCACTCAGGCCATTGATGAATCTTGTTTGATGGTTGCTTTAAACCATTTTCTACACGAAAATAGCTGTTCTATCACTTGAGAATGCTCATTCTAAGTTCATTTGCTAAAACAATTTTTTGTCTTTTTTATTTCTAAAGGCTTTTATGTTTGTCACTTGCATCTAGATTTAGGATATCATTTTTAACACTTTTCAAATAGTCTGACATAATTATGTCAAAATATCTTTGATTTATGATTGGCATGGTTGTCTTTTGCATGTTGGATATTTACAAGTGCAAAAAACTACGATCTGCTCCTTGCAGGACCACAAAGGAATGTCGAATGC
Source organism: Iris pallida (assembly GCA_029216955.1). Taxonomy (NCBI): domain Eukaryota; kingdom Viridiplantae; phylum Streptophyta; class Magnoliopsida; order Asparagales; family Iridaceae; genus Iris; species Iris pallida. The sequence goes on from JANAVB010026200.1 coordinate 2,202,163, forward strand.
TGCGCCAGCTGATTGCCCATTGTTACCATTGCCTATACCAAATATAGGAGATCCTACTTTGGGAGTATCAATTACCACAGAAGCAAGAATTCATGATTACATCAGCAATCTTCGATTCAGTATATCACCGACAGCATTTTTCCAAGTCAGAAACTCATACCATATTTACCGATACTTTTTTGTTTATAAGGTTCAGTTTATTTATGCTCACCAGAGTACAGGTTAACACGCTTGCTGCAGAGAGGTTGTACTCCCTCGCTGGTGATTGGGCAGAGTTGAGTTCAGATACGCTGCTATTTGATGTGTGTTGTGGGACGGGAACTATTGGCTTAACTTTAGCGCACCGTGTTGGCATGGTAATATTCTAAGTTTGAAATTCACATTTTTCTATCATAATGTCTTTGCTTTTATCGCTACCTCCTTGGCTGAGAATCACTGTGAGTTTTAATCATAGTTTATATTATTGTTTCTGTGTTTTATGAGTCGCCATAGGAATCCTTCATTGTGGGCATGCGTGTGTTTCTAGATTATAACTGCATTGACCATTCCTCTGACCTTAGCTTGGGATAATGTACTTGCTTTGACGAGAATGATACAACACCAAACTATAAGGGGTTTCTTGAAGCAATATGTGATCAAGCAAGCAACAAAGTAGATTGGCACCACAAGCATACGAGATTCACTCTACACACACAAAGCGTACCAAAGAAATATTTTAATCAATTCCAAGTTGAAATTAGCTGGCGAATATTTATAATCACATAAAGTACTAGAAACGAAGATTCTTACTTATCCCCAAGATGTGAAGTCATCAAATATTCCTCACGAAGTCTAATTGCACTCAAAGATTAACCACATTTCTTTGCTTATCAGAACAATCCTCTACTTCTCACTTCAGTCCTTTGGTTAAGGTTTTCATTCTCACAATTGCATCATACAACCTACCAAGTGAAGAAGCCTTCACAATGGAGAGCAAAACAAATTAGGAAATCATCAACATAATGTCTCATGTACTCCCCTATAAATAGGAGTGCAAAGGACAACCAAATCTGACATGAAAATATTTTAGAGAACCTGAAAAATAAAGTACAAATAGAACATCAACAACTAAACCGCTGGGACCATTTGGAGTAGTCTACTCTGCTAGATCGACTGCTGTAGTACCTTGAAGTCTCAAGTGCATCTCTGTTTTCCTTTGACTGTTCAAATAAATAGGATATGATTGCTTATCCCCATAAGATGTACTTCCAAATTTGGGTTGCTAACAATTCTAATTCTTCTATTCTTATGATTACCATCTATAACTATAAATATGCTAGTAAGGTTGTGCTTGGCATGCCTTAAAGCCATTATGTTTCCAAATGTCGCGTCTTGTGGTCACCTAAGTGTTAGATTCATGTATGGGTCTTCATGGTCTATATAAGTTTCATAGTTAGTACATGCTTGGTGCATGCACACATATTTATTTAACTTAGTTTTTGTAGATTACTGTTGTATTTTTCTTTTAGCAGAAATCATAGCAAATTTATTAGTTCCTATTCATTGTTACTTATATCCAGTAATTTACTACCTGTCATTAGAATGTCTTCATCTTCTCCAGAATGGTGAGCACTATATTTGGAGGTTCCTTCGCTATTATGTATTCTTACTTTTACCCTGTACTTTGCTTTTACTGACGGGTTTCCCAAATTTCGTATCTCACCAGGTTATTGGAATTGAAATGAATGTTTCAGCAGTTTCAGATGCAAACAGAAATGCAGAGATTAATGGCATTAAGAACTGTAAATTTGTCTGTGGCAAGGTGAGATTTACTCAGGATACATATCGAGATAAAGGCGTAATCTTTTATACAATCAGTATTGAAGGTTATGGGTTTACGCTTGCAATTTCTATTGCTACTAGAGTGATGTCTATATATTTAGATATGTAATGTGCTTTATGAAATACTAGGGTTTCATACCATCAAACCGTTATACTTGTATGAATGTTTCATAACAGATACTATTTTTTGTCATATGTATGCTTCAATGCCCCATATAAGTTAGATAACTTCTCATAACACCGCTAGATCATACCTATGGATTTTGAAGTACGTGCAACTTGCACTTGTGTTGCATTGTATGTGTATCAAATAGTACCAATCACTTAAAGCGAAAAATAATAGCTGATAAAAAGTTTATGCAGTAACATAGGTACACACAAATTATAAATCTTGCTATTTCATTGAGAACAGCCTGTGCCAGCAACCACCAAACCTCCTTTTCCCTGATTCATCACTATAACTAACAAAAGGTTCCTAGCTCCCGGGACCCAAATGCCTTCCATTTCCACTACATGAGCCAAAACAATACTAAAATCAAACTAATCATTTTGGGGTTTCTTATCTTTGGCTTCTTATTTTAGAAAACATGATTTTGTTTTAGTAATGCAACTTAAGGGGATGATTGTGGATAAATGATACTCTACCGATTCTAAGGTCTTATGTGTGTATGTGGCTGTGTGTGCACACACATCCATTCATGTGAACATGCACTCACGTGTATGGCGTGCACTCTGTATGAGTACGTATGAACAATCTTGCTCGTGCAGAGTCAGAGACTCAATATATGTATTTTCTGTATTGAACATTGTGGTTGTATCCACTGACAGGTCAATGATATACATAATTTATTTACCTCAAGATACCAAGTCTTTAAGGTAAATGATATCCATAATTTATTTAACTCAAGATACTAAGTCTTTTTACGGTACATAACTAACTACATATATAAACAACATTTTTTGGGGAGTGTTCCAGCATTAGGTTGAGTACTTTAAGATATATTTATCTACATGAGTAGAGGCTACTTGCACCTTTGCTTATTAGCACAAATCTAAAGAACCTATCAGGGTCTGTGAAGAGGATGAAAGGACATGTTTTTTGGAATAGAAGTGATGGTATTGTGAAATAATGAAAATAATTGCTAGTTCTATTGACTTGCCATACCAGTCTATGAGTTTGCTCCAAGTTCTGCTCAGATTATTCTAATGGGAATTTTGTTGTACTTCACAGGCCGAGGATGTGATGGGGTCATTGCTAAAGGAGTATCTTGGCATACCGCAAGAGCACAAGGAAGCTTCTGAAGATACTGAAACCAATAGCACAGGTAACATGAGTGCATGAAAAGACAAAAAAATGAGAACCTCCTGCCTGATACAGGTGTCTTATGAAACTCTTGCAGCTAGTACTAGTTCAGAGGAGATACTTCTGTGTGAAGGATCAAGAAATATGGGGGTACCTGAGCAGAAGTTGGAAGGAGAAACTCCTAATAATTCCTTAGCAATTGAGAGCTTGAATCATAAGACAAGTGAGTGCTCCAATCAGAAGACTGATGGTACCCATGTTCCAATAGGATCTCTGAGAAAATGCTCGACAGAGTGCAATGAGACAAATCAAGACAATGAAGAGGGGAAAGATGCGAGGCAAGATAATAGCAAGTGCATAAACTTAAATGAACATAATACAGAAGGCGAAAATAGAGGCAAGGGCAATTGCATTTCTGAAGACAAGAACGCCAAAGATGCTGCTTCTGTTCACCAATTTAAGAATGTTGTTGCTATTGTTGATCCTCCACGGGTTGGACTTCATCCTACTGTAAGTACTATTCTCTTTACTTTTACAGCTCAGTACTGTTATTTAAGTGACATGTAAAAGTATAGTGGTATACTCCGGGCTATGTTCATGATTAATTTGTAAGATTAGCCTACTCGAAACCTTTTAGGATAACCACCCCCCCCCCCCCCCCCCCCCCAAGGTGTGTATTGGGTCGGGCGGCCTGGAAAACGGCCCGGTCAAAACCGGTCTGAGTTGGTCCGGGTCCGGTCAACAGCCCGGCCCGGCCCGGCCCACATTGCATCTGGGTCAGGGTTAGGATCCGGTAGCCCGACCTGGCCCGGCCCGTACTCCTCCGGGTTGGGTTAAATTTTTTCAGGCCTGCGGCCCGGCCTGGTATATATTTTGATAAAAATTCAAATTAATACAGGAGTGGGGGGTTATGAACCCAGGATCTCCTCAATCAATTCTTACAACCGTTCTGCTAACCCATAGTCCCAATTTGATTTGTGTTAGAAGTAGAAACAAATATAGTATGAATTCAAAATCGAGTCCAAATATGTCTTCTTTTTTAAAGTTGGCCAGCCCGCGGGCTAACTCGGGCCCGGATCCGGCTCGGCCCGAACCTATTTGTGTCTGGGTCCGGGCTGGATTTGGATTTTGTAATTCCCGGCCAGCCCGGCCCGATCCTTAATCTGGGCTGAGCCTGGCTCGGCCAAAGCCCGGTCCACAATAGGGCCGGCCCAGCCCGGCCCACCTCACACCATGAAACCCCCCTCCCCCACACATACACCCCCTATTTGAGCTACTTGGTACCCGGATAAACTGAATATGCCAAAACTATACAATAAGGAGCATTAGAAATTCATAAACAACATGTATCTCAAGGTGTGAGGTGGGTCGGCCCGGGCCCATTGTTGACCGGCTTGGGCCAGGCCGGGCTTAGCTCGTATGGAGGAGCGGGCTGGGCCGGGCTGACCCGGAATTAAAAACTTCAAATCCAGCCTGGACCCAACTCCAGATAGGTTCGGGCCGAGTCGGGTTGGGGCCAGGCCCGGGTTAGTCCGCGGGCTGACCAACTTTAAATAAAAAGTTTGACTCAGTTTTGAATTTATACTATAGTTGTTTCTACTTTTAACAAAAGACTAATTTGGAATTATTGGTTAGCAAAATGGTTGATAAGAATTGGCTTGGGAGGTCCTGAATTCATAAGCCCCACTCTTATATTGGTTTTGTATTTTTACAAAATATGTTCCAGGCCGGGCCGGACTGGGCCATGGGCTTGAAAAAATTGAACCCAGTCCAGACCCAGTTAGGAGTACGGGCCGGGCCGGGCCGGGCTAACGGGTCATTTCTTTGGACCCAGCCCGAACCCAGATATATTATGGGCCGGGCTGGCCCGTTGACCGGGCCCGGGCCGACCCAGACCGGTTTTGACTGGGCCAGTTCAAGGCCGGGTTTCGGGCTGCCCGGCCCAATACACACCTTGACATGTATCCATCCATGTTCAATATTGATTTTTCTTCAGGTGGCATCGATATTGTCATGGCACAAGGCAAAGTGCAAGGTACACTTGAAGCACAAGGCGGTTGCCCAATTTAAATTAGGCAAATTTGTTTCGTATAAGTTAAAAATAAATAAAAGTAGCTGCATACTAATTGTTGTGTAATATTGTTATCCTGTGTTGGATAATAATACCCTTATTTCCCATAGATTTGTCCTAACTGAAATTAGCATCTAGGAAACATGGACATTCCAAAAATCTGAGCCGTATTGTGTCGGACACAAATTGGAAACTCCAAAACAGGTGCAGTGTCCATGTTTCCATATCCTTCACGTATCCATGTAACATAAATTAACATGAATCTGTTACTTCAAGTACTTGAACGTATCAAATAATAAAAAATGTCATTATCAAATACTAATCTTTACAATGAATCAAATTGTAAAGACTTAACAGTCAGGAGTGATTAAATAAGAGCAAGTGAACAAAGAACAGGAAGAAAACTTGCAAACTGGTAGAAAGAGAAAAGAAACCTAAAGAAGAAGAAAGCTGATTAGATAGAAAACAGTAAAAATAAAGGAGAGAACCCATTCTTTCAGCCATAAATCAGATGTAGGCCTCGTTTGTTTCATGGAAAGGAAATCAATTCCTTGTCTTTTTCTTTCCTTTGGGAAATTGCAATTCCCATCAACTTTTCTTTCTGGTCTTTGGAAAGGCCAAGGAAGTTGGGAGGAAGAGTGAATCCTTAAGGTGGGGGTGAGGGGAACCATTTTTCCCCTTATTTTCCTTTTCCTTTGGGAATCATTTTCCTTTCCTCCTTTCCTTTGGCAACCAAATATAGAAAAGGAAGGAATGACTTTCCTTTCCCAATGTCATGATTCTGCGAACCAAACGAGGCCTTAAGGAAGAAAGGAACAGAAGGGAATCAAAGGAGTAAACAAACAGAAGAAACAAAGAAAACTTGCAAGTAGAAACAAAGAAAATGAGAACATAAACATAAAAATGCAAAAATGTTTAAAACAAAGTTGAGAGAGAGAAAAACAGTGAAGAAGAAAGAAGAAAACATGTAGAGAGAAAAGTAACAGGTTCTATTAGAGGTCACTTGCAAATGCTGTAGCTAGAAGCAGGGAGGGCGGCAATTTTGTGGAAACAGCAGCAAGAATAGACATAGAAACCCTGTCAAATTGTGTGGAAGAGATGGCTTGTAAGTGAAATGTGTTTGGGTTGCATTTGGGCTGTTCCAACCTGATCTGGGTCTATATATGGTTCAGAGATTCTAGGTGGGGAATTTCAAAGAAAGAAACTTACTCTGTGACTAGCAGGAAAGAAAAATTACTCTGAGCCTCTATTTCGTGGATCCTCAATTATATGCGACTAGCAGGAGACGATTGCCTCTAATAAGTCCATAAAACTCAACACACCCATTCATTTTGATGTGCCTGGCGCACCTTGACTTCCACTTTTTTGTGCATCAGACAACACTTAATGCCATGCCTTCGGGCTTAGAATTGTCTCAAGGTCATACCGATTCCCCTGGATCCGTGACCTCCAAAATCTAATATTAATCATGCTATTGCTAAGTGTATTCTTGAAATTACTTTGGTCGAGATTCTCACTCTTCATTCGTAAATCTGCTCACTTGTATTTTAAAGGTTGTCGATGATAATTCAGCATACTATTTCAATTCTTGTAGGTTCTTTGTTAATTTCCATTAACCTATCTGAATCTACACCCATTTTTTTCATGCCTTCTTTTGTCTGGTCAGTTTACTTGCTTGTTCTGTCCCCATTACCTATAGATAGATCATTGCTCCATCCTGTGGATTCTGCAGCCAATTAATTGGATCTGCCTAAGGCCGCTTAATCAGACAACAACCATATATTCGGCCCATGTATTGCTTATGCAACTAGCATATAAATAAACCAGCACTTTAATTAGTTAAAGATCAGTCTAGCGGGTTGGGTTAAAATCTAAACCCGCTGACCTTACTCGTTATTTATATTTGACTGTTGTTTTGACATTATTTGTAGCTCTTTATTAACTCTTGTGGAATATGGACTACTTTTGTTTTTATTCTATGACCATTTGATGTTCTATCTATGTTTATGGAATTTTCTTCTTCTTATATCAGGTGATTAAGGTGCTGAGGACCCATCCACGTATAAGACGCCTTGTGTAAGCCCTCGTTCCAACTTGCTTCTGTACCTCTAATGCTGCTGAGCTTGTTTTAACTGATGTGTATCATGATCTTAAATCTTCCTCACAATTGTCTGACATTCTTTTTCTCGTGTATGTTGGCTTTGCTCTTGAATCAGTTATATCTCTTGCAATCCAGAAAGCTTAGTGGCCAATGCTATTGAGCTTTGCACCCCAACGTCTGAAACATCAGAGAAAGGGCAGGGCAACAGAGGGTGGAGGAGAATGAGTAATGCAGGCCTAGCACGACAACGGGCAAAAAATATGCCCAATTCAGAGCCCTTTAGACCGGTCAGGGCTATGGCTGTTGATCTATTTCCCCATACCCCACACTGTGAGATGGTGATGTTACTTGAGAGGTAGAAAAAGGATGCTCTGCAGATTTATCATTGCTCTCGTTGCTAACAACAAACCTTATCAGCCTTTTTGACCCTCTCTAGTTCAAGATCCACAACCCCAGTATTTCTGCAGTCAACTAATACCAGTGGAGCATGGCTCTCATCTGCTTTGATTAAAAAAAAAAAAACTGTTTTATTTATTCACTGACAGATGACTGTCTCATGTTTTATTGTGTACCTCATCTTTCTCGAATGGCTCAAGGGATTTATGTTTGTGTAACATTATTGGAGGATAATTAAGGACTATTTTGTTTCTTCTTAATAAAAGCTGACTGTTAGTAAAGGTCCACGATTTCTGTTATGAATGGAGAGATTCTCCTTGATGTTATGAATTGAGAGATTCTTCTAGATGCTTGATGTTATATTCGATTATGCTTACCAAAAAATGTCTGTGTCGAATAGTAACAAAATTGATGGGTTTGCACTTCTCGATGCTAGTCTGATGTAGGGGAAGGACTCGTTTCAAGTCTAGAACTAAATCAAATTTGGATCTGCAAATGTAAACAAAAGTGTTGGCCAACTTTTGCAGATATATTATGGAAACAAAATCTGGGTATAAGAAAATTTGCAGCCACCAGTTTGCCTTTCCGAGGTCCCACATGTCCATGATATTTTCTCTCCCCAGAATATTCTCCTGGTCTGTTTTTTTTTTTTCCTTTTTCATGAAGATTCATCTTCATCGCCCTAGATTCTCTGAGGAATGAGTTCGATGTATTCTTCTTCTTCTTACTATTATTCTAATACCCACTTGTTCCACCGAACCATACTACATCCACTACAGTACAGGCACCCGGTAGAGTTATCCCCCTGCTTCAAAGCCAAGCAGTACGGAGCTCTCCGTTGCAGAGATGGGAAGAAACTCGAGGAGGACGCTGCGATGGCCTCGAGCAATAGGAAGTTGTCAGTTGCGACGGCAGCCAAATGGAGCTCCTCCTCGTCAGATGGATCATCGTCGAGTACGAAAGGGTCGGAGTCGGAGAAGAAGGGGACGATCCTTGGCGCTGTGTCGTTGATTGTAGGGACCAGCATTGGCTCTGGAATCCTTGCTCTTCCCCAGAGGACATCACCTGCGGTACTCTCGGCTAGTTCCATCTTGGACTGATGCTTGTATACTTTTTTTCAGCTATAACTATAAACCTTGCGATATATATATATATATATAAGGGCTGCTGTCAAGAACTCTTCGTTTCTTTACAAAATGATCAAGAACCGGCTTCTTACTTGGGACAGACTTACCAAATTTGGCATTCCATGTGAGGATACTCTTTGCTGCTTATGCGGTAAATAGGACGAGTCTAGGGATCATCTGTTTTTTGAATGTTACTTTGTCTGTGATAGCTGGTGTGTCCAGAAGTCTAAAAAACGGCCTTCCCATCTAGCATGATAGACGTCTCCTCTCCGTTTTGAATGATGTTTAAAGCTCAGAAGGGTAAATGAGCGAGAGGTTACAGGCGGCTCAGAATTATCTTTGGGACATTTGTCTGACACGTAAGGAGGGAACGAAATCGACATATGTTTTAGGGGCATTTTCTTAGTATATTTGTTGTACAAAGAAATATAGATGCTGACATATACATCATTGTTCCCAGATGACCATTTTGTAATCTGGACGGGATCTTAGCTGTAATCATTGTATTTATCTATAAATTTACCTTTTTCGGAAAAAAAAGGGTACATATATATATATATCTTGTAATTTGTATTTTTGGTGGATCCACATTGCAGGGTTTCATGCCTAGTGCAATTGCCATCATGTTGTGCTGGGTCTTCCTCGTGATCGAAGCTCTTCTAATAGCTGAAATAAATGTACATCTACGGAGGAAGCTGAAGAAAGACGAAAGCCAGAGGAACAATGGCTTGGAAGTGCTCTCTCTGAGAACCATGGCACAGGAGACGCTAGGAGAGTGGGGCGGTAACTTGGCTGCCACCACCTACCTATTCCTGGCCTATACTTCCGTGGTTGCCTACACATCAAAGTCGGGGGAGCTGCTCTCTCACATCACCACTCTCCCTGCCTCCACTTCAGGAATCATCTTCACCCTCACACTGGCACTTCTCATATCGGTTGGTGGCACCGATATCACGGATCAAGTGAATCAGTGGCTGACGGTCACCATGATAGGTTTGTCTTCTGCATTCCTAGTTCTCTATCTTGCAATTCATCCAACGTTACAAAAATACTGACATGAGTATGAATAAGGACACACTAGAGGTGAGCATTATTCGATTTTGGACCCAAAACGAATTGAATAAGAGATTCGATTCGGTTTTAAAAAAAAAAAATTCAGTTCGGTTTCGATTTTGAAAATACTAATTTTTTTTTAATGTTTCGGTTAATGGAATAAAAAATTATATTAAAAAAAGCGCAAATAAACCGAATACCGAACCGATTTAATTCGGTTCGGTTTGATTTGGTTATGGGCAATTCGGTTCGATTTTGCTTGTTGAGTTTTGGGTCCAATTCAGTGTTTGGTTATTCGGTTCGGCTTGAACCGAATTAACCGAATGCTCACCCCCTACACGACACAAATACATGACTTACAATAAGTAGTCATCAACAATGGGGCACTATTTAGCAGTCTTTTATCCATTGCATAATATAAAAATTCATTTGAAAACAAACTGTTCAAAGGCGTAGATTCCTATTGTTTCGCTTCTTCAATAGAAGTTACATAATAGAACAACGTACCTACAGGTTTGCTTCTGGGAATTGAGGTTCTGGCCCTTTCTTTTGCCGGTGGGTCTTCTGCACCGGCAACATCCAACTGGGAAGAGATTCCGCAGGCAATTCCGGTGATCATATTCTCGTTGGTGTTCCATGATATCGCACCTGGTAGTGCACAAAACCTAAAAATGTTCGGATTCTTCGTGGGTTACTGATACCTCAAGGACCAACAGTCACTTCTTTTTTGTGCAGTTATTTGTGCATATCTTGGTGGTGATATTACGCGAGTAAGAACGTCTATTGTGTTGGGTAGCCTCGTGCCATTGTTGTCTCTGCTGGTTTGGAACTATATTGCACTAAGTCTTCCTCACAAACTGGACAGCATTGACACCTTGGAATTTCTTGCAAGGTAGCATCATTCACATTCATTTTTGTGCTCACTATTGAAATTTCTTAATTGCTGATTGAATATTATTTATGGGAGAATGCTTGTAGAGGTAGATGGATAGATACATTCTCTATCTTAGCAGTAGGAACATCATTAATTGGAACTCTCCTAGGATTCTCCCAATTCTTCTTGGAACAACTTGTCAACCTCTCAAATGCTCCTCCGTTAGTTCAAACATGGGTAAGTTGTCCACATGATTTGTGCTAGATTAACATTCAGACATGCTACACATAGTCATCCAAATCCAGCGTCATACTATGGGATTGTTTTGGCATTTATTGTGTTATCAGGGGATGTCGGAAGGAGATGTAGCGGATAGCGTATCGGAAAATCAACAGAGTCGAGATAGTCAGAAGAACTGGTGGGAGAGAAACATTCTTACTTTTCTGGCTACTTCCATGGCTGTACTTCCATCCATGCTTATCTCAACAATTGTACCAGATGCATTTTCAGCAGCAACTGATTTTGCAGTAAGTACTTGACAACAAGCATTTTTAAAAGAACTTTGGATGCTACTAACTGGAGATGTATTGTAGTTCATTCATGCTTGATAATCTTTATTTTTTCTTAAAAGGCAAAAAATTAAGCAGTTGTAAAGTAACTGAGACCGAGTACTAGTTATTGCAGGACAAATAAAAATGAAGCAAGGACAATTGTATCTTCATAGTATCCTGCTGTATTTGTGCTCATGCGACATAGTTTAAAACACATTTAACTAAAGTACTAATTGAGATATTATCTTTCATGTGGATTAACTGCATAACCTTTCATGTTTAGGGTGGTTACTGCATGACAATATTGTATGGAGTTCTTCCACCTGTAATGGCTTGGTCCCTACAGCACTCCAGACCAGCTACAAATAGTCACAAGTGCAGCGAAGAAATTGGCCTAGCGAGTGACAGGCGAGGGACACTTTCTAATGTTAAGCCTATATTAATTGGTGTAGGACTCTTCTCCTGTGGGATAGTGATGGACCAAGTTTTTCAGGATCTCACCCTCCTACATCTCCAGTGAGTCAGTTGTACATCATTCTCTTTTCTTGTAAAATTGCATGCAAATTAGATGTGCATTTTACACGTATTACGTTATTGCATATCTAAGTACATTGTACAAGTAGTGCAATATCACATCTCTAAAGATGATTATCTTCAAAATGTTATCTTAGTTGGGATGTGTACCACAAACGTATCCCCACTTTTAACTACTGAGACTAGCCAGGCATTGTAGCTGCAACATTTACTTTTTGAGCTTATTAAGTGTACATTATGTTTTGTGGTTACAAAGTGTAGAAGTTGCAGGCCCCTAAAATATCAATTTCAATGAGCTGTCGCCCGTAACATATCAACAATGATTTGTCTATAGGAATAGTTCCTTCATAGTAATTAGTAATTATACCAACTTCAAGGTACCAACCTGTCTGTGATTACTGCTTTTGTTGCAATGTATTGAGATTCTTGAAACTTCAATTCCAAGAACTTGACCAATTTTACTGAGTAAGTTAACATGTAAACTAACCAAAGTATCTTGAAATATGTGGTGGGTGTTAAAAAGAAATGCTAAATTTGTCGATATTGTATTAGATGTTAATACTGTTCCATGGTAGTAAATAGGGATGTAGGACAGAGGAAGATTATCTTCCAGTGTAAATAGAGGAGTCTGACTTTGCAACCGCTATACAGTACTGGTAGCCCTTCGATATCAGTCAAATCAATGACAATGGGATGCTACCTAAATGTGTGCAAATCCTCAATAGTACATCTTACACCACTGGCTTTGTTAATACTTTCCTAGTCCTATATTGCTTTGTACTAATTACACAGTAATTAATATTTACACTATTTTATAAGTAGTAAATTCAGCATAATTAGGTCCTGTTTGGTATCACATACTGTTTTTTGTTTCTAATTTTTTTTGTTCAGTTTTTTTTATAAACAATGAACATGTTTGACATATCTAGTTGTTACTTGTTTATAAAAATAAAAACATGTTTGATAAAGCAACACAGGTACAAATTATGTATTTTTGGTAAGAACCATACCATATTACTATATGTATCCCAACTCTATTTATTAGCCTTTCCTTTATCCTTACTATATGTATCCCAACTCTATTTATTAGCCTTTCCTTTTTACTTTCCTATTTTTTGTTTATGAAAACATGATATAAACACCTTTTTTTCGTTTTCACTATTTTTAAAAAAATTACTTTAGTTTCCAAAAAATATTTTTTTGTAAAAAATAGAAAATTTTGGTTTGTTTACACTTTAAACAATAAACAAAAAACAAAAATGATACCAAACTGGTCCTTAATAATTATGGTGCTACTAAATTTTGTGACAGGTGGACCCTCCCCTGTTTATGGTATGCCATCAAGAATTGTCATGTGAATTGCAATCCGATCCATGCTGTCATTCGAGTCGAATTAGTTGCACCAGTGGTCACTGGTTATTTATTTGTGGTCCAACTATCCTCACTCACTCACATTTTCATCCTATTTTTTTCAAGTGTAGAAAGTGATTATTAATTACATATAAAACCCAATTCACAATTCTTCCATTTCAATGATTGCAACATATTATTAGCTAATATTACTGACAAATATATACAGAATAAAAGAAAATTAATGAAGCTATTAAGCTCACATAGAAAAACAGATTATAGTCTGTTACATACTAGCCATTAACTAAACAGAAAAATATCAACACAATCAAATACACACTGCATCCAAATAATTGGTAGCCTGATCATTTGAACACACAAACCAATCGCATCTCACTTAAATCACAAAATTAAAGAATAACATAAACCGAGAAGTATTAATATCAATATGATTAATTATTGTTTTATCATCGTCTATAAAGAATGAGGAGCGGTAATGTATAGAAGTAGAACAATGACAATAATAGCAAATCTAACAGATCCAGATCTCAAATATATTTCCTTTTCTTTTCTTTTTTGGCTTCATTTTTTATTATTTATTTATTTTATATCATCTCCATCATCCGAGCGTTGTAGCCGTACCTAGCACGCTGGAGATTCTCCTGGCGCTTCCTGTAGACGATGACCCCCAGGCTGACGAAAGCCACAGCGGCGATGACCCCGATCGCCACCCCGACCTTCTTTCCCGCGCTCATCCCGCCGGAGCTCTCCTGGCCGCTGGCCGCGCCGTCTACGTCGGCGGCGTTGTGCACCACGCCCTTCGCATCCGGAGCGGGAGCTGGTGACGGAGTTGGGGACGGCGAGGGAGCGGGAGAGGGGGATTCGTCGCCTTCGTCCAGCGGCGGGGCCGGAGGGGAGGCTGGGAAGTCCGGCGACGGAGACGTCGGCGTCGGCGGGAGGGAGATGGACGTAGGAGGAGCTAGTGATGGGGATGGGGACGGCGAGGGCTGGGACAAGGCGAGGAAGGGAGAGGAGGAGAGGAGGAGCAGTAGGAATGCTGTTGTTAGCGCCGCCGCCATTGATGGAGGAAACCCTAGTCCTAGATCTGAGGGTTTGTGAAGAACCGGATCTGGGAATGTGGAGGAGGAGGAGATCTAGAAGGAAGGAAGGAAGGAAGAGTGGGAGGTCACCGGCCCATTTTATAGAGGTCAGGACAGCTGTGAGGGAATGGGATGGGATATGGTCACCGCCTCATATCGCGGGAAGTAGGCAGTTGGAATTTAGTTTTCAACTACAACGTTCTTTTCCTCTACATTCTTTTACACGTTTTAGAAACAATTCAAAATATTTTCCAACTTTTCGTGTACTCTCTCAAATTTTGATACATACTATTCAGCGCGTTCAAAATGTTATGTGATAATTCTTCGTTAGGACTTTCCTATCTTCGTTTCTTCTTCCTTAAATTGTTGTGGACCATATACGTATAGTGAATGATATAATAAAGAAGTTCCAAATACATCATCTAAATCTAAATTAGTGGCAGCCATACCGCTATAAAAAATTGCAACTTGTACCTTAAGAAACAAAGCCTTGTGACTCTCAAATATGGAATTTATGCACATGTGACATCAGTATTAATTATTGATCACCTTCAGTAAGCTGGATTAAATCAGTGTTGATTGTGTCTAATTTCAAGTTTTTTTTAGGGACACCTCCACATTTACTAAGGGGCAGCCCTTACTTAGGGGGCAGCCCATTTGGTGGAGATTTTACTAGGGGGCAGCCCAAATTTTACTAGGGGGCAGCCCAACCCCCCAAACTCCCATTTCCTATTCATTTCATCATTTCCTCTCTCTCTCCTCCAAAAGAAAAAGAAGAAGAGCTCTCTCTCCCTCTCCCTAAACCCTAGAAAATTCTCCTCCACCACTCTAATCCTAATTCTTCCACCAAATTTCTTTCAAGAACACTCCCACATTCGACGAGATGACACGCAAGTCGAAGAAATCGGATTCTAGGTACGTTCTTCCCTAATTTCTTCTATAATTTTCTACATTTTATTCGAAACCCTAGAATAGTTTTAATTGTCTAAAAACTTTTGATAATGTAGGTTTAGAATGTCTTTAGGGTTTATGAATGCCATTTTCGAACACGATAAACCTACAATTTCTCTTCAAACCCTAACCCTAGAAAACGACAAACTAGCGAGTCGTTTGTCTGTTGGTCGAGTACAGTAGGACTGCCAAGCATGTGGCAGTCCACATGTAAACAAGGACTGCCACAGTCCTGGCAATCCTCTTTCAATAGAGGACTGCTAGGCCTGTGGCAGTCCTTGTTTACATGTGGACTGCAACATGCTTGGCAGTCCTTCTGTACTCAGTTCTGGGGGTGGGGGATAGGGGGTAACAGTTCTATTTTAGTTTGCATTAGTTATTAATTGTACGGTCGCACAATCCAATGTTCTATAGGGGTAACAGTCCTCCGGATGCACCAAAAAGAATACGCTCCACCGCGTCAAAGCGGAAGGAACGCGCGGAACGTCCTCTTGAGCGTCCGATTACAATTTCCGAACCGGAGCGCCAAGGTCGGGCTGGGACACGGAGACCCCCACCGGTTGCACAAGCTCGGTCGAAGCAACGAGCTCGTACTCCTCCTTCTTCCAGTGATGACGACGACGTGCCAATTAGCCAACTCCTGCCACCACGTCAAGCTGGTTCTGCTCCATCTGAGGAGGCCGGTCCTTCTGAGCCGCCCGTCCGGCCGCTAGGTTGCTCAATGTTGGCTTCTTTTGAGAACCATATTGCATATGCAATATGGAAGGACCCGGTATGTACATTACTTTTGTAAGCTAGCAGTTTAGTATATGATATCTATATGTATTTCATATGTTTTATGTTTTTATATGTTGTTTGATATACAGAGGCCATATCGTATGCTTAGGGCTGTGAGTCACGGGAAGAAAACCGTGTCTTGGCCGTTTAGAAGCTTACCGGAGGCTGTCCAGGAGAAAATCGTACCGAGCGATTTGCATAATTTGGCAGATTATGCCTATAGGACAATGGATAGTGCCCTGATATCCGCCATTGTGGAGAGATGGCACCCGGAGACCAACACGTTTCATCTCCCATGCGGGGAGATGACCATTACACTTGACGACGTCTACCAGATACTGGAGCTACCAGTTACCGGTCGCGTCATGACCAGAGAACATTACAGGGATGAAAAATCCATAAAATGGTACTCGAAGATTGTCAAGTTTGTCTCAAGTAACCTTGGACTTGAGGAAACTAGTTTTACAACTCTCCCCGGCTTCAAGAAATCATATGGAATTCCTCTGTCATTTCTGGTGGAGCACTTCACGAATATGGAATTGGATGAGGATGATGATGAGTTGGTCGACGCGATGGCCCGTGCTTACATGTTGTTCGTCCTAGGAACGGTGGATATTTCGGACAAGTCTGGAACCTCGATACATGCGAGGTACATGCTCAATTTATTGTCCGTGGATGACTTCATTGATATATCGTGGGGTAGCGGTATTCTCGCATATCTTTACCGCGAGCTTGGCATCGCATCCCGTGTCGGGACTAAGACAATTGCCGGATGCCAGACTCTGCTACATGTAAGAAAAATTTCAACGATTTAATCTCGTATACTTCATTTTGTTGTTTATATTTTGTGACGTACTAACGTATAAATTGAATAGGCATGGATATACGAGCACTTTCCGATGCTCAGACGGGGTGACCAGAACCCAATCTATTTTGAACACCTTCCTAGAGTGGCTCGATGGAGGTCGGCCCAGGTGGAAACCAAAGATTGGCAAATACTGGCTTCCATTCGTGAAGTACTTGACAATTTGGTACCAGAAGAGGTAATAAATTGGGACTAACCTTATTTTTTCATGTTAAGATTTTTTTTGCTGTTAACTGTTTTCCTACAGATATTTTGGGATCCATACCGGGATTTTTGCGAGGGGAGTCGTGCCATCCAACCAGTTTCTTTATTTCATGGCATGATCACATGCTATGATATCAAGGAGCCGTACATGCTTGATCGTGTACTTCGGCAGTTTGGCTTCGTGCAAAGTGTGCCGAAGCGCACACTACAGATGTTGGAACCTCCCCGCGGGACCCAACCATTGAACTACAAACCGGCGTATTTCGACTGGGTGACCGACTTCTACTCCGAGTGGAAAAGGCACCTGCTTGGGGAAGATGAGAGTCAACCGGTCACCTAGATGGCCGACTGCAGCAAGGACTACATGCCGTACTTCCGGCGGGTCGGACATCCTAAGTTGTTGAACCCTACAAACCCGGGTCCCGCGGCCGTAGTAGCTGTTGGAAATCTCCATTCGAAAAATATCTTGTATGCTTCATTGGTGAAGATGGTGAGTTCCGCATTAGTAGTTAGTTCGAGATTTTCATGTTTATATACTAAATTCAATTATACTTTCATTTACAGTCTAGAAGGGCGAAGGAACTGGCCAAGACACTTCGGAACGCTTGCCAAAGTGACACTAGTGTCTTGGTCGACACTAGTACCTTGGTCGCCAACGAGCTTGAGCGCATCGACGACGAGGTTGAGTTCCCATTCATGCGTAATGCGGAGTCTCGTTCGAAGGCCCGCCATGATATGTAGTATGATTGTCTGACGTCTGATTGCATGATGTTGAATACTTGTGTTGGGTGTTGAAACTATTTTGGATGTGTGTTGGATATGTTGATATACTTCTGTTGGATATGTGTTGGTTATGTGATATTTTCATATTGGATATGTGTCGGATATGTGATATGTTGGATATGTGATATTTTCATGTTGGATATGTGATATGTTGGATAAGTGTTGGATATGTGATATGTTGGATAAGTGTTGGATATGTGATATGTTGGATATGTGATATGTTGGATATGTGTTGGATATGTGATATGTTGGATATGTGTTGACACTATTTGTGTGGATATGTGATATGTTTTTTATGTTGGATATGTGATATCACAGAACATTTTAGCTAGGACTGCCACATACAGGACAGTCCTACACTTGTGAAGGACTGCCTTGTGTGTGGCAGTCCTACTTGAAATATTCTGTGATTTGTTCACAGAACATTTTAGCTAGGACTGCCACACACAGGGCAGTCCTACACTTGTGAAGGACTGCTCTGTGTGTGGCAGTCCTACTTGAAATGTTCTGTGATTTGATCACAGAACATTTTAGCTAGGACTGCCACACACAGGGCAGTCCTACACTTGTGAAGGACTGCCCTGTGTGTGGCAGTCCTACTTGAAATATTCTGTGATTTGATCACAGAACATTTTAGCTAGGACTGCCACACACAAGGCAGTCCTACACTTGTGAAGGACTGCCATACACAGGGCAGTCCTACACTTGTGAAGGACTGTCCTGTGTGTGGCAGTCCTACTTGAATTGTTCTGTGATTTGATCACAGAACATTTCAACTAGGACTGCCACACACAGGGCAGTCCTTCACAAGTGTTGGACTGCCCTGTGTGTGGCAGTCCTACTTGAAATGTTCTGTGACTTGATCACAGAATATTTTAGCTATGTCACGCCCCGGAACCAGAATACTGGAGAGCGGGGGCGGACATAGCCAGCTACGTATAATGAAATGAAATCCATCTCACTATACGGTCACGGCTGTCTAGAAATATGAGGGTTTCTCTACAAGCCAGCAGTCTCTTAAGGTCATAAAGTAGGCTATTGTCTCAATCTCAACCAACTAATAATAGTTACAAGATGTCAGATCACCAAATATACAATTGTAAGGCGTCCCAAACATTACATATCCAGATGATCATGAAGCTAGTCGTACAAAATGTAAGAACTAGCAAGAGTTAAGTCATACATGATCAACCTCGAGTTGCCAATCATGTTTACAGCCCATAGACAGACAGAAAGTAAAGTGCATCGAGCTAACAGGTGCTCGTCGGCTAAACGTCTCAAAAGAATAATGTACAATTACAGTGGGAGAACAAAAGAAACCCACTCGTTGCCAGGATTCCCTCTAGTGGTCACCATCTGGCTGGAAAGCAGGTCGATCCTTTGCTGCTGCTCCGGTATCTGGCCATACAAAACCAGCTGGGTCAGACCCCAGAAAGAGCAAGTGCCATAAAGGAGGCCACGAAATAAGAACAAAAGCCAGCAATTAGCACAATAATAATAAGGTAATAAAGACAGGAATTAAGGAAAAACGTAACAGGTGATATACGATGAGATAACCATGGGACTATTCAGATAACCAGGTTACAACCCGTAAACCAAACAAGGACCGGGGTTATAACCCTTCGTCTGAACGGAACTTGGTTTCCCACCATTTATCGGCAAGATAATAATGTAAGAAATCAAGACAGGAAGCAATCTTGTGCAGGAATCAAGACAAGACTAGACAGGTTATACCTCATTCAATCAATCACGGCCAAGCAGATACTACGGCTTACTACTTTAACTAACTAGGGTTATCACAGGCCTAATTACTAACAAGATGCAATGAGAATTCCAAGTCCGGTTACCTGTTTGTTACTACCTGAGTGATCCCAGCAAAAAAAGGAAAAGATAGCAGGATATAGCAGACACACTGTAGTAAGATACATGTGTCCTAAGGTACCACACTCGACGGCGGGCTGGAAGTGCGCTCATCTCGACGGATAGCAACAAATCCTATGTATATATATAAGGCCGGGACCAAAGGGGCAACAGGTAACTGGGGAATTCTCCATGAACTATTTGATCCATCTAGTCATTAACCTAGCCAGATTCAGTATGAATCCCTGACCGTGGGAAACCAGGGATTCATGTCCTAGACATGATGCGAGACAAGACTGGTTGCTTACACAAGCGCATTCAATACAATCACCCACGGTGTCAAGAATTTACTTAGCATGTCAGGTTAGCCGTCGCAACAGCGTTAAGTTATCAAGTCAAGCTACGAGTCAGGAGTGCGCCGCCACGGGCCACTATCAAGTTATCAAGTCACAAGGATTAAATACAAGTTACAAGTTAGGTGTGCACCCCACTGGGTCACTAGCAAGGAGATCAGAGAATACCAGAATCATAATCCACAGAAAATCTCGAGAATCGTACTAGTCATAAACAATTACTTGAAAACCGTGTTAGGCCGTGTCGAGTCAAGATAGTCGTGCTGTGTTGAACAGATCTCAGGAAAACCCAATCCACAAAAGAGAAACCAAGTCGAGAAATAAACCAATACTCCAAGAGCTAATGGGTTAAGCAAGGGGGGTCAGGGTGCAGGGGTCACGCAGCGTACGCGCAAGGGCGCACGCGCAGGGGGAAGCGTACGCACAGGAGCACGCTCGCAGGGGGCAGCGTACGCACAGGAGCACGCACGCAAGGGAGAGCTGCGTACGCACAAAAGTCACGCACGCAGGAGAGCTGCGTACGCACAAAAGCACACACGCAAGGGAGCTGCGTACGCACAAAAGCACGCACGCAAGGGAGCTGCGTACGCACAAAAGCACGCACGTAAGGGAGCTGCGTACGCACAAAAGTACGCACACAAGGGAGCTGCGTACGCACAAAAGCACGCACGCAAGGGAGCTGCGTACGCACAAAAGCACGCACGCAAGGGAGCTGCGTACGCACAAAAGCACGCACGCAAGGGAGCTGCGTACGCACAAAAGATGCGTACGCCCAGGCCAGGGCACGCTCAAGTCTGCGTACGCAGGAAGCGTACTCAAGTCTGCGTACGCGTGCTAAAGAGCGCGCGCAGCTCAGTGGCGTAAGCTAAAAAGCTCTGCACACTGCTCACTGTCTTCTCCAAACCAGCAAGAACTCCATGGTTAAACCCAAAGCTTCAAAAGTTCATAACTTGGTCATCCGAACTCCAAATCCAGATTTCCAAGGTTCCATCTGTGGTGGAATTGAACTCTCTTCCACATGGAAATATCAAAACCCATAAAAATCCAACTTAAATAGATCAAAACCATGCAAAACCGAAATAGAAAAAACTTAGATCTAGAACAATGGAGACTCCAAATCACAAAATACCAAGTTCTAATGTTGATCACCATGTCCTAAACTAGCAAATGAACAAATAAAATGGGGTTCTCATGTGGTGGCAAGGTGTACTTGCCTATGGGTTGGTATTGTGGAGAGGAAGGAGAAGAGTGTTGTGTTGAGGAAGGAGAAGAAGAAATTAATGGAGGTTATGAGGAGAGAGAAAAGGTTGGTGGACTTTTAAAGAGGGTGGGATATGGTGTGTTGAGGGTGGAGCATAGGCTAAGGTGTTCCAATACACATTAAACCAAACCAAACCAACCCAATCCAAATAAAATCGAGCCATGACAAAACCCAAAATACGAAAAATACAGAAATTCCACAAGTTGAGAAAAATAAAAATACATGCCAAAATCCAGATACGAGTATAAATACGAAATACGGGAAATGAGGGTGACAACTCTACCCACCTTAAAAGAATTCCGTCCTCGAAATTTAATCAAGAGGCTAGAGATGTCGGGACAGCTATACTATCGCAAGCAATCTATGCTACCAATCAATCATACAATCATACATGCAAACAAGGAATCGAAGTGCAAGGCATAAGGAAGATATTACACCTCACGAGCCAAACCGATTGGGATAACGTGATCGGATATCATCCTCACACTCCCACGTTTGACTCTCCCAAGGAGCGATGAACTCAAGCAACACGAACTAAACTGATAGTCTTGCACTTAAGGTATCTCTCCTTGGTTAAACAGGGACACGGGCCTCTCCTCATACGAAAAGGTTGGTACCAATAACCGTTTTCGAATGATCTAGGACATGGCTCGGGCCGGGATATACCGTTGTAATTAGGATACATGAAACATGACATGTGTCCCGCATAACGACGGTGGAAAGCAAGACAACAGGACACAGATACCTCTCTGTCGATTCTGGATCTGGGCCTGGGCCAGGACGAACTGTTGTGGCCTCTGTTGCTGGAAGGCCTGGGCCTGAGACGGCAATGGGCCCGGGAACGGGAGCTGCTGTGGTTGGTGAACTGGAGCTGATTCTGGTGCTGGTGCTGGTCCCATAACCGAGGGACTAGTTACTGCCGACGATGATCTGTTTCTGAATGGACAAGATCCACTACAAGAAAAAGCATATTTTATGGCAACGCCTTACGGCAACATAAAATGTTGCCATATAACATAGTCATAATACGACAACATTAATATTTCCTTAATAAACAAGTTTGTTTATGGCAACAAATAATGTTGCCTATAATTGTCACATTTTATATGGCAATAAGGACGCATGCCATATTTAATGGAAACGTTTATGGCAACAATAACGCGTGCCATATTTGATCGCAATATATTATGGCAAGCTGGATTTGTGACATAATATATTACGATCAAATATGGCAATATTTTACATTGCCATAAAATAATTAGTTTATGGAAAAAAAATGTTGTCCCAAAATATGTAATATATTTTCCCTCCATGAAAAAAATAAATATGGCAATATTTTATTTGTTTACTTTTGGAAACTTTTTTGTGGTTTAATGAGAATAAAAAAAATTCGTGTCTATACATAAGACCGGCGGGAACATAAAAAGTTGAAATATTTTTCCTCCTTTATTATTTTGCTAAATCCTAATTCTTATTCTCTCTCAATCTAGGTCTCTCTTTAAACTTTGGTTCTCTTTACCCCTTTAACCTAGGTCTCTCTTTCCCTTCTTCAACCTAGGTATTTCTTTAACCTCCATTTCTATTTTGTTAATTTTTTTGTTTCTTTCATATGTAGATTTCTTTTGGGAACGAGAAGCTTTGGATTTTGGGTTCTGAGCGCCTCTAGTAGAAGGTCTCTGCTGCCATCGAGTTCGAGTGATCGACGACTGATCGGTATGGATAATTATTTAAAATGTAGCTTTATTTTGTGTTCTAATTTTTGTTAATAAATGTGTTTGATCAAATTGTGAAATTTTTCTCCAACTAAATTACTCTGAAACACACGATGGAATTTTTCTCCTTTATTTTCTACATTACTCATGGAACCTGAACCTTTAAACCTTCTATTATCACTTCTTCTAAAAAGATTTAGAGGAAATAAGATTTGATAATTTTTTTGATAATGAGTTTGCAAATATTTTTCTAAATATTAATTAGGTTTGTTTTTTACTTGATTATCATCCTAATAGCTTTACAATATACTATTGAATATTTTACCATATATCCATGAAGATAAAATAAATTTTTTCTTTGTTTAGGATTCGATTCACTAGAATCAGAATATTCTTTTAATTATCTATGGAAGGTTAAGATTTTTTTACAGCCATATATGAAAGGTCGAGAACCATATATGCATATAATATTCTTTTAATTATTTATGGAAGATTTTTTTAGAGCCATATTTGGAAGGTTGAGAACCATCTATCCATAGAATATTATTTTAATTATCTATGGAAGATTTTTTTTTACAACCACCGATGGAAGGTTGAGAACCATATATGCATGTAATATTATTTTAATTATCTATGGAAGATTGTTTTAAAACCATCTATGGAAGGTTGAGAAGCATATATGCACATAATATTTTTTTTAATTAATCTATGGAAGATTTTTTTACAACCATCTATGGAAGGTTGAGAACCATATATGCATGCATGAGAATAAACTTGAAAATATTTATAATGATAAAATTGTATATATTTCACAAACATATTTTTATAAATGTTAGGTTGTCATTGCAAATTGAATAGTTTTAGGCCAATGAATGAGTTTGGTTGTAAATAGATGATTTCCATTAGTTTTTATCCTTAAAATAAAATATTTATACAAGTTTCATATGTTGTAACCATTCATATAAAAAAATAAAGCATAGAAATTTGCACTACCTTAAAATATATTTTTTTATTAACTTTTTTTGGTCTATAGGCTAATTTTATTGTTTATCCATACCAGGGTATATAAAGATTGTATAGCTGTGAATTGGCGCACCACAACTGTCAAAGAAATCATTGCAGACATGTTATATATATGGAGGGAACAAGGAGGCAACAAGTTTAAGTTTAAGTTGGGCGTGTCAAGTACCTATTTGAATTTTGAACCTCATATAAAAGAGGAATTGTGCCTCATAATGTTGGATATGATAAGTATGGATTCCTAGCGTAGTTGGTTTTATGTAATATTAATGATGTAGTACTGAATCTACTATATTTAATTAAAAGTTGTTTTTTTATTTGAAGTGTACAAATTGAATTATTATCTATATTTAATATTTGGTTAATGATCTATTTAAATTTTGGCAATTGAATTTAGTTGATATTTCAAATATTGGCATATATTAATTGTCACATTTTGTCGATCATGGCAATAAATAGTAAAAATTAAAATTTTCAAATATGGAATCAGACAGTTGCCTTATGTTCTCAAACATGACAATAAAGACATGCCTAACGAAGAATTGCCATATGGGATTGCAATATATGGCAATATGTAATGCCATATAATACTAGTAGTTTACGACAAAATATTGCCATTAAAGGAAATATAATATTTTGCAACATAATTTTGCCATTTATGGACTGATGATATACGACAATAATATATTGCCAAATATTGTTCGAAATTATGGCAACTAAATATTGCCATTAATAATAATCTTTAAAGGCGACAAAAAGGTTTCTTATAAGGCAACAATTAATTGTCGTAAATTAGTTCCCTTATACGGCAATAATTGGAAGATGCCGTAAATAAGCAATACTGACACAACCTTTCACGGCACGCTATGGCAACTTCACATTGTTGCCATATTTGTGTTTTTGTGGCAAAAATCTCATTATTAACGATATTTTAAGGTTGCCGTATAATGGATTATTTCTAGTAGTGATCCCATCATGTGGTCCGGCGAACCACAAACCAAGCACAATTCCTGTGCTCTGCGGCACTCAGTAACAACATGCCCCGGCTTCCCGCAATGAGAACAACCCGTTGCGAAAGACCGCTTCTGCTTCTGCTGCTGAGGATAGGTCGGGACAGAATGCTGTAAGGAGGTAATCGAATCTGCCCTCGTAGCTCCAATGGTCAGGGCCCTAGCTGCCGGGGCCGGTGCTGAGGATTGGTTCATCTGGTCGTGAGACCGTTTTCGATCTCCGGTCCGGTCCGCTATCCTCCGGGAAGTGTACTCATGCCTCCTCGCTGCTCGTAAGACGGCATCAAAAGTTCTGTGCTCGAACTGCTCTACTGCCAATATGATCTCCAAGTAGAGCCCCTGCTGAAATCGCTGTGCTCTGTCTAGCTCGGTTGCCACCAAGGTGGGAGCAAACCGACTCAACCTTGAAAACACGGTCGCATATCCGTCGACCGTCCTGTTCATCTGCCTGAGATTACTAAACCTGGTCTGTAGGTCATATCTAGCCACTGCGTCAAAGTACTTGGTCTGAAACATATCACTGAATACCGCCCACATGACAAGCGTACCTAAACTCGCTGCTTGCATAGCCCACCAGCTGCGGGCTAGGTCTAGTAACTGCAGGCGCACCACCGCCACCTTCTCTGCTTCAGGAGTCCTGGCTGCCTCTAAGATAACTTCGATGTCCTGTAGCCAGGCATCTGCAGCAATAGCATCCTCGCTACCATCGAAGAAGGGAGGGTTCAGGCGCTTGAAATTGTTGACCGCACTGTTCCCTCGAGGACCAATTCTGCTCATAGCATCTTGTACTTCTTGCTGCAAGGCTTCACCTCGGCGGTCCTGAGATGCAAGCAACTCACGGATGAGCCCTATCAAGACCCCATCCTCTGACCCTGCTGGCTGAACTGGCTGGACTGGGGGCATTGGTTCTCCAGAAGGCATGGCTCGGGAGGCGGCTGCGGAGGACTGATCTTGATCTTCTTGTTGTTGTTGGTCTGCCGGCCGAACTTCTTTTGGCTGATCAACAGGAATGATGCCACTGAAGCAATGACGTCAGGAATATTAAGGAAGGACCAGGATAGAACAATAATGCAAGCATGTTATCAAGTCAGGGATCCAAGGAGATAAGAAGATACGAGTGGAGATCAAAGGCGAGTACAGATTGAGACATCTATCCGGTAAACCCTCATATTTCTTGATTGACAAGACCTGCATGGGCCACTACTTAAACCATGTCACGTCCCGGAACCAGAATACTGGAGAGCGGGGGCGGACATAGCCAGCTACGTATAATGAAATGGAATCCATCTCACTATACGGTCACGGCTGTCTAGAAATATGATGGTTTCTCTACAAGCCAACAGTCTCTTAAGGTCATAAAGTAGCCTATTGTCTCAATCTCAACCAACTAATAATAGTTACAAGATGTCAGATCACCAAATATACAATTGTAAGACGTCCCAAACATTACATATCCAGATGATCATGAAGTTAGTCGTACAAAATGTAAGGACTAGCAAGAGTTAAGTCATACATGATCAACCTCGAGTTGCCAATCATGTTTACAGCCCATAGGCAGACAGAAAGTAAAGTGCATCGAGCTAGCAGGTGCTCGTCGGCTAAACGCCTCAAAAGAATAATGTACAATTACAGTGGGAGAACAAAAGAAACCCACTCGTTGCCAGGATTCCCTCTAGTGGTCACCATCTGGCTGGAAAGCAGGTAGATCCTTTGCTGCTGCTCCGGTATCTGGCCATATAAAACCAGCTGGGTCAGACCCCAGAAAGAGCAAGTGCCACAAAGGAGGCCACGAAATAAAAACAAAAGCCAACAATTAGCACAATAATAATAAGGTAATAAAGACAGGAATTAAGGAAAAACATAACAGGTAATATACGATGAGATAACCATGGGACTATTCAGATAACCAGGTTACAACCCGTAAACTAAACAAGGACCGGGGTTGTAACCCTTCGTCTGAACGGAACTTGGTTTCCCACCATTTATCGGCAAGATAATAATATAAAAAATCAAGACAGGAAGCAATCTTGTGCAGGAATCAAGACAAGACTAGACAGGTTATACCTCATTCAATCAATCACGGCCAAGCAGATACTACGGCTTACTACTTTAACTAACTAGGATTATCACAGGCCTAATTACTAACAAGATGCAATGAGAATTCCAAGTCCGGTTACCTGTTTGTTACTACCTGAGTGATCCCAGCAAGAAAAGGAAAAGATAGCAGGATATAGCAGACACACTGTAGTAAGATACATGTGTCCTAAGGTACCACACTCGACGGCGGGCTGGAAGTGCGCTCATCTCGACGGATAGCAACAAATCCCATGTATATATATATAAGGCCGGGACCAAAGGGGCAACAGGTAACTGGGGAATTCTCCATGAACTATTTGATCCATCTAGTCATTAACCTAGCCAGATTCAGTATGAATCCCTGACCGTGGGAAACCAGGGATTCATGTCCTAGACATGATGCGAGACAAGACTGGTTGCTTACACAAGCGTATTCAATACAATCATCCACGGTGTCAAGAATTTACTTAGCATGTTAGGTTAGCCGTCGCAACAGCGTTAAGTTATCAAGTTAAGCTACGAGTCAGGAGTGCGCCGCCACGGGCCACTATTAAGTTATCAAGTCACAAGGATTAATTATAAGTTACAAGTTAGGTGTACACCCCACTGGGTCAGTAGCAAGGAGATCAGAGAATACCAGAATCATAATCCACATAAAATCCCAAGAATCGTACTAGTCATAAACAATTACTTGAAAATCGTGTTAGGCCGTGTCGAGTCAAGATAGTCGTGCTGTGTTGAACAGATCTCAGGAAAACCCAATCCACAAAAGAGAAACCAAGTCGAGAAATAAAACCAATACTCCAAGAGCTAATGGGTTAAGCAAGGGGGGTCAGGGTGCAGGGGTCACGCAGCGTACGCGCAAGGGGGCGCGCGCAGGGGGAAGCGTACGCACAGGAGCACGCTCGCAGGGGGCAGCATACGCACAGGAGCACGCACGCAGGGGAGCAGCGTACGCACAAAAGCACGCACGCAAGGGAGAGCTGCGTACGCACAAAAGTCACGCACGCAGGAGAGCTGCGTACGCACAAAAGCACGCACGCAAGGGAGCTGCGTACGCACAAAAGCACGTACACAAGGGAGCTGCGTACGCACAAAAGATGCGTACGCCCAGGCCAGGGCACGCTCAAGTCTGCGTACGCAAGAGACACGCTTCCAACAGGAAGCGTACTCAAGTCTGCGTACGCGCGCTAAAGAGCGCGCGCAGCTCAGTGGCGTAAGCTAAAAAGCTCTGCACACTGCTCACTGTCTTCTCCAAACCAGTAAGAACTCCATGGTTAAACCCAAAGCTTCAAAAGTTCATAACTTGGTCATCCGAACTCCAAATCCAGATTTCCAAGGTTCCATCTGTGGTGGAATTGAACTCTCTTCCACATGGAAACATCAAAACCCATAAAAATTCAACTTAAATAGATCAAAACCATACAAAACCGAAATAGGGAAAAACTTAGATCTAGAATATAGAAGCATGGAATTTCACAACCAGAAAGCCCATGTGCCAGACACTACATGCGCTAGAACTCAGACGAAGAACTTCACAGCAAGATTAATAAAGATAGACATTATATACAGAAGTCTATTACATGTCTAAGAAAAGGTTGTACAAAGGAGAATTTCTACAAAGAAAAGATCCTAAGTCTACAGCCAGCGGCTACCACGCGCCTCCAGATAAGCGCAGCAGCCACCATGCGCCATCAGTCAGGCGCAGCAGACATCATGCGCCTCCAACCAGGCGCATCCCACCATATCTTCAGCAGCTCAGTTATGTGCATCCAGCTCAGTTATGTGCATCCCTTCAGCAGCTCAGTTATGAACAACTCTTCCAACCAGGCTCACCTGGCCGAGCAGAGCCCAGTTATGTGCCGCTCTTCCAGCCAGGCTCGTCTGATAAGTGCTTCGCCAAGCAAAGCATTTAACCCTCTGGCTGGAACCAAGGGAGAGCAGAGCACCGCAAATGCTGTGGCCAGGGGAGGCTTTGAAAGAGCCTCCAAAGGCGAAGGAAGACCGTGATCGAAACCGCGGCTAAAGGAGCAGCTTTCAACACAACCAAAGTGGGCAAACCCCACTTTGAAGGAAGATAGAGCCTAGCACCGCCATTCCGATCTACGGCTCTTCCGGAATAACGGAGACAAGGCCCGAGCATCCCTATCTTTGGATGCAACAGGCACCTTTCGCCTGCCTCGGAAGCCATCGACTCCGTCTTTTGGATGTAACAATCACCTTCAAGTGCATCGAAGACAACACAGCGTCTCATCTTCACCCTCGGAAGCACTTCGTCAACAGAATGCACCCGCATGTTCAAATTCATGTTGGAAGTACGTGAGGGAATGAGAAGCAAATCTTCTCTCCATGCCACTATTTATAGGCCGGGCAGATCAAACCCACGCGCCAAGTGGATGGCCCTCCGAATTCCGTACAATGAATTTACATTAAATGGATGAACCGGACGCCTCGAATTCAGCCAAACGGCTATTTATAGCACTCGAAGAGCGAGACAGCCGCATCATTAAAAGATATGTCCGATGCGCCAGCCAGACAGCGCATCACACGGACGCGCCCTTCGGCATCAGGCGCATCACACAGACGCGCCCTACAGTACTCGGCGCATTACAGAGGGTGCGTCCCCACACATCTCCATACCGAGTGGAACGTCAACCGACGCGCCCACTCAGCTGCCCATCGAACGTCACCAACATTAAATGCTGAACTGACAGAGTTGGCAGCACGCCTCCCAAAGTCTGAACAGTTGACAGCTTTTTCAGAAAACGAAGCGTCGACAACGTCAGCATCATCATGACTTTATTTCGACGGCTACTGCCACGTGGCCACTCAACCAACCGCATGCGCCTCTACGGCCATGCATCCAAATCAGCATGCGCCTCAAAAGCCATGCGCCTCAGACTGCTCTCTGATCCCGAAAGACAGAAGGAAAGTCGCCTGCATGCGCCTCAAAAGCCATGCGCCCCAAATGGTTTGTAACTCCTAAAGGTTATGAGCCGCAGCCTCCTCCTGCGCCCAATCCAAGGCACAGCTCACCAGATCACTCCTCTCCACCAAATCCGAGATCTTCAAACCATGAGTCGACGACACGTGTCCTTTGACTCAACTCATCCAAGATTTCAGCAACGGAAAGATCTTCTCTCTGCTACGTGCCGGCTCACAACAGCAGTATGAAGAGTTCTCCCCCTCGATCAGGGCGCAGCATCCATGCGCCTCCATCAGCAACCTCCACGTGGCGTCCCCACACCGGCGCATCCTACATGCGCGCATGAGCAGCCAGCCTGCAAAACTATAAATAGAAGGATCATCTCCTTCACACACACACAGAGACTCACAACACAGAGAGAATCCACAACAGAGAATCACCGGAGAGGCAGTTCTAGACACTCAACGTCTTCCTCCTCTCAGCAAGCTCCAGCACCCAGAGCAATCAACACCTTCAGAGAACCGATAACCGTCGTCAGCCGGTCAACGGAGTCAACGTATTACCACTCGCTCCATTGGCACTAAGGACCCAGCTTAAACAAAAGTGTACTCCTAGGACTACATCTAAGTCCTATATTGTATCACTGTTCTGTTTGTATTAAAATTTCAATCAAAATAATTTTAATGGCAAACAAGCTGGCGACTCTGCTGGGGACTTCTTTCTCCTCTACCGAGAAGGTTGTGTCACAGGCCGACGACGTGAAGGTGGGCTCCTCCCACAAGACGCTGGTAGTGCGCCTCAATCAACAGGCGTACGAGGAGTTCATTTCTGAAGGAAGTGCGAGTCCTTCGAAGCGGCTGTCGAAGCCGAAGAAGACCCGCGCAGTCTGGGTACGCAAAGTCGACGCCTCGGGCACCACCGTTGAAGGGGATGCGCCGTCCAGCCTTCCCTTTCTGCTGACGTCCTCAGCAGTCAAGGTGCGCCCGCTGATGCAGCGCATCTCTCGGAGAAGCGTACGGCTGACCACGTTCCCCAGCCATCTTCCTCTCAGGCGAGGAAGATACGTCGACGGAGCAGAGGCGCAGCCAATGCCCCGCGCATCACTTCTGATGCGTCACAAAGAGCCTCTGTCTTTGACAGACTCACTCGCTGTAATGGCGAGGAGAATTTGGATGCTGAGTACTATGCGCCCCAACGGGCTGGTACGAAGAAATCCAAGACGGCACGGGCCATGCGCCACAAACGTGCTATGCCAGCAGCCGGCCAGAGGCACGCGCTTACAATCACGCGCACTGCCGATGGCAAGCTGTACAAGGTTGACTCAAGTGCTTCTGCACCGACAACGAGTCGACCTTCAAAGTCCTCATCTCGCTTGGGCGCATTCACTGCGTGCACAACCAAGCCGAGAGAGGCAAACTCAGTGGTCTTGAACTCCGGCGCCTCCTCTGGTTGTGCGTTTGAGGTCCGTTCAAGTCACTTCAAATGCTGTGGTTCCCCCACTACTGATCGTGATGCCTGCTTGGTATTAGATCAGGGGGCGCAGCACTCACCCGACCACCCCGGCGCTTGGCCCTGCCATGCGCCTGAGAGGGGTATGAGGGTCGCACTCTCCTCCAACGACCTGCGCAACGTGATCACTCACAAGCGCCGGTCAGGAGAGTTGACCAACAAGCACGATGCGCCTCTCACGGGGAACACTTGTGCAGTGGTCACCATCAACTGCTGTTGCAAGACGGCAGTACCGCCAAAGCAGTCGGTCTTCCAACGGCTACAATCATCGACACCCCTCCGACATCGCCTTGGGACGAAGGTGTCAGCAGAAGAGGAGCTAAAGGTTGCTTCATGCACCGTGATCTCCAACTCCTCATCTGTCCGGAAGACGACTGCCAATTCCTCGTCTTCATCCAAAAGCCAGCCGAGGAAAACCAAGGCAGCTGTCTCGACCTCTGGAGTGTTCGAAGGCACTCGGTCGAGGAAAAAGTTCTTGGAGGAAGCTGGGGGTAGCCAGACCCATGTCGAGCCTCCTTCCGAAGACGAAGATATCCAAAGCACAGCTGCGGCGGATCTTCATCAAGGCAAAAATGGCCTCCCTGAAGCCCCTCAAAATGACGATGTCCTCCAGGACACCGCCGGGGGTAGTACTGGAAACGAAGAGGCCCTTCAAGACAGAGCTGAGGGCAGTCAGGCCCTTGCAGATGCGCCTGTCGAAGACGAACTCCAGAATGTGGATGGGGGTGGCCAAACACCAGGAGAAGTGACTCCCCCACATGAGAGCGAGGCTGAGAGCGAAGCCTCAACTAAACCATCCACTTCCGGCCGTGTCATGACAGTATACATGACCGGGGGTGATCTTGAGACTGATGCGCCGCCACAGGACATTGTCCAGCGCATAGACTCGCTAGAGGGAGGACTCAAAACCCTCTCTGCCTCAATGTAAGCACTGACTCAAGCAGTGTTTGAGATGCGGTCGGCCTTGATCAGGACACCTTCAAATGGTCCCGACCCAGGAGTTAATGGAGAGTCGAGTGTGCCCCTCCAACGGACACCCTCAGACACAGAAGCACCCCGGACGTCGGAGCCCTCAAACGCTCCACTCCAGGTGGTACCTCCTTTCCCGACTCCTAGCTCCACGGAGGACGTGGTCGAAATGATCAAAGATCTGCGGGAGCACTTCGAGTCCAAGAACCGGCAGGAGGAGCGCCAGAAGATGGGCATTCCCCAGCCTTATCCCCTTGAGTGGAACAAGGTGGTTTATCCCCCAAAGTATAAACCACAAACACTCACGCCGTATGACGGAAAGGACTCTCCACGACGGTACCTGACGTACTTCCAGTCGCAGACAGGGCATCTTCCGAAGGAGGACGCGCTCCTCACCAGCATCTTTGTTGGGGCCCTGAAAGGGGTGGCGTATGACTGGTACTGCAGTCTCCCCGATAATTCCATATCGTCCTTCGACGACCTGACACGCCTCTTCCTCGACCGCTTCTACGACGGTGGGAAGGACATGACGATGGCGTCTCTCATTGAGATACGCCAGAAGGACAAGGAAACGGTTCAGGCATTCATCGAATGCTTCCGTCAGGCCTGCTTCAGGCTACCTCCAGGCATGCCAGAGCATGCGCTTCTCTCCGCTTGCAGTATGAACATGCTGCCTGCAGTAAAGCTCTGGCTTAACTCTACCCCCCCTCCCGACTGGAGCTCCCTAATCATCGAAGCTGAAGCTGCAGAGAAGAAGGCGGCCAATGCACGTCTTCTGGGTGTTAGCTTCCTCGCCTTTGACGATAAGGGGAAAAAGTCCGCAATCAACAACTCCGGACGAGAAACAAAGAAAAAACAGGCATTGACTGTTAATGCCTCGAAGGGCGCATCTGCGCCTACTCAAAAGCCTCCACTGGCACCGAGACCCAAGGAGGTTTATTCATTCAATGATGACGACACCCTGCAACTCTTTGAGATACTGAAGCAGGATGACAAGATCAAGCTTCCGGACCCGAAGCGGCCCGATGAAGTCGGGAAAGTGGACAACCCGAAGTACTGTCACTACCATCGGTTTGTCGGACACCCGACCAAGGACTGCTACGTCCTCAAAAATTACATCCAGCGCATGATCAATGCGGATGTAATCTCCGTCGACTACGAAGAGAAGACGGTGTCAGCTAATGTGGTGTCACTTCAGTTCGGCACCTTGCCGTCGACTACCATACAAGATGGCGTCGTCCCCATCCCTAAGGCGACAATGGAGGTGGTGAACTTGCCACCCACCCGTGACAATGTGAGTGGACTTGTCCCACTCACCACATCTCGAGGAGAGGTCCTCTGGGTTCACCCCGACCTCGTCTCCGAGGTAACTCAATCGGAGGTACGCCCTACCTCCAAAGCAAAAGGCAGGAAGATCAAGTCTTGCCGCACGGTCTCTTCTTCAACGGAAGAGGCGCTTCCTGTGCAGACGCGTGCACAACAGAACTCCCAGCCCGGTGAAGCTGCCGCCGAAGTGGTGCCTCCTGGCACCATCCCTGAAGCCGCCTCAAAAGAGATCACCTACAGGACCTGAGGACGGTCTTTGATCTCATGCGGGCACATCAACTCAAAATGAACCCCGCTAAATCCTTCCTGGGGGTTTCTAGCGGCAAATTCCTGGGCTTTGTCATCACGGCAAAAGGCATTCATGTCGATCCTGAGAAGACTAAAGCCATCCTCAACATGGACCCTCCGAAGAACCTTCGAGAACTTCGAGGCTTACAGGGACGTCTGGCATACTTCCGGAGGTTCATAGCAAACCTCTCCGGTAAATGTCAACCCTTTACTCAGCTCATGAAGAAGGGAGTCTCTTACGTCTGGACAGAGGAGTGCCAAAAGGCTTTCGACGACATCAAGGCTTACTTGACAAGCCCGCCAGTCCTAGTGGCACCTGTCGCCGGCAAACCATTCCTCCTCTACGTCCGTGCCATAGATCATTCCCTCGGCGCTTTACTGGCTCAAAACAGCGATGCAGGCTACGAGCAAGCAATCTACTACCTCAGTCGAACACTCATCGGGGCCGAACACCGGTACAACCCCGTTGAAAAGGAGTGCTTGGCTTTGGTGTTTGCCATTCAGAAGACTCGTCATTACGTCTCGGGCCAGACAATTCACGTCATCTCCCGAGTCAATCCACTCAGAGTTCTCATGACGAAGCCAGGGTCATTAAACTCCCGGCTGGCTACATGGGCGATCCTACTAACGCCATACAACATGGTGTTTGTCCCGCAGAAGGCGGTCAAGGGTCAGGCTCTGGCTGACTTTTTAGCTGCACACCCCATCCCAGAATCTTCAAAACTCTATGAAGACATCCCGGATGAAGTCCAAGAATCAAACGTCACTGAAGGAAGCCCCGTTTGGCGGATGTTCTTCGATGGCGCTTCAAGAACGGGCCCCAACGGCCAAATCATCGCAGGAGTGGGGGTAGTCTTGGTCTCCCCCGATCAGCTGGTCATCCAGCGCGCATACTCTCTTTCGAAGCCGTGCTCCAACAATGTTGCTGAGTACAACGCACTCGTCATGGGACTCCAGCTAGCACAACAGCTGGGGGTGGATCATCTGGAAGCCTACGGCGACTCGAAACTCGTCGTAAACCAGATTCGGGGGCAATACGAGGTTCGCCATGAAGATTTGATCCCTTACCATGATGTTGCATTGAACATCATTTCAACCTTCACTGGGTTCTTCATCGAACATATACCCCGTCTACAAAACTTGGAGGCTGACGCTCTGGCTGGCCTCGCAGCCTCATTGGCCGCGCCCCTTGGGACTCAACACTATGTCACGGTAACTGGCCGAGACTTAATTTGTTCCAGAAACAACCTATGTTTGCAAATGGCTCACGCCGTGCCGACAAACACCGATGTTAATGTTCGAGACTGGAGATTCCCGTTCATCGACTTCGCCGTCTACGGAATCTTTTCGAAAGACCCGAAGGAAGCCGTCTCAGTCAGGAGACGCTCTCTTCGATTCTACTACGATACAGCCACTAAAACGCTGTACCGACGCTCCTTCGACGGGCTTCTCCTTCGATGCCTGTCTAACGAAGAAGCGGCCGAAGCTCTTCGAGAAGCTCATGACGGAACTTGCGGAGCTCACCAACTAGGTCCTAAGTTGCAAGATCGACTGCGACGTATGGGCTACTACTGGCCAACCATGGCCGCCGACGCAGTGGAATATGCTAAGAAGTGCTATGCATGCCAACTTCATGCAGACTTCATACATACACCGTCTGAACCTCTACATCCTACAGTCGCCTCCTGGCCATTCGAAGCCTGAGGCATGGATATTGTAGGACCAATCACCCCTCCTTCATCAAGAGGACATCGTTTCATCCTGGCCATCACCGATTACTTCTCCAAATGGGCGGAAGCAGTCCCACTAGCGGAAGTAAAAAGCTCTAGGGTGGTCAGCTTTATCAAACACCATGTCATTTACCGTTTCGGAGTACCCAGATGAATCATTCATGACAATGGTCCCCAGTTCATCAGCCACATTTTCAGCAGGTTCTGTGACAAGAATCGCATTCAAAACGTGGCCTCAACCGCCTACAATCCGACAGCAAACGGATTGGCCGAGGCGTTCAACAAAACTATCGTCAGGCTGCTCAAAAAGGTCGTGTCATCCAACAAATGCGACTGGGACGAAAAGCTCGACAAATGTCTTTGGGCCTACCGCACAACGGTACGGACCCCAACAGGCAACACACCATTCTTCCTGGTCTACGGGAGCGAAGCGGTACTGCCTCTCGAGATTCAGATCCCCTCACTCCGAGTAGCGATCACAAACAAACTCACAGAAGAAGACAATCAACGTCGTCGTCTGCGGGAACTGGAGGCACTTGACGAAAAGCGTCTCCTAGCTCAACAACGCATCGAACTTTACCAAGCCCGTATATCACAGGCTTTCAACAAGAAGGTCAAGCAAAGAACTTTCCAAGTTGGCGACCTGGTTTTAGCAGTCAGAATGCCAATGGTGTTAACTCACAAGACACCAGGGAAGTTCGAGCCCAAATGGGAAGGACCCTTCATCATTGAGACGGTATACTCAAACGGTGCTTACCGCCTCGCCAAACCCAATGGGGACTTGTTCATGATGCCCATCAACGACAAGTTCCTAAAGAAGTACTATTCTTGACATCCTCCAAGACATGTATTTCCCCAAACGACCTCTTTTCACAAAATCAAACGCTTTCGGAACCCAGCTGTTCCGTGGCATCCTTCCGTAGAAAGATAACCACGTCCACATTACCTCTGAGTTGTCTCTCTACATCCTACAAAGCGGAACCTTACATTTCGTGAGCTTACGCTATTCTTCATGTTTACCACGTCCACATTACCTCTGAGTAAACATCCCGTACAAACAACTCCTGTGTTGTCGTACATTGATCGCAGAACTTCCACGTCCACATTACCTCTGAGTTGTTCAGCGTATCCCCCAGGATCATTCCTACCACGTCCATAAATACCTCTGAGTAGGAAGATTCTATCATTTGAACCTAATGATTGCCATGTCCACATTACCTCTGAGCAAACATGTTGGTTCCTTCAAACTTATTATCTGTACCTAAAAACCAAGGTGCGCAAAAGATAATAGGTCCACATAAATCATCAAGTTCATGAGATCAAAAATGAACACATCACAAAAAAAAGATAGTGTATTTCTTTATTTTTCAAAAAAGGGAGTACAGAAATACGCTATTTCCCCAGCAAGAGTTGCAAAAACACATAAAAAGAAGAGAAACTACAGTCCCCGATCCTCTCCAGGGTGGGATGACAGCTCTCTGACTCGACGTCTCAGGTCGGCAGTGCGAGTTTCCACAGTCGCCTGGACTCGGAGCTCGGCTTCTTGACGCATTAATCCGACAGCCTCAGCGAAAGTTTTACTCTCATACTTCTCATCAAGCTGTCGTCGCTGCTGAGCCAAAGCAAGGGTCCGCTGAGTAAGAGTCGCTTCCTCCTGCTTGAATGCCACGTGTTCAGCCAGGACACGATCAGCTTCTAGTTGAAGTTGGGCCCGCTGGTCTTCAAGACGGCGCATCTGAGCATCAACCTCTGCGATGTTAGCATCCACCGCAGCCCGCTTCTCCGTCGTCTTCTTCATAGATTGAGACAACTGCTCCGCCGCAGCCTCAGTCCCAGCCACTTCACGCTCCCAACTGCTCACATCGGCTCGATGGGAAGCCTCGATTTTAGCAATCAACTTCCCTATCTCTGCATCTATCAAGACAGAGAGGTCATTTCGTTGGATGCGCTGCAGTTCCGCGAGCCGCTCGTCCAGCTCAATCATCGAAACCTCCAGAATTTCGGCCATATGGTCATGGCCTTGGTGAACGCGGATCAGCTCGATACAAGGCATTGCCAAAGCTTTTGCTGTCGCAAAGCTCCCCTTGGCATCCATCACTGCAGATACACCTTTCTCCAGCATTTTGTACACTCCCTCGACGAGGAACTTCACATACTCGTCGGCATCCGCCAGCACCTGCGGCGTCATAGCAGGAGTTGGGGGAGCTACTACAGTTTGCAGACCGGAGGAAGATCCGCCAACCTCGATCTGAGAGGTTTGAACCTCGGCAGCAATAGGCTCTTCATCAACAGGGGCCAGACTGCTAGCCCGAGGAGCCGAAGGAACAGAAGGAGCCGGCACATGCGTCGTGATAGTACCCCAAGTGGAAGGAGCAACAGAGGGTTCCACACCCTTACCCTTCTCAAGCCCGGAGAAATCACCGACGTCAACAGCCACCTCTTCTACCCCCGACGTTCTATCAGCATCAGCTACCTCCCCCGGCAAAACGGGAAGATCAACATTTATCTCCTGGCCAGCCCCAGGAGACAAGACCGGCAGAAGGGTCTCATTCTTCTCAAGTCCCTCTACAGGGACAAAATCTGTCGCTACCGCCTGATCGGTAGCCATCTCTATGTCCATGGTTGAAGCCAAGGAAGGATTTGGCAATGATTCAGCCGACCTCCCTTCATCATGACAAGGAGGGGAATCAATCCTCTCCTCTATCCTCACTGCTTCTGCTGCCCCCGCAACAGACTCCTGCAGCTCCGGAGCGATGTCATCGGAAGATGATGAACTCCATTCCTCTTCATCACCAGGAAGCTGCGCACTTGCTAAACCTTCGATATGTGAAGCCTCCGCTGTGGCCTTCGTCACCTCGGAAGCTGCTGCACCCTCAGGTTCCCTCCTGACATAACCCGGGGATACCGGAACCTCCAGGATGACAGTATCCTCCGGATCTTCCTCTATGAGAGACATCATTGTCGGCGGGATACGCACTCCAGACGAGCTCGCCATCTCTTCTCGCCTACTCCCACCCGACTTTGGGGTACGAGATTTTCTTTTTAGCGGCACCTACAAAAGAAGATGGGGCCTCGTAAGTGGCGGAACCAAAATCAGATTTAGTAGGATGTCCTTACCTCTTCGGACGCCGAATCCGATGACACCGTCGGTAACGATGCCTTCTTCTGCTTCTTCGACACAAGAGATTCAGCCCCTGTATCTGCACATCGTTTCGATCGATCGTCCGAGGGTTCTGCTTGTGATGCGGAGGGGGCACTCCGTTGACCCACCCCTGACGGACGATGCGGCCGGGCCTTCATTGGCGTATCCCCAGTCGCTGCTAACTGGGTGTCTGCGATAAGGCTGGTCTCCCTGTCATATCCGGAGGGCGGGGCAGCCATAACACAGTAAAATTTGGCGGCCGAGTAAAGAATGGGCGGCCGCGGATCGGGGACGGGCAACATAAAACGAGCTCCGGTACATCTGGCATTATAGTAATGCCAAGCTCGTGCACCATCCAACAAACTTCCAACATACCCCAGGGTAATACTGGGGTTATCCAACATCATCTGAGCATAACCAAATTGCCGCGCAAAGCGGCTCGGCAAGTACGGTTCCAGGTAGCACTGATTCCTGTTCCGGTACACCAGATGGGACGGCCGGATACTTTGCAACCAGCGGAATCCCCATTGAGGCAGAGTGGTGGTACCTTCACCCAGGTCCCTTAAATCCTCGTTGGCCTCAAAACCCAAATAGATGGGACCAACTTTGGTGATCTCCCAACCCTGAAGACGGGATAAAACCTTTCTACAAACCGGGACACCAGTATGCGACCAGCTCCTCCGATGGAAACGACGAAGGAATGCATCTCCAGCCTTATAATCTCCTTCCGAGCCTGGGCTCATCACACTGGGATGATGCAGAATCAGCCATCCCATCAAATAGTGAAACGGCAGTTCGGCGTGCGGGAAGTTATTTTTTCTGTCTCTATCATGAATCACATTTCCAGCAAACTCTCGCAAACCTCGCTGCAGGTTACATACCATTGCGGAGAGGAGAGCCAAGTGTCACCCTCACTTTTTCCAGTTAGGGGTAAAATGGTAATTTTCCATTTTATATTATTTTTAGGAATTTTATTTCATGAATATTATTATTTAATTATTATAGGAGTCGGGTTCAAATTTCATCGCATTCCGAGTTAATTCGGGACCCCGGTGAATTTCGACTTGAGCTGTAATTAGCCTGTTAGCTAGCCATGGCCCACCACACTAAAAATTAGGGTTTAAGAGTTTGGACTAGTTCCCCATGAGTAATTTAGTTTAATTATGATTTTTATTTATTTTTAGCAACTTCCTAAACCTAATTTGGAAATTGTTTAATATTAGGCTTAGGGAGGGGCAAACTTGTAATTTACAAGTGTCCCTCACCCAACCAAGTTGGCCGCCCCTATAGGCAGCCCCCCCTCATCTTTCTTCTCCACTAAGTTAAACCCTCTCTCTCTCTTCCACTTTCATTTTCTTCTCAAGCTTCTTCTTCTTCCTCCAACCTACACTTAGGTATGATTTTATTTCTCCATTTTATTCTCATATGCATATAGTTCATTCACCAATAATGGAGAGGGGAAGATTCTCTTCCATTTGCCCACAAATTTGTGGGTTTTCCATAGAAAAATAGGTTAAGTATTTATTAGGATTAATCATCTTGTGAATATATATATATATATATATATATATATATATATATATATATATATATATATATATATATATATATATATATATATATATATGAGTGTATTTATATATATACATGGATGTGTGTATATGGTTGTGTGTTTATGGATGTGTGTGTGTTTATATATATTTAGAGGGAGGGATAGATATCTAGATGGATTATAGATTGATATCTAGTTATATATATATATATATAGATATATATATGTATAGAGATATATATATATAGATATATATATATGTAGTGTATTATATAGGGAGATAGGAGGGAAGAAGATGGAAATGAAGTAGGGGCAGCAAGGACAGCAGTTGGACTGCCACGTAGGCAGCAGTCCAAGTTCCTGGCTGCTGCCAGGAACACAGCCCCCCTTGGCTTTTAGCCTATTTTACACCCCCCCCCTTTTACCTAGTCTATGTATATATATAGATATATATATATAAGTATTATATATGGTTGGAATCGTAGAGAAGAGTAGAAAATGATTATGGAATGAGAAGTTAGAAAAGAATTAGAGGTTAGAAGGAAAGATGGAAAGAAGTTGGAAAAAATAGGAAAAAGGCTAGAATAGAAAAGGGGAAAAACCGAGTTAGAGGGCGAAACGGAGTTCGGAGTATCCGATTGAGTTGAAACTTGGCGTGGAGCATGAATACGTGATTTAGATTTTGCGGGTAGCTTCCGGGTGGAATTCGGAGTCGTAGGGTGCCCGTGTCGCACCGTATCGGTCCGTATCTTGAAATATTCAAGATTTTGACAACGGGCCGTATCATGGACTGGATGTCCATGTTACCTAGGTATTTTGGTAGATATTATATGTATAGGCTAGTATCATACTACCGTAGGGAGATCGGGTCAAAATATCAAGCGTAGGTAGGCTAACTGGATAGTTGCCGAAGCTAGAATTTACCCTTTTTAAGGGTAAAATAGGATATTGGCCTACGGCCAAGATATGAGTTTCGAAGTCCAAGATGGACTTGGATATGGGTTGTAGAGGTTGGTAATAGTTAGAAATAGTCGCCTAGACCTAGTCTTGGCCCCGGTTGACCACGGTTGACTTTTTGGACCAAAAGTCAACTTTGGGTCAACGCTTTACCCAAATTAGTCCCGATTTCCATTAGACTTTTGTAGTTGACCAAAAGTCAACTATTAGTCACCATTGACCTAGGGTTGACCATGGTTGACCTAGAGTTGACCAGAGTTGACCAGAGTTGACCAGTTGACCAAAGGTCAACTGTAGGCCAACTCTTGATCCCGTTTGACTTTCTTCGACTTGTTTTGACCCGTGATGCCTGGTATGACCTAGGATTGACTTGGTTAGGCTTAGATTGACTTGATATAACTTGATTTGACCTAGATTGACTTGACAGGACTTAGTGTGACTCAGAGAGACCTAGTTTGACCTAGATTGCATGTCATTCATTGTAAATCATTCCTAAACTTGTTTAAACCTAAATTAACTTACAGTATCTCATATTTAGGTCTTCTGATACCGCTCTGAGCATTGATATACCATACAGCTCAGGACAGCAGGCGAGTACATTCACTGATAGTTTTCATTGTCTTGATATTTGCTATATCCGATTCAGTCGTAGTGTCTTACTTGATTCTCAGACACGATAGTGCACGGACTAGTATTGTCGGATTCCTGTCATGAGATGTCATTCCTGGATTTCTTGGGATACTGGTACTTGCTTAGTCTTGATTCTTGTACTTGTATTGACGCCGATTCCTGAAGAGGACTTGCTCCCCTCTTAGGGAATCCCGCGTCATGACGTTCTATGTCCGGATCCGTATACTATTCGGGGAATGGAGAATATTATAGATAGTGTGATCAATGCCCTCTTGAGTTACTACTTGAACCATAGTTATACCCTCACCTCACGATGGGTATAGCCTGACCTGTGCTACTACTTGCTCCATAGCTTACCATCCCGGTCGGGCCGAGTCCACGTACTTGTAGCCGGTCGGCTGGAAGCCTGATGCTTGACCCATACCGATCACATTAGGCTATAATATTCGAGGCACATTTTATATTTACTTTTTCTGTCATATATCCTGTTCTGTCTATATTCAGTACTTTCTCACCATGCATGATATACAGTTACTCACATGCTCTACCTGCCTTTATACTGTACTATGATTGAGACTAAGTCCTGTTTGAAAGAAGGGTTACAACCCCGGTCCTTGTTTGGTTTAAGGGTTGTAACTCGGCTTTCGAATGGTTCCCAAGTCGCCTATATCTTTGTCTTGTATTTTATTACACTGTCTCTTATAGAACTTGTCAATTCACATGGAACTGCTGTTAGTGTTTGTACTTGCTCATTTTCCTGACAGGATACCGTTATGATATTTTACAGATGTTTCTGAGACAGATGGAGACTCAGGCCAGGGCAGTGGCCTGATAGATTGGCCACTAGATTTTATACTCTCTGAGTAGTTAGCACTTGTTAGGCTTGACTGGACTGCGATCCAGCTTTAGATTTTAGAATGTAGTATTATATATTATTCTGTGATGTTACGTTTAGTTTTGGACTTGTGTGGATCTCGAACTTATTTCTTGCTTCATCTATCATATTTTCTTTCGTGCTATCTATCCTAGTTTGTTTATGTGATTGAGACTGTATTGCTATGTCACCTCCATTCGGAGTGTATATACTGTACAGGTACCTTTATCTGTTTAGTTGTAGTATTTTTAGATGACCTAGACAGCGTTCTACTGCCGATGCTGCGGCGTAGGCTGGACGTACCCACTTCTCGTGCCCCTAATCAGGGTGCGGGTCGTGACACGTTTTTGTGGTGGCCCACGCAGGTCGAGTTTATGTAGTGGTATTCGAACTTGAGTACCACTACAGCCTGCAGTAGGAATAGGATATATTTTGAAGTTACTCAATCACATTTTAGGAAAATTCTGATCTTTTGATTACCATGACAACTCTTCTTGCATTTGAATTCAATTGTCCTCCTTTGATAATATCTTATCTTGTGCCATATTGATCTCTTGGGTTCAATTCGTCTTCAGGATGACAGTGACTCATTCTCGGGCAGCAGGGCCTAGTGCCCCAGAGAGGTCAGATCCGGAAGGTCTTCCACCTCCGGCTGCGGGAGCTACAGTTGAGAGAGCTGCCACCTCAGTCCCTGCCCTTCAGGCAGGAGCAGCAGCGACGGTTCCAGGAGGTCTTCCACCTCTAGCAGCGGGACTGTCCATGATCGTTCCTGATATTCTTCCACCGCCGCCTCCGCTACCGACAGATACTCAGGGGATGATGGCCCTTCTGCAGCGGATATTGCAGACTCAGAGCACGCAGGCAGACCTGTTGCGACGGAGCATAGAGAACTCCCATCAGCTGGCGATGGCAGCACTTGAGAGGGTTGTACCGAGTACAGTTCAGGATACCCCAGTTCAGCACCAGGGACCAGGCCAGAGGCAGGCTACTCGGTGCGCTTTCTGCAGGAGGCCAGGGCACACTAGAGAGGCTTGTAGGAAGAGGTTAAGCGTCTGCCTATACTGTGGGGCGCCCGATCACCAGCTGAAGGATTGCCACGCTAGTGGAATCCGAAGAGACCGGGACAGAGTACATCAGGCACCAGCACGTGACGACCAGCAGCAGGGTCAGGGCAAGAGGCAGGCCGTCCAGTGTGCTTTTTGCAAGAAGATGGGGCACACCCGAGATGTTTGTAGGATGAACCTGGGAGTTTGTTTATTTTGTGGAGCTCCAGACCACCAGATGAAGAACTGTGCAGCCCGTGCAGCCAGACAGGCAGGCCGGGACAGAGTGTGGCAGGCTAGCGGAGGCCACCAGGGGCGAGCTTTCGCCATGACAGTTGAGCCCACTCAGGCAGTAGCAGAGCAGATAGCAGGTTCCAATCTTTCGATCTCATTTCCGCATTTGCTTCCTTATAAACTGTTTGAAATTCGATTCTATCTGTTCATGATCGATTGGATGAAATTGTTCTGTGATGTGATTTTCTTCTGAGATAAGTCGTATGGGCTAGGTCGCCTCGATTATGAGATTTTAGAATCCTCTAGGGTCATGCTAGCAGGCAGAGTGAGGACATATAGTCGGGCTATGGACGTATTTTTCGGGTGTGGGAATTTAAGGTTTTCGCTGC
The DNA here is from genome assembly GCA_029216955.1 of Iris pallida. Classification (NCBI taxonomy): domain Eukaryota; kingdom Viridiplantae; phylum Streptophyta; class Magnoliopsida; order Asparagales; family Iridaceae; genus Iris; species Iris pallida. The sequence continues at coordinate 2,246,885 of JANAVB010026200.1, forward strand.
CAAGCTAGCGGCAATGCGAAAATTTTAAATACCATAATACTAGAGGTATGTACCGTAGTTGAGGACTCTGTGATTATCGTAGCCTTGCTCACTGGCATGACGGAGATTCTGAGTATCATGATGATTGGACAGACGCATACGATTATCGATTGCATGATTTTTTTTTGTGTTTACTTGTTTTAAAATTTTGAGGATGATTTTTGGGTGGATAGACTTATAGCACCCAGTTTCTATTTAAGAGTAATTTTAAATTTTATAATTTTAGTCATTTAATTCATGTTTTGATTTTTGAGATTTTAAATCATTTTAAATTTTAAGCCATGATTTGTAATTTTAATGATTTGCTAGTGAAACCTTAGAGACTGTTTGACCTAGAGCCTAACCATGTGATTAGGATATTTTCTGTATCATTTCTGGCCTAAGGGCATTTTGGTCATTGGACCTCTTTGATTTATTTTGATATTTTGCATTGATTTGGCTTTTGATAGGTGAGATTTTGTGATGGTTTTGTGTCCGTGTCGGACACGTAACAGTTTTTTTTTATTTGCAAGTGTTGTTGTGTCTTAAGAGATTTTTTTTATTTTGCTGAAATTTTTGGAGGTATTCGTGAGAGATTGTTTTCTGCATGTGTTTTTCTGTGATTGCTTTGTTTTAATTTCGAGGACGAAATTTTTTTAAGGTGGATAGACTTGTCACCCTCACTTTTTCCAGTTAGGGGTAAAATGGTAATTTTCCATTTTATATTATTTTTAGGAATTTTATTTCATGAATATTATTATTTAATTATTATAGGAGTCGGGTTCGAATTTCATCGCATTCCGAGTTAATTCGGGACCCCGGTGAATTTCGACTTGAGCTGTAATTAGCCTGTTAGCTAGCCATGGCCCACCACACTAAAAATTAGGGTTTAAGAGTTTGGACTAGTTCCCCATGAGTAATTTAGTTTAATTATGATTTTTATTTATTTTTAGCAACTTCCTAAACCTAATTTGGAAATTGTTTAATATTAGGCTTAGGGAGGGGCAAACTTGTAATTTACAAGTGTCCCTCACCCAACCAAGTTGGCCGGCCCCTATAGGCAGCCCCCCCTCATCTTTCTTCTCCACTAAGTTAAACCCTCTCTCTCTCTTCCACTTTTATTTTCTTCTCAAGCTTCTTCTTCTTCCTCCAACCTACACTTAGGTATGATTTTATTTCTCCATTTTATTCTCATATGCATATAGTTCATTCACCAATAATGGAGAGGGGAAGATTCTCTTCCATTTGCCCACAAATTTGTGGGTTTTCCATAGAAAAATAGGTTAAGGATTTATTAGGATTAATCATCTTGTGAATATATATATATATATATATATATATATATATATATATATATATATATATATATATATATATATATATATATATATATATATATATGAGTGTATTTATATATATACATGGATGTGTGTATATGGTTGTGTGTTTATGGATGTGTGTGTGTTTATATATATTTAGAGGGAGGGATAGATATCTAGATGGATTATAGATTGATATCTAGTTATATATATATATATAGATAGATATATATATGTATAGAGATATATATATATAGATATATATATATGTAGTGTATTATATAGGAAGATAGGAGGGAAGAAGATGGAAATGAAGTAGGGGCAGCAAGGACAGCAGTTGGACTGCCACGTAGGCAGCAGTCCAAGTTCCTGGCTGCTGCCAGGAACACAGCCCCCCTTGGCTTTTAGCCTATTTTACACCCCCCCCCCCCCTTTTTACCTAGTCTATGTATATATATATAGATATATATATAAGTATTATATATGGTTGGAATCGTAGAGAAGAGTAGAAAATGATTATGGAATGAGAAGTTAGAAAAGAATTAGAGGTTAGAAGGAAAGATGGAAAGAAGTTGGAAAAAATAGGAAAAAGGCTAGAATAGAAAAGGGGAAAAACCGAGTTAGAGGGCGAAACGGAGTTCGGAGTATCCGATTGAGTTGAAACTTGGCGTGGAGCATGAATACGTGATTTAGATTTTGCGGGTAGGCTTCCGGGTGGAATTCGGGGTCGTAGGGTGCCCGTGTCGCACCGTATCGGTCCGTATCTTGAAATATTCAAGATTTTGACAACGGGCCGTATCATGGACTGGATGTCCATGTTACCTAGGTATTTTGGTAGATATTATATGTATAGGCTAGTATCATACTACCCTAGGGAGATCGGGTCAAAATATCAAGCGTAGGTAGGCTAACTGGATAGTTGCCGAAGCTAGAATTTATCCTTTTTAAGGAAAAAATAGGATATTGGCCTACGGCCAAGATATGAGTTTCGAAGTCCAAGATGGACTTGGATATGGGTTGTAGAGGTTGGTAATAGTTAGAAATAGTCGCCTAGACCTAGTCTTGGCCCCGGTTGACCACGGTTGACTTTTTGGACCAAAAGTCAACTTTGGGTCAACGCTTTACCCAAATTAGTCCCGATTTCCATTAGACTTTTGTAGTTGACCAAAAGTCAACTATTAGTCACCATTGACCTAGGGTTGACCATGGTTGACCTAGAGTTGACCAGAGTTGACCAGAGTTGACCAGTTGACCAAAGGTCAACTGTAGGCCAACTCTTGATCCCGTTTGACTTTCTTCGACTTGTTTTGACCCGTGATGCCTGGTATGACCTAGGATTGACTTGGTTAGGCTTAGATTGACTTGATATAACTTGATTTGACCTAGATTGACTTGACAGGACTTAGTGTGACTCAGAGAGACCTAGTTTGACCTAGATTGCATGTCATTCATTGTAAATCATTCCTAAACTTGTTTAAACCTAAATTAACTTACAGTATCTCATATTTAGGTCTTCTGATACCGCTCTGAGCATTGATATACCATACAGCTCAGGACAGCAGGCGAGTACATTCACTGATAGTTTTCATTGTCTTGATATTTGCTATATCCGATTCAGTCGTAGTGTCTTACTTGATTCTCAGACACGATAGTGCACGGACTAGTATTGTCGGATTCCTGTCATGAGATGTCATTCCTGGATTTCTTGGGATACTGGTACTTGCTTAGTCTTGATTCTTGTACTTGTATTGACGCCGATTCCTGAAGAGGACTTGCTCCCCTCTTAGGGAATCCCGCGTCATGACGTGCTATGTCCGGATCCGTATACTATTCGGGGAATAGGGAATATTATAGATAGTGTGATCAATGCCCTCTTGAGTTACTACTTGAACCATAGTTATACCCTCACCTCACGATGGGTATAGCCTGACCTGTGCTACTACTTGCTCCATAGCTTACCATCCCGGCCGGGCCGAGTCCACGTACTTGTAGCCGGTCGGCTGGAAGCCTGATGCTTGACCCATACCGATCACATTAGGCTATAATATTCGAGGCACATTTTATATTTACTTTTCCTGTCATATATCCTGTTCTGTCTATATTCAGTACTTTCTCACCATGCATGATATACAGTTACTCACATGCTCTACCTGCCTTTATACTGTACTATGATTGAGACTAAGTCCTGTTTGAAAGAAGGGTTACAACCCCGGTCCTTGTTTGGTTTAAGGGTTGTAACTCGGCTTTCGAATGGTTCCCAAGTCGCCTATATCTTTGTCTTGTATTTCATTACACTGTCTCTTATAGAACTTGTCAATTCACATGGAACTGCTGTTAGTGTTTGTACTTGCTCATTTTCCTGACAGGATACCGTTATGATATTTTACAGATGTTTCTGAGACAGATGGAGACTCAGGCCAGGGCAGTGGCCTGATAGATTGGCCACTAGATTTTATACTCTCTGAGTAGTTAGCACTTGTTAGGCTTGACTGGACTGCGATCCAGCTTTAGATTTTAGAATGTAGTATTATATATTATTCTGTGATGTTACGTTTAGTTTTGGACTTGTGTGGATCTCGAACTTATTTCTTGCTTCATCTATCATATTTTCTTTCGTGCTATCTATCCTAGTTTGTTTATGTGATTGAGACTGTATTGCTATGTCACCTCCATTCGGAGTGTATATACTGTACAGGTACCTTTATCTGTTTAGTTGTAGTATTTTTAGATGACCTAGACAGCGTTCTACCGCCGATGCTGCGGCGTAGGCTGGACGTACCCACTTCTCGTGTCCCTAATCAGGGTGCGGGTCGTGACACCAAGCGCCGGCCGAAGACCAATTTTACGGCTGGCAGGATTAAGTTTCGAGTCACCCTCTCGACGGCACCGGATCCACCTGCGAACACGCAATCCCGGAGCCATATCATCAGATAGGCGACCAAAACCGCCTTGGATGACATTGGATAAGCAAGGTGCCAGAAGCAGCTGTAGGAGCGTGCATCTGACTGCTGGTCTTCATTTCCTCGGGGATTCTTCTCCCCTAACGTGCTCATTTCGGACAGCACCTCGCTACGAGAGAGCGCCGACGGAGTAGAAAACTTCGAAGAATCCTCTTTGTCTTGTCTAAAGACATAATCTCTCCAAGCGGTCACATGGGGCTACGACCCGCTTTTATCCCTTCTCTGCACATAGTAATGATGACTCGCCACTTCCTTGAAGACGGCCGTCATCTCATCAGCTCTGTCCCCCAGGACCTGAAGTTCCTTATTGGTTGGAAAGTACTCTTCATAGGGCTCCGACCCCCAAGGGAGTTTAGACACCTCATACATCTCATGAAGTGCGAGCCCTAACTCCCCTACCGGAGTAAAGAAGGTCCCGGTATAGATATCAAACATCTCCAGGAGTGCGAGGAACATGTGCCTATTAAGGTCAACACCCGCCTGGGTAGCACGGATCGCGGCAGTCAACCCGATCTCTCGGAGCTCAGTCCGAAATCGCGACGAGATCCAGAGCGTCAGTTTATCCCATTTGGAGACGTAATGGCACCAACCCTCCACCCGAAACTCTCCTGTCGGGTAGGAGCGTTCCATCAAAAACATACGATGTGTAAAAGTCGAAGCACTATAAGCAAGCGTATCAATGGGTACATCACTGTAGAGGCTCCCAGGACGTAAAGTCCGCCAAGTGTAAGAAGACCCAGACCGTACAACAGTCAAAGCATCCCTTTGGTCGGAAGTAGAATCAATTTGGATGACACCAATCACCGCTCCCCCCTGAGAAGGGGTAAGCTCCCAAGACATCCTCCTCTGGGAAACAAGGCGACAGAAGGACGTCAAAGGCCACTGACGTTCAAGTTGCTTAACAGTCATATGCACTCCATTCGCAGTAAAGAACCAGTCCTCCTTGACCTTCAGCACTGACGAGTCAGTAGAAGTGAGACGGTCTCCAAACAGGAACTCAGGCTTCAGGAAGGTCACTTTATCAGATGTGGAAGATTTAATGACTCCACGCTCCATCATCCGTTTGAGGAACCAATACTGCTGTTCACGGATTAGGGTCATTCTCTCAGGAGGCTGATCCAGCATAAGAGCATCTTGAGCAGGGTTTATCACTTCCTCGTTATGCTCTACTCCCATTTGGTTGAAGGCAGCCTCCAAGAAAACTTCACTCAAAAGCGGGATTGCCATCGACACTAGCAAAAGATCAGAAAAAGTCAGAAGAGAACACACAATGTGTCTAAAGGAGAAAACTGCGGCGCATCATCAGGGATTGAACCCATGCGCATGGCCTCGGCGCATCATCAGGGTTTGAACCCATGCGCGTCAGCAGTATAGCCTCGGCGCATCACCAGGGTTTAAACCCATGCGCGTCGGCGGGCAAAGACCGCGGCACATCATTAAAGACTCAAGGCCTATGTGCGTTGGCGTACGGACAATGAGACTTACCAACCACCTCCGGCCGAACTTCGACAGGCCGACGGGGAACGACTGCCGCCGCAACTTCCGCGGACTCCTTCGCTTTCTCCTTCCCCTTGCCGGCAGCACCGCGAGGAGTCTTGGGAGCCATTCTCTCGAGGAAGGAGAAGTTAGGGTTTTGAAGAAGAAACTCTAAAAAAGCAGAGGCACAAAGAAGAAGAACCCTTTCTCTCTCCAACTCTTACCTATTTATAGGGCTTGGTCGCACGCGTGAACAGATGACGTGTGATCTCAGCCGTCGCCTCGGGTTCTGTGCAAGGATAGCAGCAAATAAAACCAAAAGATCATCATTAATCTTTTCGGTTACCGAGGCACCATCATCATTAACTGAGAAGAGCATGCGCCCGAACAGGCATGCGCCCAGAAATCATGCGCCCTGACCTCCATGCTTCTTATTCAAAGTATTCCAAAACTTATTCAAAAGTTTTGAAAACTTTGAAGGGGGTCTTGTAGAAGCATGGAATTTCACAACCAGAAAGCCCATGCGCCAGACACTACATGCGCTAGAACTCAGACGAAGAACTTCACAGCAAGATCAATAAAGATAGACATTATATACAGAAGTCTATTACATGTCTAAGAAAAGGTTGTACAAAGGAGAATTTCTACAAAGGAAAGATCCTAAGTCTACAGCCAGCGGCTACCACGCGCCTCCAGATAAGCGCAGCAGCCACCATGCGCCATCAGTCAGGCGCAGCAGACATCATGCGCCTCCAACCAGGCGCATCCCACCATATCTTCAGCAGCTTAGTTATGTGCATCCAGCTCAGTTATGTGCATCCCTTCAGCAGCTCAGTTATGAGCAACTCTTCCAACCAGGCTCACCTGGCCGAGCAGAGCCCAGTTATGTGCCGCTCTTCCAGCCAGGCTCGTCTGATAAGTGCTTCACCAAGCAAAGCATTTAACCCTCTGGCTGGAACCAAGGGAGAGAAGAGCACCGCAAATGCTGTGGCCAGGGGAGGCTTCGAAAGAGCCTCCAAAGGCGAAGGAAGACCGTGATCGAAACCGCGGCTAAAGGAGCAGCTTTCAACACAACCAAAGTGGGCAAACCCCACTTTGAAGGAAGATAGAGCCTAGCACCGCCATTCCGATCTACGGCTCTTCCGGAATAACGGAGACAAGGCCCGAGCATCCCTATCTTTGGATGCAACAGGCACCTTCCGCCTGCCTCGGAAGCCCTCGACTCCGTCTTTTGGATGTAACAGTCACCTTCAAGTGCATCGAAGACAACACAGCGTCTCATCTTCACCCTCGGGAGCACTTCGTCAACAGAATGCACCCGCATGTTCAAATTCATGTTGGAAGTACGTGAGGGAATGAGAAGCAAATCTTCTCTCCATGCCACTATTTATAGGCCGGGCAGATCAAACCCACGCGCCAAGTGGATGGCCCTCCGAATTTCGTGCAATGAATTTACATTAAATGGATGAACCGGACGCCTCGAATTCAGCCAAACGGCTATTTATAGCACTCGAAGAGCGAGACAGCCGCATCATTAAAAGACATGTCCGATGCGCCAGCCAGACAGCGCATCACACGGACGCGCCCTTCGGCATCAGGCGCATCACACAGACGCGCCCTACAGTACTCGGCGCATTACAGAGGGTGCGCCCCCACACATCTCCATACCGAGTGAAACGTCAACCGACGCGCCCACTCAGCTGCCCATCGAACGTCACCAACATTAAATGCTGAACTGACAGAGTTGGCAGCACGCCTCCCAAAGTCTGAACAGTTGACAGCTTTTTCAGAAAACGAAGCGTCGACAACGTCAGCATCATCATGACTTTATTTCGACGGCTACTTCCACGTGGCCACTCAACCAACCGTATGCGCCTCTACGGCCATGCGTCCAAATCAGCATGCGCCTCAAAAGCCATGCGCCTCAGACTGCTCTCTGATCCCGAAAGACAGAAGGAAAGTCGCCTGCATGCGCCTCAAAAGCCATGCGCCCTAAATGGTTTGTAACTCCTAAAGGTTATGAGCCGCAGCCTCCTCTTGCGCCCAATCCAAGGCACAGCTCACCAGATCACTCCTCTCCACCAAATCCGAGATCTTCAAACCATGAGTCGACGACACGTGTCCTTTGACTCAACTCATCCAAGATTTCAGCAACGGAAAGATCTTCTCTCTGCTACGTGCCGGCTCACAACAGCAGTATGAAGAGTTCTTCCCCTCGATCAGGGCACAGCATCCATGCGCCTCCATCAGCAACCTCCACGTGGCGCCCCCACACCGACGCATCCTACATGCGCGCATGAGCAGCCAGCCTGCAAAACTATAAATAGAAGGATCATCTCCTTCACACACACACAGAGACTCACAACACAGAGAGAATCCACAACAGAGAATCACCGGAGAGGCAGTTCTAGACACTCAACGTCTTCCTCCTCTCAGCAAGCTCCAGCACCCAGAGCAATCAACACCTTCAGAGAACCGATAACCGTCGTCAGCCGGTCAACGGAGTCAACGCATTACCACTCGCTCCATTGGCACTAAGGACCCAGCTTAAACAAAAGTGTACTCCTAGGACTACATCTAAGTCCTATATTGTATCACTGTTCTGTTTGTATTAAAATTTCAATCAAAACAATTTTAATGGCAAACATAGAACAATGGAGACTCCAAATCACAAAATACCAAGTTCTAATGTTGATCACCATGTTCTAAACTAGCAAATGAACAAATAAAATAGGGTTCTCATGTGGTGGCAAGGTGCACTTGCCTATTGGTTGGTGTTGTGGAGAGGCAGGAGAAGAGTGTTGTGTTGAGGAAGGAGAAGAAGAAATTAATGGAGGTTATGAGGAGAGAGAAAAGGTTGGTGGAGTTTTAAAGAGGGTGGGATATGGTGTGTTGAGGGTGGAGCATAGGCTAAGGTGTTCCAATACACATTAAACCAAACCAAACCAACCCAATCCAAATAAAACCGAGCCATGACAAAACCCAAAATACGAGAAATACAGAAATTCCACAAGTTGAGAAAAATAAAAATACATGCCAAAATCCAGATACGAGTATAAATACGAAATACGGAAAATGAGGGTGACAAGCTAGGACTGCCACACACAGGGCAGTCCTACACTTGTGAAGGACTGCCCTGTGTGTGGCAGTCCTACACATGTATAACACCGAAAACACACAAAACACACATGTATAATACCCAGATAAAAGACATATAACACATGGATAAAAGTAAGAAACATATATTGGACTTCATATTTTATAGTTTAATGTATACAAAAGTGGTACTCTATAACCAAAATGCCAAAAAGTATACAAAAGTGGTCCTCCATATAACACATTGATACTCAGTCGATTTCGACGTCACAGTGGTCAGCAGGTAAGTCTCTTGGCTCCTCAAACTTCAACAACTTCTTACAATGGTCGATTTGATGATCGAAAGGTGTGGTCCAAGCTCTGGCTTCGACCGGTGCTCTTTTGTACCAAACTGTTGAAGGTGGAGGAATCGGAGAATGATCGATCATCTTTAGTATGACGAAGTGATCACCGATGTGACCTATAGTACATAGGTTAGAATGTCCGTGGTCCGACGGAGGTGCGCACATCGGAAAGAATGTTTCTCTAATACCCATCGAGTAAATTACGAGAGGTATCATGTACCTATTGGAAAATAGATAGCCGACAGACGGGACTGACATGTAGTGGTCTGTCCCTGTAACACTGTCGGTGCAAGGGATACTTAACAACAAACTTGCAACCGTTTCTTCGCTTAGGAGACGAGAGTAGAATGGAAGACGAGTCTCTAACTCCTCGTACAGCTCCTGCCTCACCCGTCTCCATCCGTCTTTGACATCATAACCAAGATGTCTTGCAAGCACATGGAATCCACAATGGCCATCACCGGGGACATCGACAATAGACCAAATATATCGGCGAAGCTCAGGTTGGAATTTATCAATATACAAACTCAGTGTTTGGCTTGCAACGGTATCTTCTATTGGGAGGTCCATTTTCTCCATTTTTCGGCGAATGATAAGCTTGCCCTTCCGTGCGGGCGGAGCTTGCTGTAAGCTTCGTTCAACATGCTCAAAGTGCGATGGATCTCTCCTAGTTGACTCCAGCCTTCTCTTCTGTGAACTAGTCAATCTTGTTTGAGGCTTGCCTTTAGGATTGGAAACAACGGTTGGCTCATGCATTGTAGTAGTGACCGGACATGCAATTTCTTGCATTTTAAGCTCAATGGACTGCCGCTCCGCTCCTGCTGAGGCTAACCACCTTGCGTGGAGAAGTTTCAGTTATGGCAAAGAGAAGAAATCATCGTCCGTCTTCACCACAGGCATCATAGACAACTGCCTCCAACGTTGATCGACTGCCTCTACTGGAATATGAATGGATTCACGGCGATATTCATTAATCTGATATGCACAAGGGAGGCCCACTGTATGTCGATGTACACACCCGCAAACTTGGGGATCAAACCCGATATCCTTCGACCTTTCAATCTCATCACATATTAATGTCAATGCCGTGTGTGATACCACGCGAACTAAAGCATCTAACAGTACATTCTTTCTATGCTCATGCTTGACTATATTTAAGCTCATCTCAAATGATACCTTAATTTCATTCACCGTCCGGTCTACCATAAGATGTATAGCTTGCCAAACAGAGACAAAGTTGTCGAGAGATGATTTTAGTTGTCTCTTCACTACAGAGTGTGCTCCTTCGACACGGTTGGTAGTTGTCGTGCCGTAATGCTTCACCAAATTCGTCCATGCTAAGACGAAGTGTTCTTTGTGCGGTTCAAGCCATGTATCTTTGATGTATGAAATGCATGCCGGCTCCCTCGCCTCCCACTTTTCTTTGAACATGTACCATGCGGCGTCGTAACTGTCAATCGTAGAGGCTCGCCACACACAATTCCAGTCATTGGAGAATTCTTGAAAATTTTGCATGTCAATTTTACCTTACTCCTTCTGAAACTTCAACTTACATTGGGCTTCAATATTCCGATTGACATGCCAAGTGCATAGCAATGTATCCGCTTGAGGAAAAAACAATACGAATAGCATTAATTAGGGCATACTCTCTGTCGGTCACAAGAACTGACGGCTCTGTATGACCGCTGTAAAGTGTTTTCAGTTTCTCCAATGCCTATGTGTAGTCTTCAAGTTTTTCACTCTTCATGAAGCAAAATGCCACCGGGAATGTTTTCCGAGTAGAGGTGAATCCGACAATATGAAGGAGAGACATCTTGAACTTGTTGGTCTTGTACGTGCAATCAAGGACTAACACGTCGGCAAAAGACCTGGCCAGACTTGTGCAATCTGGATGAGCCCAAAAGATTGAAATTACTTCCTTACTCTGAGGATGTGTTCTATGGAACTCAACGTAATGATTATCGGCAAGCAACTTCAGCACTTCTTGCATCGCCATTCTTGATTTGGTCCGGACAGCGTTCGAATAAGATAGGGCGTTGTATATTGACCTCATCGTAGACAAGTTCTTCTCATCTTCATGCCGTATGACTAAATATATTTGCCTCGGTGCAACACCGAAAATGGACAAGTCTTCGGCTATCTTCTTCTCCGTAGGGTTCAACCGTCCGACATACGGATGACCCAATAGTGTCTCGAAAATCTCATGATTGTGGGTTCCATTCTTCACTTGTACTGACCACTTCCCTTCTTCTTCTTTTCTAATCTGGATCGTGAATGGACAACCACATTTCCTCGTTCCAGCTTTCTTTCTTGGAACTTTATTTTGGATAACTGTGTCTTTCATGTGCGATCTGAACACACCACCTCTTTCACAGCCAACCATCAGACTTTGTCGTCCCGGGCGATTTCGGGCCGATCTGGATATCACTAGAACCAACTTGTTTTTCCGTCCAACTTCTCGACACCATTGTACCGCATCGTCGCTTGATTGAAACGAAAGATCGGTCCAAAATAAATGCCCTACAACGATTGCAATTGGATCATGTACCGCAACCTCGGAAGATCGCAACTCCTACAATAGAAGTTAAAAGTCAAAACTAAACAACTACATAAAGCGTATTATTATTTATAGAGGAGTCTGTACTTGGTCACAAGTTGAGACACTTCAAGCGTATTTGTCTGCAACATATAATCCTTAGTTCTCTAAAATTTAGTTATAAATGTAATATAGTTGCTACTTGAAAGTAACATCAGTATTTGGATCAATGTTCATATTTGGGTTATATATATATATATATATATATATATATATCCGGACAAGACGTGATACGATTGATCCCTATATTTTTTTTTTACTGTTAAAATATGGTTCTGTATTTACTCTTTATGTGATATGTCTTCATTTCTCCACTTAAGTGAATGGAAAATGATACTCATATTATTATTTATAGAGTTAGCTAGAGGATCATGTTAAAAATATTGGTGATAAGTTGGTAAGGCAGACTGCTTAAAAGAGGAAATGACTTGGACACATAGGACTGCCACAGATGTGGCAGTCCCTCACATACAGAGGACTGCCACAAATGTGGCAGTCCCTCACATATATAGGACTGCCACATCTCTGGCAGTCCTATATATGTGAGGGACTGCCACATTTGTGGCAGTCCTCTGTGTCAAAGTCCAATTTTTCACTCGAAGTAAAGTTCAAGTGTAGTTACCACGAGGGTTTCCGATGCGTCAAAGTGTTCTTCGGACGTTGTGGGTTGTTCCATTTTCTATTTCTTTCTACATTAAACACAAAATTCAATTTTTATATGTAAAATTTAGGTTAAAACTTAAAATATTACACAAAAATAAATTCGACGACTTACAAATAAATGGGAGAAGTGATTGACACTGTATTCTACCAAAAATCTTCAACAATTTTAGGTTGGGGGACAATTTCACCTAGGTTAGGTTAATTATAGGTTTATATGAGGAGGAGAATAAAAGAGTGGAGGAAGAGAAGTAGTAGAGGGAGGAAGAAAGAGAGAGATCAAATCTAAAATCAAATTGGCTTATATAGTATTTTTTGGGCTGCCCTCCTAGTAAAAAAAAAACCAATAGCAAACTTGTAATTTTTTCAAAAAAATTTTGGGTTGTCCCCTAGTAGAAATGGAGGTGCCCCTAAAAAATCTTTGGACAACCTCCTCCATAAGACGACAACTCAGCCCATCTTTTTTTTTTTAAGGGTTGGTCCAGCACAAATCCAATTAAAATCTATATTTATATCTCTAATGTCCAGGACAACTAAGACAATCCAATCCTCCGGACCGGCTCTCGTGTATCGAAGTCGCCTATGATTACATAAGTGTTTGGTAGTCTTCCCAACATCTTGTAAAATCAGCAAAGTTACATATGAGTATGTATTACAAGTCTGAGTCTAGTGACTTGGGTTTTAGTGGTGGTCTTTAACATTTTGCAAAATTTAGCAAGCGACTCATGACTCATAGCTAGTACTCTTGTTGCTTGGCTCAACGACAATGTAGAATTCAGCAATGTTTGACATTTCTTTTCCGTAATGGAAGCGAAGTCAAAGTTCGTTTATGTAGTCAAATATTGTAGAATTCCGCAAAGCATTTTTCATGATATTTTGCTGGTAATTGCTTCCGGGCTTCCAGCAAAAACCTACGAAGATAAGTGGTCTTAATACAACTTCGCTGATTTTACAAGGGTATGGGCTCCGTAAAATCAATCAGGAATCATAAAGCTGTGTTGGTTTGGTTTCAGTTACTACATGGAGAATACCCAGAAGTGCGAGAAATTATTGTGTGGTCCGGCCTCACCACGTGGCAATGGTGAATGGTGAGTCCGACCACTAATTTCTTGATACTTGGCATAATATTTGACATAAATTTTTAAAAAAAATTGTAAAAAATATATTTAATATATAGAAATTTACTTGACATATAATCAGAAAAAAAAATTCTTTCAAAAACATTAAAAAGATTGATCTAGAAAATAAGAGAACATGTAATAATATAATGGATTATGTCAAATGTCAAGAAATTAGTGGTCGGGCTCACCATTCACCCAAGGGCGGATCCAGAAACTATAGTTGAAGTGGGCTACCAAATTTTTGGGTGGGCTAGAAGTGGATAAATCCATACAAAAAAAAAAATCAAAAATTTTTTTTATAGAAAAAATATGTAAAAAAAAACAAAAACAAAAATTTAAGCCCACCCCAGCTCCCTCTTGGATCCGCCCCTGCATTCACCATTGTCACGTGGTGAAGCCGGACCATCCAAACGCTGAGCGTCATATGTGTCAGAGAACTCAAGGAGTCAAAGGCAACATGTTGGGGCCCGTATCAGAGCCGGAAGAATGTTGGTTTTTTTGGGAGTATCACTGTATCAGTACCGTCAATATACCGTTTTGCAACCTGGTGCATTTTTTTTTTCCAAAGAGCAGCAGGATTTGGAGCGGTATCGGAACTGGTTTACCGGTAGAATACTGCCGATATACCGGTCCATATGGGCTTAGCAGAAATCGGGTCTGGGTAAGTGTTTTGATCAGAATATGCCAGTCCGGATTGTCCCAGTACTGAAAAGAGGTATACGTGTATTTGACAGATAGAAACTGGAGTGAGTTTTCACAGAACAGAGATTGAACCCAAAAATAACAAGAAAATTACCTACTAAACAAAGTTGGGCATCATCACCATAAAATTTTCTGCTACAATTCAACATCATATCATTTCAAAACCAGAGACTACAGTAAAGAAACCGCTTGGTGTAAATAGCCAGACATGCAAAATTTCATAAACTGATAGTTTTATTCTTCGCTCCTTGTAGTTCATTATTCTTATATGGGTATTTCCTCAAGTCACACTACTCCGTCAAAATCCCACACCAAAGGAACTTCTGGGATTCTACTACTACTCATCGGTGAACCAGATGGTGTTAGAATTCTTCCTATTTGTTATATCATAACTACTTCACCTACCATCTACAAAATATCCTACAATTCATCTTTTACACTTGTGCCATCGGTCTTGTCGCTCTCGGCTGAGCCATCATCAGTTTTTACTGCTGCTGCCGGCCTCTGAAGCTTGAAAGGGACAGATGCATTCTTCTTGATGAACTTATACAATGCCACTACAGTCCGCTCTGTTTCAACGGAGATCTAAAGACAAGGAACAAACACGGCGTTAGATGACAATTAGCCTTTGAAAATATGATGAAGAATTTGAACCATCAGTCAACATTATAGTTCTACGACTATGCAAGAAACTAACACTAGAGATTGAATACAAATAAAAAATGGATTACTCACAGGATCAGAGCTTTTGTTCCCTGCTGGAAAGAAGAGGATTGCAGGGAAGCCATCAGGCTGTGGCATGCAAAGAAGAGGATATTTAGCCTTTAAAGTTCTAGTATTTGAGAAAAAAACCAAGATAAGATCCACATAAAAACATAATATATCTCCAGTAGAAATCGGTTATTCTAGTTCGACTATGTGCTAGATTATCCAAATGTAGCAAATAAGAAGATAGGTCCAGATCATGGCAAGAGTCCAAGTTCTACCACATAAAAAAAAAAAAAGCAAAATAAGCTCCATGTAAAAAACATAATATAGTGCGGTAAAAATCTATTACACCAGTTTGAGTGTGCAGAGGATTATCCCAATGTAACGTAACTTGAACATTGTTAATATCCTTCAATCACAGCATAAAGAAATCTGGACACTGATTTCCTAGTCACATTCTCATTAGCATAGTTAGTGAGTATTATATGGATAAATTACTTGTTAAAAGCTTGTCTTGCCCTTTTTAAGTCCTCCACCAATACTAGAACAAAAAGGCCAAGTCGGAGTCAAGATTGTACTAGACAACCAAGTCTAAATTGAAAATGGCATAGCTCAATCATGGTATATCAGACAGAAGAATATACTATGTCAAGCCTGATATTAGTTAACTACACTGCATGATTTAAATTTTCAAAATTCAATATTGGATGCTCGCTAGATTGAGGACTGATGAGTGCCACGTCCAAAATCTAATAGCTAATGTCAAGCAACGAGCTATTAAAAACAATTAATATTCTTTTTTTTATTAACACCCTGAGCTAATTTGAGTCCAACGATTGAAATTATAACTAAATGAAAGTTGAGGTGGCTAGAGCAAGGTTATATTCAATCATCTCCACTGACTTACATAATATCAAGCTATAGGATAAGTCAAGCAACAGACCTTGACACGAGGGTGCTCATTTGTCGTTCCATCCATTTTTGCTATGGTAAGAGAATCGATGCCGTGCAGATGCTTAGCAAGCTTGTTGTAAATTGGTTCTAGTGCTTTGCAATGCCCACACCACGGTGCATATATCTGGCGCCAGTGGAATATCAAATTGAATTTATATCAAACAAGCAACGCCTGCAAGGCTGGTGAAGAATCACTTACCTCAAGGAGAACATCTTTGGACTCGTCCAAGACTATCTCCTCAAAATTATTTCCAACGACAATTTTTACGTCCCCATCATTCTGCAAGTTGAAAACCAAAATAAACTTAAGATCAGACATCTTAGGGGAAAGAAAGAAAAGAAAAGGACTGGTTAGTTTTGTTAACTCACAGACTCAGGAACTGGTTCTGACTTGTAGAAAGGCTCGAGTTTTCCTTCCAATAAATGCTGTGCAAATTCCTGACAGTCAAGAAACGCGTATTAGAATATATCTTAAGGAGCAACTAAACTTGGTAAACATTTGTAGAAACATAATAAAGCTTATTGTACACAAAAATGACTAAAATATTTTTCTGAGACCAAATGGGGGAGAAGTTCTCCCCACATTCCATTAACCCTACAAGGATATAAGTTGAGGCTTTGTCATAGCTAGAATCCAACGCTTCGGTTAATAGGAGTCCCTGAAATATCTTGAATATCCTCGTGTCTCTGACACAACGATTTTTCTCTAAAGACCTGTAGAGAATAATAGTTTTGTAATTTTATTGATGGACTACTTCACTATATATAGGGAGTCTAGCTCCTCTACAAACTACATATTCCGATGTGGGACTAAAAGTCCCTTGTTGATTCTCAACACTCCCCCTCAAGATGGGCGATAGATATTGATCATCCCCATCTTGTTACATAGCTTCGACAGACTTAATGAACTAAGACCCTTAGT
Source organism: Iris pallida (assembly GCA_029216955.1). Lineage (NCBI taxonomy): Eukaryota > Viridiplantae > Streptophyta > Magnoliopsida > Asparagales > Iridaceae > Iris > Iris pallida. The sequence goes on from JANAVB010026200.1 coordinate 2,263,761, forward strand.
CAGACAGTCTGCAACTTGTTCTTCTGAGCGGACATGGTCAATCTTCAGTATCCCTTGTTCCAGCTTCTCCTTGATGAAGAATCGATCAATCTCGATGTGCTTCGTTCTGTCGTGCTGAACTGGATTGTTAGCTATACTTATTGCAGCTTGACTATCGCTCAGAAGACGCAATGGTGCTCCCTTATCCAGCTTCAACTCTGTCAGCAATGCTTTCACCCATAGCAACTCTGACACTCCCAGAGCCATTGCTCTGTATTCTGCTTCAGTTGTCGACCGTGCTACCACAGACTGTTTCTTGCTTCTCCATGAGACCAGATTTCCTCCTACAAAAACACAGTATCCTGTGGTAGACCTTCTGTCGTCTATGCAGCTCGCCCAGTCTGCATCACAGTATCCCTCAACTTCTATGCATCCATTCTTCTTGAACCATAGCCCCTTTCCCGGCGTTCCTTTCAGATACCTCAAGATCTGAAATACTGCTTCCATATGACCCTTTCTTGGATCATGCATGTAGCGACTCACTACACTCACCGCAAATGAGATATCAGGGCGAGTGTGTCCCAGATAAATCAATCTCCCTACAAGTCGTTGATATCTTTCACGATCAACGGGCTCTCCTGCTTCTGCTCCCAACTTGCACTTCTGGTCAATTGGAGTGACCGCTGCTTTGCATCCCAGCATCCCTGTCTCCTTCAGCAGATCTAGTGTGTACTTTCTCTGTGAGAGAACAATTCCTTGTTCGCCTTCACACACCTCGATACCTAGAAAGTACCTCATCGCTCCTAAATCCTTCACTTCAAACTCCTTTGCGAGTTTTGACTTCAGTTTAGTGATCTCGACTTCATCATCACCTGTGATCACTATATCATCCACATATACAGCAAGTATAGTGATGTGGCCTCTTGCATGCTGGAGGAAGACCGTATGATCTGCATTTGTTTGACGGTATCCCATGCCTGTAACAGCCTTTCTGAATCTGTCAAACCAGGCTCGAGGAGATTGCTTGAGCCCGTATAGCGACTTCTTCAGTTTACACACCTTTCCTTGCGACGTCCCTCCGTTTGATGCCGTCGCGTAGCATCCTGGCGGGAGCTCCATGTATACTTCTTCTTGCAGGTCCCCATGAAGAAAGGCATTCTTCACATCCAGCTGGTACAGCTTCCATCCATAATTCGCTGCAATGGAGACCAGAGTTCTCACGGTGCTCATTTTTGCTACTGGGGCAAATGTCTCATCATAGTCTATGCCATATGACTGTGTGAATCCTTTTGCAACCAACCTTGCCTTGTATCGCTCAACCTTTCCTTCTGGCGTCTCTTTCACTGTGTACACCCATTTGCATCCCACAGCTTTCTTCCCTTTGGGTAATGGAACCAGCTCCCATGTCTTATTTTTCTCCAGTGCCCCAAGTTCTTCCATCATTGCAGCTTTCCACCTTGGATCTTTCTTTGCTTCCTGCCAACACTTGGGCAACGAAGTAGAGTCTAACGATGCAATGAAGGCTCGATAATTCGAAGAAATGTTAGAATAAGACAAGAAGTTGGCAATGTCATGTTCGTAATCATCAAAACGAGCAGGAGCCTTACCCGCATTGATGCGAGAAGATCTCCTTAAGGGAGCAATAGGTGGTGGAGAGATCATACCATCCGAGTCGGAGAGATCCGCATCAGAATCCGAGTGATTCAGTGCGGGGGCAACATCTTCAGGAGTTGGAGCAGGAACAGACGAGGGACTTGGTACAGTAGGCACAGGGCACGGCATAGGCACAGTACTGGACTTCTGTTGTCTCCTTCTGTAGACTTGGAGCTCCTTTTCCCTTGTCTGTTGCTCCCCCTGCGTAACATATGTATCTTCTTCTTCTTCATCTGTATCTGAGTCACTGTGCTCTCCCCCTTTCGTCCAATTTTCTACAACCGGACACGGAACCGATCCGACGACCACATTTGGGCTGATTATCTCCCCCTCACATCGAACACCACCTGTGTTAGATGTGTCACCAAATGCAGAACCTTCATCCGAACCATAGTATGGTTCGAGTTCTCTGAATGTAACGTCCATGCTGACAAACATCTTCCGCTCGACTGGACTCCAACAGGCATATCCCTTCTGAGTCGCCGTGTAACCGACAAAGACACATTTAACTGCTCTAGGATCCAATTTGCCAACGCCAGGCCTATTATCTTGGACAAAGCACACACATCCAAAAATTTTTGGTGGAACAGTGTATGTAGTTGCCCCAGTAAGCATCTCCAATGGTGTCTTCCAGTCCAATACTTGAGACGACATTCTGTTGATGAGATACGAGGCCGTCAAAATAGCCTGCCCCCATAAGTGCTTCGGGACATTCATAGCCAGCATCATCGTCCGTGCGACTTCCAGCAGGTGTCTGTTCTTTCGTTCAGCCACACCATTTTGTGCCGGAGTATAAGCACATGAAGTTTGATGTAGTATTCCATGGGTGGAAAAATACTCAGCAACCTGCTTATTAGTATACTCCGTCCCATTGTCAGACCGGAAACACTTAATTTTAGCGCCATATTGTGTTTCCACCCGACGATGAAAGTCCCGAAAAGCCGCAAGGACGTCACTTTTATTCTTCAGAAGGTAGACCCATGTCACGCGGGTATAACAGTCAATGAAGGTGACGAACCATCGAAAACCGTTAATTCCGGTTGTAGGACAAGGGCCCCATACGTCCGAATGTATCATGTCAAAAGCAGCTGAACTCCTATTCCCCGAGCTTACATACGAGCTTCTGGTATGTTTCCCCAACTCACAAGCATCACAAAATAACTTCTCTTTATCAGCCCTTTGATATAAGGACGGATACATTCGACTAAGAACTTGAAAAGAGGAATGACCGACACGCTGATGGTGGAGTAGCAATTCGGCTTCAATACTATGACATGAAGCTTCTGGTGGTGCAGCTGCTACCAAGGATGCCAATGCGTTGTCCAGTCCAGTCCTGTCTAAATACCACAGCCCCTTATGCCATGTGCCAGTCCCAAGTCGTCGTCCTGTCCCCTTCTCCTGAAAAGTCACCTTAGGAATGTCAAAGGAAACAGTACAGTTAAGATCAAGTATAATGGCACTAATGGATAAAAGATTGACAGGAAAAGATGGAGCATGTAAGACATTGGTTAGAGTGATGGAAGGGGTGCATGCGACAGTGCCTGTACCCACTACAGGTCTGGATGTACCATCAGCGGTCTGAATACTCTCCGGCAATGGTAGGTGAGTATATCCCTGAAACGCATCACGGGACCCCGTGACATGGCGAGATGCCCCAGAGTCCATAATCCATCCTGACTGATGGATAGAGGCAAGAGCACGTGCAGAATCATCGGTGCTGGTTTGGGCAAAGCAAGTGAGGTGATCTCTCGAGGATGAAGACGCCCCAGGACAGTCGATCGAACCCAGCTTTGTGCCTCGCAACTTCTCAAGGAACTCCCGCTCAAGCGGGGTTATTGCAGCCAGTTGATTCTCTCCCCCTTCCTCCGCCAGATTTGCTTTGTGTCCGCCCCTTCTACCGGCATATCCTCCCCTACCACCACGCCGGCCTCCACGACCCCGTCCACGATCAGTAGACTGATTGCGCAAGGGTTTTGGACAAAATCGGATGTAATGTCCGGATTCACCACAATTGTGACAAACACCACCCATAGAAGGAGGTTGATTGAAGGCAGCAAGGGCAGACTTGTCAACCGCGGCTGGCTCCCCCTGGGAGGAGTCCTTATTGGGCATCAACTTCAGTCGAGCTTCTTCCTGTGTCATGACAGCTATAGCTTCTTCCAAGGTCGGGAGCGTGGGTTGGGAAAGGAGGATATTCCGTCGCTGCTCAAATACAGGGTTATTGCAAGGAACTCCCGCTCAAGCGGGGTTATTGCAGCCAGTTGATTCTCTCCCCCTTCCTCCGCCAGATTTGCTTTGTGTCCGCCCCTTCTACCGGCATATCCTCCCCTACCACCACGCCGGCCTCCACGACCCCGTCCACGATCAGTAGACTGATTGCGCAAGGGTTTTGGACAAAATCGGATGTAATGTCCGGATTCACCACAATTGTGACAAACACCACCCATAGAAGGAGGTTGATTGAAGGCAGCAAGGGCAGACTTGTCAACCGCGGCTGGCTCCCCCTGGGAGGAGTCCTTATTGGGCATCAACTTCAGTCGAGCTTCTTCCTGTGTCATGACAGCTATAGCTTCTTCCAAGGTCGGGAGCGTGGGTTGGAAAAGGAGAATATTCCGTCGCTGCTCAAATACAGGGTGTAGTCCCTTCAGGAATTTCATCATACGCTGCCGGGAAATATAAGCTAGGAACGTCTGAAAGTACTTTGCGAAGGCTGGTTCGACTTGTGCATCTTCCATCCCAAGAGGATCATAATGATCCAGATCAGACCAATACTTCTTCAACAGGGCCGCGTACTCAGAGATGGTACGGTCGTCTTGGGCCACCCTATCGAGTTCATCTTGCAGTTGAAAGACTCGCATAGGGTTGCCGGAGCCGGAGTACATATCTTTGAGAGTCTGCCAGATATCAGCAGCAGCCTCCATAGCCTCGACATTGTCCGACACCTGGTCGGTTAAAGAGGCAGTCAACCACCCAGCCACGACGTTGTTGACAATCTCCCACACAGCAAACTCCTTGGTGGAGTGATCGGCTGGCGCCTTGGCTTGGCCAGTGACATAGCCAACCAAGCCACGTCCCTTCAGTGTCCGCATCGCCTGCCGCGACCACTTCAAGTAGTTGGAAGTTCCTTCCAACTTCGTCTCCAGTTTCTCCAGCTTCCCCATTTTATAAGGCGACGGATCCACATCAGTATGGATCACACGTGGGGTTACCTCGGTTAATCTCTTGGATAAGATATCATCAACCAAAGCCTTCATCTCATCGGCCGTCAGTTTGCCACTGATCGAATCCATGGCGGCTTCAACTGTGAACTCAATTCGTCGTCTTCTTCGTCGTCGTCGGAGTCTGCAACGGACCCAACGTCGTCGTCTTCGTCGTCGTCGTCGTCTTCGTCGTCGACGTCGTCTTCGTCGTCGACGTCTTCTTCAACGCCAGAGACTTTACTAATGCGCTACTAACTTGGCCAGCACCGGCGCGCGCATGTAAAGTGAACACGTCAGGATACCAGAGAAGACATGATCAGTCTCTGCAAAGATCTCGATGTGAAGAAGGAATAACAAATAAAGCATTTGTTAGTTCCAAACGGCGTAAGCACGGAAAAGAGTTGGTGCAAATAAAGATTTGACAGCCGTCTCTATTCGAAATACGCCGTTTTTTTTTTTTTTATTTATTTATTTACTAAAAGCTAGGGTTAGGGTTTGATGGGGCTGCTAGGTCTAGGGTTAGGGTTTCCATGGCAAAAAAACTAGGGTTAGGGTTTGATGGGGTCGGGGGGTCGGGGGGGTCGGGGGGGGGGGGGCTGCTGTGGTCGGGCGGTGGGGGGGGGTGTCGGGAGGGGTGGGGGGGCTGCTGTGGTCGGGCGGCGGGATGGGGGGGGGGGTTCGGGAGGGGCTGCTGTGGTCGGGCGGCGGGGGGGGGGGGGGGTCGGGAGGGGGGGGCGGCTGGGGGGGTGCTGCTGTGGGCGGCGGGTGGGGGGGGGGGTCGGGAGGGGGGGGGGGAATTTTTTTTTTTTTTTTGTGGAGAGAGAGAGAGAGAGAGAGAGAGTTATGGCTCTGATACCATGTAGAGAATAATAGTTTTGTAATTTTATTGATGGACTACTTCACTATATATAGGGAGTCTAGCTCCTCTACAAACTACATATTCCGATGTGGGACTAAAAGTCCCTTGTTGATTCTCAACAAGACCCAAATAGATCACATTGTAAAAAAATAACATGGTTAATGTGCAAGTTTTCCTAAATCTAACAAGCCAGCTTCCCGTAAGTGATTCGACACCTTGCCGAGTGAGCACACTTGATTCTCGTACTCCTCATAAGCTTGCAAATGAGCATTTGGATTCCCTTAAGTGGGGCCAAAGTCTTTTCCAAAATAGATTTTCGAAACATTTGGTAGATTGTGCACAGTTAACAAAATTACGATTGGCTACAAGTTCCCACTATGACTAGATGGTGTGTTAGATCAACTGAATAGGGCCAATCTTTTCCAAAATAGATCTTCGAAACCGCTACCACCAAAATATGAATCCAACCGTGGTGCGAATGGAAGACAACGTTTAAGGCGTGGATGGAGTTTAGGACGTGGGATCATAAAGTTTACGTTGCCCAACACACTTGAATGTTAGGAGCACTATTTAAGGTTTTCGTATATGCTCGTGCATAGATATGAAATTTCCAACCGGACAAATGACACGCTTAGTAGGAGAGTTTCATTGCTAGCCAAACTCAGTTACGCGGTGGTCGGGTTTGATTACATCAAAGAGCATATTTGATTTGATCCATGGAAGTGTATCTAATTAATTCTCGTATTTGAGAATTGAGGTGCAAGTCCTCGTTATCTTGGGTCATTGACTTGGTTGTTTACGTGTTGTGGCAGGCCTCACACAGCACAACACAGAAGATAACAAGGACTGGAATCTCGATTCTCAAACATGAGAATCAACAATATACTTCTATGGAACAATTCATTAATCAAAGTTATCAATCAAAACTTGTTTAATGTATTCTACAAAGTCCTATTTATAAGAAATAAATTTAACTTAAGCGAAATCATAATCAAAAGATAATTATGAAACATATAAAAGATTTGGTCAAATATTCAAAATCAACACAAAAGACACAGCCCCCTTTTGAATAATTCACATCCACGTTAGAACCTTTCTCTTGTAGAGAACTCAAATTGAGTTATTTATGTTGCTGTCTGGATAAAGTGTCTCATCATCAGTGACCGCAAAGCTCGTCGAGGCCTCCTCTCCCAACTAAACTTTATTTTCCTCCGCACGTTGAACGGTCTCCATTTTCTCGGTTGAAGCTTGTCATAATGTCCTACTCAATATCACCTCCTTCAGAAAGTACATCAAAATTTCATCACCGACATTGTTAACCTTGGGATTACGGTGTTGGTACAAAATTTTTTGCAACAAGTTACACCATCCAGCACTAGCCTTCTGCAGTCGCTCCCGAACCTCCTCGTGAATTGCTGCCATGGTCTTGGCACATCCCATATATGCCACCAAGTTGTCATCATAGATCTCCTAATTAGCTTCTCTCTCTCTCCAAGATGTACGATGGATGTAAAGCTGAAATCCTTTCGTAAAAATCTCGTCGAGGATGTAAGTCGTTGACAAACCTTTGCTTCCATTCCTCCGAAAAACCCTTACGATCTTCCATATGAATCTCTTGGATGTGATCCAATCCGACCACCTCCTGGCTAAGCACTCCTAAGTATGTCGGCCGTCTGACTGGAAATTCCATATTTGTGCACGTGCATAGTCGTATACGAAAACCTCAAATAGTGCTCCAACATTCGTTTGTGTTGGGCAAAAAAACATAATAATTAACCACTCGATGACTCCATTCCACACCCTAAACGTTGTCTAAAACTTGCACCCCGTCTAAATACATATTTGGTGGTAGCCGCTTCGAAGATCTATTTTGGAATTTTTTTGGCCCCCACCGATCTGATCTAACACATCATTCAGTCGGGGAGAAAACTTGTAGCCAATAGTGATTTTATTAACCGTTTACGGGATCATGATCTCCATAATATTGTCCTCTTCTAAAGAACTCGACTGCGAGTTCTTCTGCTTCAAGTTCTCTACCTTCTCTTGAAGGATCTTGTCTTCCCATAGACTCGTGCGGTAGTAAGGTATGTTCGTCAACAAACTCTCCCAAGGAACAAGATCAACGTCTTGCTGAGTGTTGCACATGGTTGGTATCCCTTCAGAAAACTCTTCCGAAAGAATATCGCAATACTCGTTGAGGATCAGTCGTCCCTCCGTTGGAATCGCTCCTCCCTCCGTCGACTTTTTGGCCTGTATGTTTTCCTTCCCTTCCAAGTCGTGCACCTTACATGTCCCACTTTCGCTTCCTTTGTAGAGACGATTAATATCGGAATAGTCTTCTTCTCTTGTAAAGATTCATTTCAGCTACTTTTCTTCAAAGGTGTAAGTTCGTACCTTATCCCATCCTTCACTAGTTGATACGTGTTGTCACACCCGTTATGCTTCTCGCCAACACCAAATTGTCAATGTCTACCTAGTAAGCATATAACAAATGTGGAGCTTATCCATCACCTTGCAATAGATCTCGTCCCGATATACACCGATGGAAAAAGACACCATATACCGCTCAGTCACCACGATGCTTGGTACGTCCTGAACCCACTTGAATTACGATTATGGGTTCTTCTCTAGCATCTACCCCATTACGTCGACCAACCATCGTCTAACGACACTTGGTTGTCGTCGTCGATCACGATTCCAAATCTTCTACCATTGACGATACAAGGGGTTAGGAACATGTTGTCCCTTTGCACAAAATTTTTGTGTCTGGATATTGGCACGATCTTCGTTGTTATGCCATGGAACGTCTTTTTCCTCTTGAATTCCTTAAGAATGTAATGTTGATAAGCGTAGCCATCGTCAAACCGATCTCCGATATCGCAAAAATTATTCCTCCAGTAGTCGTTGTTGATACCTGAAAAAGTCGGTATACAGACAGCTGGAACCCAGACATGCATATGAAGATAGGACGACATTTGAGCCATTCAAAATTCAAATCAAACTAGAACAAATAAACTTAACGATTGAAAACAAGTTTATTAGTCCAAATGACTAGTTCCGCAAAATTGAAAATGCAGCTATTGTTGGGCACTTCCACACCGTTGTGTACCAAAACGATTGAACGGTTGAGGATTACGTAGATAATATGTAACAACCCACATACTTATTGGGTTGTTACCACCCTATTAATAGGCCATCATGGCCTTATTTTTCATAAGGAGTGAAAGAGAACATAGGTCGCTTCCCCACTAATTAGCGACTTAACCGCTGTATAGCCCCGTGAATCATGTGATATAGTCCTGTAGAAGGCTGCCAAAATGTTGTTTTGTTGTTACATAGGGCTTTTCCTCTAGAAAATCTACAAATAGACCATCCAGGGGCTGAATGGAAGACATAGCAACCTATACCCTATACCTAGCGACGGAGACCTAGCAACATAGATCAAGTAATCTAGAGCTAGCCATTAAACTCCTGAGCAATTGAAAAGAGAGAGCTTCCGTCTCCTTCTTGAGCATATCAAGTCTTCAACAATCTTGGAGTCGAAAGCATCTGAGAAGAACTTCGTCGCCATCTACAATCTTGGATTTGGATTATCAACATAACAGAGTGAGTGTGCGTTGATCAAGATTCCATCGCCACACTTCCCTAGAAATATGTAATTGTATTAGGTTTTCTCTTGTAAGCTTGTGTGTGAAAGAGCTGTAACAAGTTCTCTACAATCGATACACAAGTTTTTCTTTATATTCACTGGAAAACAGTTGCCATAGTGATCGCGTCTGTCGACGTCATCCTAACAGCAATAGGACCCTTGGTTAGTCGGTATGTTACTGCCACGATCGTCATCACAACTACTCCCGATGAGGATGAGATCATCAAACTCCTTTTTGCACTAGACGAATCTACACGAGCCCTCCGTAGATGATTATTCCGTGGCCAAGCGTAACCCTCTCCCCAGAGGTCGTAGGTGTTGTTCACTAGTAACGTCATTTTTGGATTTGAAGCGGTTTCCTTGATGGTTCTTTAAAGCTTATCGCCTGCTCAAATCGTCAGACGTGTAGATTCAATTCCCACAAAGAGACTTCAGTGTGATGGAACGTCGTAAAGAGGCATCAATATCATGCACTTCGTTAAGAAGAAGTTGTCTGACAGTGCCATCATTAGTTGCCTCATGATAGCTTAAGGCTTTGATACCACTTGCCACAATACGAAAACGTCGATCGATAGAGCCAACGCCCCAAGATAATAAGAACTTGTACCTCGATTCTCAAACACGAAATCAATTGGATTAACTCCAATTGAACAACTCAAATATCAAAATTTATTCATCAAACACAATTTAAGCCCTAAGAAATATGTCATAATCAAATTTGCAAAGCAGTTATGAACCATATATAAAAGATTCGCTTAAATATTCAAAATCAACCCAAAAATAGACCCGGGTACCCTTTTAATAATAGTGTCCGCGTCACATTCGGACCCTCACCGGATGAACAATTGAGTTCCCATAAATGACTCAGTGCCTATCAAATGAGCACTTAGCCTCCATAAGTGACTCGGCTCGGCCCCTCATTGTGTGAACACTTGCTTTCATCTAAACAACTCGTACTCTAACAAATGAGTAATCGGCTTCCGTAAGTGACTCGATCCCTCGCTAAATAACACTTGAGCTCCCTTAAATAACTCATTCCCTAGTAAACGAACATCCGGCTTCCCATAAGTGACTTACTCTCTAAATGACTAAGATCCTAAATGCCTCAAAATACCTTATATACATTTGTTTATCACATATTGTTGTAAAAGAACATTCAGATAGCGGTGATATACTTAAGTAGGAAAGGATTACAAGAGATAAAAGAAAGCATTAAAATGGTTTTGCAATATTTAAATTTCATCTTTTCATTTAAGATCCTCTTTCTTGCATCAGTAGACCAAGGTTGTTGCCAAATTCCATGTGATAAAGGTTAAGCTAAATGTATTTCTCATTTCGGAGTTTTGACGGTATCACCATACTGATATCGTAGCCTTTATATAGGCAAGCCAAAACCCAATAGGGATAAAAGTAGGAAACTAACAAAAGTCTAATCTAGTACCCTAAATAAGCGTTAGTAATAAAATATAAAATCAAATAATCTAATACTAACTGGACAGAAAGATAAGGTCCAAAAGGCGGTGATCACTGCCCCTGACTTCAGATGCCGCTGCTGCTGCAATTTGTTTTCTACCACACGTTGCTTCAACTCCATTCACTTCTAGAGATCGAAAACAAATATCCCTACACATATTGACTACATAATAATGAAGCACACAAATTACCCAACAAATCTCCACCCTTAATGAGTGAGAGATAGCCACAAGACAGGGTGACAGTCAATGACAATTTGCCCTTATCCTTCGTTTTTCTAGTGATAGTGTCCCATGGTACTAGAAGAACGGGAATTAACCTAGGCTAAGATTACAAAGCAGACATGCACTAAAGAATTGAAATTTTTCGTATTTTACACACTGACAAAGAAGGGGCGTCTTTGTGAGCACATGCTAGTTTCTGTGGACATGGAATGCAGATGCATTCGTGTGTACCTGTATGTGTGTGTGTGTGTATGTGTGTGTGAGAGAGAGAGAGAGAGAGAGGAAGTCCGAACCTTAATGTTGTCTACTATTAGTTCTCCATCAAACTTAAATTTCCTAGCATCTTCAATTCCTGAGAATCCCAAAACCTGTGCAGAAAGTTCAAGTAGTCAATACACAACTCCAGCTTAGCAGTACTTTGCATCTTAGCAAGAGTTCAAATGCATGCCAAATATGCCTACTACACAATATTTACACTTGGACCATTTCCAGAAGGCAAACTTAATATATAGTGCAGAAGAGGGAACTTACATATGGACCATTAGCAGTTAGTCCAAAGTACTCCAACATTGGTTTACCAATCTCCTCTTTATCTATGTCAATATAGACAAAAATGATCTGCTGCAAATGAGAAATGACTGGTTTAGATATCTAACAACAAGATGACATTTAAGCGAAGCATGGAACTTAGTTCCTCAATTTTTACTGTGGAATACAATTACAGCCGTACCAAGCAGGCATTTAGCACTCAAGTATACAGGGGAAAGAAAAACAATGGAAAACGCTATTTTGCCCGCCCGTGGGGCTGGCCCGCGCCCACGTGGCGGGCAACCATTGCCCCCCCTGCTAACTTGGGCCCACCCAGGCGGGGGAGCCAATGGGCGCCTGCCACGTGGGGGCGGGCCAGCGCGGGCCAAAAATTGATCATTGCAAATGTACATTGCAGACTCTTACAAATCAGGGTTTTCTATAAAAGTTCCTTAAACCTACCCTAGTATTCCAAATCTTACTTGATTATAAGTCTGCCATATCTAAAACAATTGGAGTTAAGGGTCCTCCTAGTATAAACTAACTCATTTGAAAAGAAATATTACATATATAAACCTTAACAGCATTGTTAATATTACCATTTTTGAAAATAAATATTTCATCAACCTCTTTCCTCCTTGCCTGCTTCTTGCATGCAAGCGACAACAGGTGGGGGGGGGGGGGGGGGGGGGGGGTGGGGGGTGGGAGCAGGAGAGGGTTTGATAACAGTGAAAGAGGGAAGAGGTAAGATGTAAGGATGAGGAAGAAGATAAAGATGGCATATTGCTTTCACACAATTAACCAAGGGTTTGTTAATGTTTGGTCAACAAAGACTGAGGGGGACTCTTAACTCCAATTGTTTGAAACTTGGGGAGTTCAACACGAGTATCCACCTTCGGGAGGCTTCAAGACTAAATATTGTAGATTCAGAAGGCAAAGACTAGTAAATTAGCACTTACAGGATTTGTTGGTATGTATTATTAACAACAAAGCAGGTAGAACACTAGCAATTTAGTTTCGGCTATAAAAATTTACATTAAAGTTTAAATTAAGGATGTCTGATATTCAAAGAACTAGATTAAAGATAAATAACTCCATAGCATTGAGTTACAAAGCATTTCGAGAACAGCTAAACAGAGTGACAGGAAAGCTATGAGAAAAAGCTAATATTTTACATACTTCTAGAGATTCTATACTCAACAAGAAATCTTCTGTCTCACAGAAATGATCACTCTCTTCCCATAAAATATATAAAGATATTTTATACACGTGTCAGTGTCACGCCCTGGCTGGTATTTGTGTATCACAGATGCCAGTGTCACATCCCGCCGCACGATCCAGCTAAGACATGACCCATGCATGGACCTCAATGTGCATCAATTTAATAATTTTACCAAACTGATAAAGACTTGATGATTATCTAGAGAAGAAAATATATTCCTATTCGTTACCCTTTAGTAATGAAGAGGAAACATACAAGCTAAAGATGTTTAGCAATTACCTTTCCCTTGAAAAATCTTGCTGCATCTTCGAATGAGGGCAAAACTTTCTTGGAATCTTTTGCAGTGGCAAAGAGCAAAATCTAGTAAGAAGTACAAAAAAATGACAAGAATTGTGAAAAACTGCATAAGCATAGTGGAAGATAGCACAAAGGTTGTGTGTAACAGACACACTTTACCTGCCTTTTACTTGGATCTTCAAAAATAGCAGATGCACTATCCATATTCAAGATGTTCACTAGAGGAAGTTTGTTTGTGGACACAAAATGAAGGATAGCAGATTTGGTGAACTGACCATCTGCATAGAGTAAGATCATCCTCATCAAGTTACCTATAATTACACTTGATTCCAAGGCAAAATCACTTGAAGGCAATTAACATATGGGCATACCGAAATATGACCACTTCTCTGCCTCCTTCTTCACCAACACTAAATTGGGACGCTTGGCCTTTGGGTCAATGTGAAAAAGCTTGGCTACATCGGGACAGACCGTCTGATAGAAGCTCAGGCCATCTTCAAGTTTTGAAGCAGCAGCAAGCTCCTGGCTGTCGGCATCCTGGTGATATTACAGAAACCATGTTGATAAAAATAGTCCAACAAAGCTATTAAAATAGCCAAATTGGTTGATCTGACACATAGGATGATCTAGAGAACATATTCCTGATACCATATTGGCAAATAAGCAGAGATATGTTCCGCAGTTATTATTTCAGCGAAGTGGTTTGAAATGACCAAGTCATAATAGTCTAGCCTAATCATCGCAAGTCTGGCTTTCTTTTGTCAAGGGGTCAGAAAATATAAGAGAACTTGTTTGGGAGGTAAAACTTCACAACCAGGCTAAGTCTATTGGAGGTACAACTGTAAGGTTTTAAGCCGATATGCCCTACTGGTGAACTGGAATATCAAAGTCTAACCTCCTCCCTTTCCCATCCAAACAGTTTCAAGCGGAGGCATACGAACAAAATTACCTAACCCCTGTCTGTTTGACGTGATATACCAGGTGAATCCCTTTCCCGTTAGCTTATTTCTAACAGGTCCAATATTCTAGCAAGTTATAAGTGCGTTAAGACTAATACCCATCATTACCAAGGGAAACAAGAATAGAAAAAAATGAAAACTTACCACTAGAGAGTCGAGAAAGCCCAGAACAAGTATGTTTTCGGATGTCAGTATCTTTTCTGCTTCATCTGTGGTAGCTATGTTCCGAACCGCAGGTTGTATCTTCTTCTTGATCCAGGTCACAATAGCATCTCTAAGTGCAAGATAACCAGAATAGTGAGCATGAGAAAGAAATTGTATATTAGTACATAACACCACAAAAAAAATTCAAAATGATTCTAAAATCAGGAGTTATAAACAATAAACTAGCAACCAAGTTCAAAATTTAATATTAACACATGAAACATAAATGATCGCCTTTTCTATCTCTCTCTATTTTTTTCTCAAGACCTGTGGCTTATTGTCATAGTTCAGCTCCAGCATTTGAATTTGAATTTGAATTCAAATTCAATTCCCCCCATCTTGAGGGTGTTGGGGCAGTTTCCATCTCTCAATCAATTTCACAAACATCAAAGGTTTACTGTGCAAAATGTTGCTCATGACAGCTGCGACGGAAGTTGCTCCGGTGGATTCACCTTGTAGCTTCCACTAGGAGTCTTTGAAACAAGAAATAAGCAACCACGCACATAAATCGGCAAAAAAACGATATCATATCTACAAGTGAACTTCGAATCGATAAATTTCAAATCCCTAACTCAGAAGAATTCATATCAAGTAGCTCCTTACCTAGTCCTCCCGCCGGTGTACGGAACGGGGACCCCGTCGATGAAGAAGAGGACGGTGGGGAACCCCTTGACGTCGTACTTGACCACCAGCTCGCGCTCGTCCGTGGCGTCCACCTTGGCAAGAGCGACGTCCTCCCCCCTGAGCGCGGTGGCCGCCTCCGCGTACTTGGGCGCCAGGGCCTTGCAGTGCCCGCACCACGGCGCGTAGAACTCCACCATCACGTTCCTCTTCCCCGCCAGGAACTCGCTGAAGTTCCCTCCGGTGAGGACCGCCACGTCCTTCTCGTCGATCTCCGGCTCCGGCTCCGGTTCCGGAGGTTTCTCCACCTCCTCGTGCTGCTGCTGCTGGTCCTCGTATCCCCCGTGTCCGACATCGGATTCGTGATCCGACACGGGAGTCGAGTCGTCGTCATCGAGGAAGCTGAGGTCTTCGTCGTCATCGTCGAGATGGTTGTTCTCGGAGGTGGAAGCGATGGCCAGGTTGAGAGCGAGGAGGGAGGAGACGAGGAAGAAGAGCACGAGGGGAGATCGAGTCGCCATTGCTACTTTCTTTCTCTCTCGGACACGAGAATGATGGAAATGGACACGCCAATTCTCCTCCTTTTATTAGGGTTTTAAGTTGCGAGATTTTTGCAAGGCGGGAAGAGTAACGCCTAGGCTTTATCGAACGGTGGTGCCGTTACCAATTGGGTCCCACGTGTCGGTATTTGGTGAAGAAGGGTTAAATGAAACGGGTGCAATTAAGTGTTATTAGCGGTGCGTTACGAAACATTTACTACGCGTGAAGTTGATGACATGGCAACAAAATTTTAAGAAGTACATGATTGACACGTGTCGTGGAGATTCTGGCGCGTGAAGACGCCTTTAAAACCGTTTCTTAACGGATCCGATTGTGGGAGACTGGGTTCACGATGGGTCGACATTCCAAGCCCATGGGCCATGTCAGTCTCTTTCTCATTTGTAAATTCAAGGAATTTTCTGTTAATCCTGGCTCCAAAATATAAATGACTTTTGATTTACTTAAAAAAAATACTATAAGTGATGAAACTTTATACTAAATTTTGGAATAGACTATTTCAAGCTTTTTCTTTCCTCAACTTAAAAATTAGGATCATTTCTGAGCATATACAAGTTGTGCGATCGCACATGGTACTAAAAACCGAAAGGTCCCAAAAACTTTAACTTCCATATATATTACTAATACAAAATCTCCGGTTTTAGATTTAAGCCATCATACTATTTAGAAATTTCAATAACATAGACATTAGAATGTCAAGAAAAAATTATGTCAATTTTTTTAGAGTGGTTAAAATAAGATACGTTTTTAGTAATGTCAAAAGTGGCCATGTTGGAAACAACAATTCAAGTCCTTTTTCTATGGGCTTCAATTTATTGGAGGGTTTCAAATAGTTATATTCTTTGTCTATCACACGAGATGAAATTGCATGCTTTGGAGTTGCAATGTCGAAGCTCTCACAAATGCTTAGGATAGAGTCTAGGATTTTGTCCTACCATGAGATCGGGATTCTATAAGTTTTATTCTAAAGGTAATAAAATATGAAGTTCATACATAGCATATGTTTTTAAAAAATTACAAGATTAATTATATTTAACAGAAAAGGCATGTGTTAGTAAACATGTACACTACATTGAAAAAACGCTAAAAAAATACAATATTTTAGCTACTTCATACATGGCATATGTGACCTTCATTTATGTGATGTCTCATTTTCAGAATACAACGAGCCGAGTACGTAACAAATTCCAAAGCTACATGACCTATGAATACTCCGGTATTCATACTATCGCAATTGTGTTGCCTATAAAAATTCTAGGATAGGGATGCTAGCGAGAGGCACTTTATGCTAAACATTGAATTCACATCTAAAAACATAAGGACACTTCTATACGCAAAAGTCCAATTATAAATAATCCATCCGAGTAATACATCCAAATAGAATTACATAGACATATATAAAGATTATAACTATCACAAATACACTACAAGAGAAAGTCTCCGGACAAGTACAAATACACTACAAGGCTTTGAATACATAATTTTTGGTAAATATCGCAAATACACTACATTAATGATCGAGTGTCAATGTTATACATGATTTATTAACCGAAACTTTTGTCCTAATCTTATATGACATGATAACAAATTAAGGAGATAATCATGTATAACATTGCAATACAACAACAAAGATGTTATTCAGAAATTTTGGAGCCAACCAAATAAAACCTTTCCTCCATTCAGCTTTATTGAATTTGAGGGTCCTCTCTTTTGTTACTCTACCTCCTATCATTTTGATAGGTACTGCAGAACAAATGTTTTTTGATGTTTCAAAACTCAACCGTGTTAAATGAACTTTCATGGACTCCAGCACTATCATCCACTGACATACTGAGACGAGGAAACTTGAATATTTTGATTTTTGTACTATGTTATTCTCTGGATAACACTTGGCTAGAAACTGGAAATATAATCTGGTGAGGAGAAGTATCTTAGTTATCAAGGTTTATTACACAAAGAAGGCTTATAGTAGATCGCCCATCAATGTGTGTGTGTCATCACTCTCCAGTGTCACTTATCGAACTCTTTCTTTGTGTAGCACTTTATAGTTACTTTTTGAAACTTTTACACTGATGTTTCTTCATTATTCGTTATAATTCAACTTATTATTAGTATGATCAAGTGATAGGTAAATTAGTGTCTTGCAAATTATTTTATCACTGTTATATATCTTGCACTATGTCAAACATTGTCATAAATTTTCAAGTTGTCGAACATTAATCAAGTTATCGATGTCCATGAAGGTTTTTTGTTTGTTTGATGAGTAAGCTACTCATACTTTATGGACATCCTTGGAGCTACATACTCCATCTGCAGCAGTAGGTATTTTGACATTATTTTTGGTGTAGAAACAACATGTCAGGTGTAGAGGTATATTTTGTATAAAATTAGGTATTCATGATGGTTAGAAGCATGTAGCTGAAAAAAGATTACTGACATAAATGTCATAGAAGCTAGAGAATCATGAACACAGGTTAGGGGCTGTGTTGGTTTCATGAACCTCCTCATGTTTGGTGAATGGACCCGCTTCCTAGATCTTTCAACTTCTGCGGTTTCTACAAGTTCTTCCAACCTCCAGATACCAAACAACTCCTATTAGGTAAAATGTCGGCTCAATTTTGATAGTAGGTCATTTCATCTTAATTGTTTCAGGTAAATACGAAATTTCTTAAGAAAATTTCAACTCTATGATGAATACACCGAGTATAGATGAAATCGTGTGTGCTAAATATGCAATTGAAAGGAGTTGTATAATTTTGTAACAAGGATGGAGAAATCGAGAATATTAAATGAAGAATGGTTGATGTTGTAATCTGAAATATTGTCATTCAATGACCAAGGATGAGCTGATATTCATCGCAAATTGATTGAAGAATTGAGAATCTAGCTATTTAATCATGGTATCCATATCATTGCAGTTAGTGAATTGTTGCAAGTTAATTGTGGGAAGCTGACAAATACTTTGTAAATTGAATAAAAGTGAAGAATCAAATTTGTGTCATCCATATCACTGTAATTCTTGATAATTTGACTCTATATAATTCTTATATTTATTTTATCTCGAGGTTTATAGTTAGATGCCATTGTCAAGAACGGACTGCACGAAGCATTGATTGTTTGAGACCTTGCCACATTGTTGTTATATTTAGATATTATTGGTGAATTTAGATGTAGAAAGTTGTTGCTTAAACAAAATTATTGATTTTTGTTTTAACCACTCTTGAATTTCAGTCTAGCTACCACTATTAGTTTTTATTTCCCTCTATTGAATCTCGACCTAAACCACGAACAATTAGCTAGAGAGGTTTAGTGGCCATAGATGTGTTAAGGCTAATATCTAATCTGTTTATCTAGTTATTTAGATTGTTAAGGATAATATCTAATCTGTTTCATCTAGTTATTTAGATTATTCTTCTCTATCATTAGTTTCTAGCAAGTCTATCTTTATATCTTGTAATCTCTATATAAGGAGAATCCTTCATTAATAAAGATCATCAGTTTTCTATACTGTTATATGATATCAAAGCTTGATCCATCTTCTCTCAAAAATCCAAAATACATTTTTTTCCTTCTTCTTCATGGCTACCATCAGTAACCACACAATTCCTAATGATGGAGAGCCTCTCAAGCCCTTCATCATAGTCAATTTTCCAAACGCAATCAAGCTCTCCTCGACAAATTACACGACGTGGAAGGCTCAAATCCAATCGACGCTCATTGGATATGGACTGTTCAAATTTGTGGACGGTTCTTCTTCATCGCCATCACCACCACCAACAACAACATCTGAATCCGTAACAACCACCACACCAAATCCATCTCATGAGACCTGGCTGCGCCGAGATCAACTTCTCTTCGGAGCCTTGGTCGGCACGCTTGGCACTTCTGTTGCTCCTCTCGTTACACAGGCTGCATCTATTCGAGACGCCTGGAAGATTCTCGAGGACACCTATGCCAAGCTTTCGAGGGGGCATATCAATCAAGTCAAAGACAAAATGCGCTCTTTACGCAAGGGCACACAGTCAATTACAGATTTCATGCATCAAGTCAAGAGTTGTGTTGATCTTCTTGCTTCTCTTGGCAAACCTTAAGACCCTGAGGATGTAATCGACTATATCTTAAAAGGTCTTGATTCTTCCTACCAATCAGTCATTGATGGAGTCCACTCTCGGGATACTGCAATATCGTTTGAAGAACTCCATGAAAAAACTCATCACCAAGGAGCTACAAATCAAGCAAGATACGCCTTCATCCTCTCCAACGAGTATCATGGCAATACAAAACAGAATCCAGAAACCAAGGTTCAAACAACCACAACATGGTCAGCAACAACAACAGTCTTGGTCTCCATCGCCTCCTCCTCAAAACTGCTATGCACCTACTTATCAACCACCCTCCTATCAGCCACGCCCTCCACCTCGTCCCTTCCTTGGCAGGTGTCAATGGTGTGGTGAGCATGGTCACGTTGTTGTCCAGTGTAATATGTTTCGTCAAACAGCCCTAGCTCTCCGTCCTCCTCAAAGTTTTTGTCAACGTGGCTCTAATCCTACCCAAATGCCTCCACCGCCACCCTCTCAACAACACACTACGCCTCAAGTCAACTACAACAATGTTCAACCTCCTCCAAATCAGAATTAGTTGGTTGACAGCGGAGCCTCTCACCATGTTACCAATGACCTTCAAAACCTAAACCTTCATTATCCTTACACTGGACCTGATGAACTTGTTGTCGGTAATGGTAATGGTCTTTCTATCTCTCGTGTGGGCAATCTTCAACTCTTTTCCTTAACTAAAGATTTTACTTGTGATAATGTTCTTTATGTCCCTTCAATTTCTAAAAACATTCTCTATGTTTGAAGATTTACTCTTCAAAACAATCTTTCCATTGAGTTCTTATGTGACTGCTTTCTTGTGAAGTAACTCAACACGGGCAACATTCTCCTTAGGGGTCCATGCATGAATGGTGTCTACACATGGCCGTCCCTCACCTCTCCACAGCTGTAACGCCCCAGTCCCAATCTACGTAGCACTAGGAAATACGTACATGCCAGCTGTATGCATACGCAGACTACTCCAATATATGGAATCTACGTGTACACACATAAGCTGTAATAAGAGAGCTCCAGCTCATAACAATATAACATGGTCACATGCAGTATCTAAATCTCATCCACAATGATAAATAAGAGAAATAACAAACCAAATGTCTCAACTCAAAATAAAGAGAAATATCTGTCGGGCAGAAACAAATCCACTACCGAGCTACTGAAAGAAATCAACTGAAATGAATATGAAAAAGAGTATCAACTACATAAGTCCATCAACTAAGAATAGAATCAAATAGGCTCCGAAGGCGAGACCTCCTTAGCTGCAAATGGAGACTCTAGTCCAGAACCGTACTCCTCAGGATACTGCTTGTCATCTATACCTGGAGAGATCACCAGGTACTCAGAGGGACGTAACAAGATACAGGAAGAACATGCTAATATGAACTGTCAGAATAATAATAATAATATGTAAGACTCTCCTAGACACCAATATGTAAAGGGAATTCTAACCATCCAATGTGCAATTTAGAGGACAACTTTCATGCACATGGATGGGATTTTAGGCTATGTGTACGTAACTGGCATCCAGTCATCTGTATCTGTCACGTCACGCTCCCGTAGGAACGATCGTCCTCGCTAAGGCGTGATGCCGTACGGGCCTAGGTTGCGCCCGTACAAGGCTACTCTCCAGAAACGGCCGATTTGATGCTAGACCACAGAGTCGCACAGAGTGTTCCCATTTGCAGCGGAAAGTAAATGAACACAAGTTGAAGCAAATTCAAACTCTTTATTGATTTTCAAGAAGTTTACAAGCGGCGCTAGGCCGAGTTTACAAATCGCTCAAGCTCTCTCTCGCTCTGAAACATAAAAGGCATGCCAAGTGGCTTACAATATGGAATAATTCATGGCGATGTTCCGATACATTATGTCCTGTATATGGTGCTTCATCTCCTTGCAACGCTCCAAGGCTCCAGAGATAGCTCCGCGCCTTAGCACGTTCGAAGGAAGATTCGCACCCAATGACGTCTCCTGCTTCTTGCAAGCAATCTGTGGGGTTATCAGTACATTGTTATGCACTGGTGGGGAGGCTAGCTCGCCCACAATGCTATCATTACCAAACACGTTCTATTTACTTTTGTGCACCGTCTATCATTCATTGTCTTACTAATCTTGCCTTAGGATCAGTTTCATGGCATATTTTATAACCTATCTCGTGTTGCCGAATTCAAGTGTTTGCATGGAAATACATGCACGACTTACCCATACTTACCGTCCGGCCTTCCCTGTCCAAAGTAAACTAAGTTAGTCAACAATTCATATAAACTTTCAATGCCAAGGGCGTGTCCCTGCCTCAGGTCCTAGCGTGACGTAGGCGTGTTTTCTAACTCAATTTCATGAAGTACTCTTTATCCTTTGGTGTGTTACATTTCAAGCCTGTTCAGAAGGTACTTCATTTAGTTAACTTAGACTACTTTATTTTAATGTAAGGACTTGCACGTGGATTGCCATCAGCAAAGCCCACTTAATCTATATGCACCGGTCGCTGGCATCACAAGCCATTTTGGACATATTCTCTTTGGTATTCTCACCTATCATAGCGTACGGGTGCACCTTGATAGTCTTTTGAACTACCCCTTTTGCATTCTCACCTATCGAAGCGTGATGGCTGGTACACCTTGATAGTCTCTTGAAATGCCTGGCCTTACGTCTCTTTGAGTGGCCGAGCCCCCACATCAAAATAGCCCGTAAGCCAGTTTGATTCTGCCTAGGCCGGCCACGATTTTCCTCCCCCTCGTTCGTGCCGCGGAATCCCTTATTCTTCCTACCTTCCGTATACGATGGGATTGTCCACGACCATTTTGTATTGACTTGTCATTTTAACTTAACGGCTGTCTTTGAGCCATAGGCTGTCTCTGAGCCATAATGCATTATCGACCAGGTTGGCGTCCGTGCAGCGCGGGTAGCGAGCCCCATTGCACGTGCCCGTCATACCTGTCGCTAACTATTCTTTCCTTTCTTATCTTTTTATTCATTCTTTCTTTTCTTTCTTTCACTTGTTTGTTCATTCATTGATTTATTCGCATATTCATTCATTCTCATATTCATTCATTCATTCGTTGATTCATTCATCCACTTATTCGTTTATTCATTCATTCATACATTATACAACTCTCCGTACGGGAGTCGCCTTGGCGATCCATCGGTCTCGAAGTCTTCCAATGTTGCTATACTCTACTCGGAACGACTATGTCGATTCTCTTTCGTTTCATTGTTGTAAACCATTCATTGTTTCATTGTTGAACGCATAGGAAACTCGAAATGTAAGCCCGTGCCTTAGCATGAGCGCGGAGTGCGGCACGAGAGTTCTCATATTTTCCATGTTCTTTTTCATGTTCTATACAAGCATACAAGATGGGATTATTCTCTTAGCTAGGTGCGTTGAGTCATTTATTAGCATGCGGCGGTGTTATCGTCTAGCGATTCTAGCAATAGTGTTCGTATTGTTATGTGTCTAGGCTAAGCAAAGACGGGTTCATCGGAGCCACCCACCTTAGCGATGTTCGTATCGGTCGAGCGATACTCCGAGCGCGCCTTTGAAAGTCTAAGTCTGGATTCATCTTGACGGGCCAATGTAAGTCTTGCATCGATTCTTCATCTGGTCGATACCAACTTTTTGGGTCGACGGCTCGTTTGAGTCGTTGCACTTGCCGTTTGAATCGGCATTCCGCTAGGACGGAGCGGGTCATTACATAATACACCACTCAAAATAAGTCTCGTCCTCGAGACTTCCTGAGTGCAGGTCATCCTACCGTTCCTTAACTCATGTCGTGTACGTATCTTAGACAATTCCTATCGAATGGCTTTATCGTTCGATGGCATCAAACTATACTCGATACCTTTCCAAGTTCTGTGTCTGCATACGTTTGGTCGATTTTATTGAATAACTTTTCATTCATTTTAGAGTTGATGGTACTTATTCAATTCAAGTATTTCTTCGACTTGGTTGCTATTTTATCGTGTCATAGGACCGTAATGGTCGTACGATGTGCGCTGTAATTCATCAAATGCGAGGGTCGTAGGCTGAGGTAAACTCACTCATTCGTTCATGCGCATCGCAACACCCATTTGCAGCTGCATTCGAGTTCATCGTATCGCTGAGTTTTGGATCGTGCACATATTCAAGGCGTCCCCCGAATACGTACATTTCAACCAAGATTAGCGATTAGCGAAGTCGGACAAGCTACTCGTGATAGGTTCGATTTGTCGATCGTTTTACTAACTTCGATTTAAACCGAACTCATGTGCGTCTCACTATCGTTTATCTCGATCCTCGAGATGATCCGACTCGCTTCTCAAGCGTTCTTGTCTATGAAATCAATACGACTTCGTCTTAGCGGGGTCGACCAAGTCTAAGTAATTTCCGTCTGATTCAAGACCAAGTATTGTACTATCATCGAGTATATCTTCCTATCAATGATTCAATTCGTTATCCCAACTTTACTTGCGCATCATCCATTCCTGTCATTCCCTTCGTTTGGGGCCAATCTCATTGTCATTCACATACACTCCGCCTACACGTTTCTTTGATTCCGAGCCACGCTCGTACTAGTATCATTCCTTTCTTTTAACACGATCTCTATCCCCGATACTTTCCATTCCTCAAGTCTCATTTGGAATTCAACGTGTCACTTGGTTGGATCGTGCATGCATTCCAGGCGTCCCCAAAATACATGCATTCACCAAACCGCGTGATAGAGAATTCATCATTCTCACTCGAGTCGTATCGTGCACATACTCCGGCGTCCCTGAAATATATGCATGTCAGCCGAATCTCGTGAGCATGGTTTCCTATTCTTGAACCATTTTATCCATCCATACCAATCTCTAAGATCAATCTTTCGATTGCTAACTCTTGAAACAGGGGAGTCTCGCCTAACCGCTAGGCCATTTCTCAAGGCTAAGTCAATGTCAGGATTGGAATCATAGTTCCCCAACAATAATGCCAACACTGACCCCAATCCTAGGGTCAAACCAAAGTCAGTAGTACGGGGTTTTTTATCCAAGCTCACGTCACTCAGATTTCTAAATATCGAGCACGATCACCTATTTGCATCAATGCATTTGTTGCGCGTATTCGAATCCATTCAAATCACCAATTCTAACCAATTTATGTATTCGATCACGAGGTCGTCTTGTGAAACCCAGTTTTGTATTATGAACTATTATTATTAGCATAATAATAATAATATTATTATTAGTATTATTTATGGGTTTTAAAAATTAATTTTGAAAATAATAAATATGGCTTTTGATTGCTGACCTGACCCGTGCCCGGACCAATTCCCGAAACCCCGGATCCGATCCTAACCCTCTCTTTTGTATTCTGATTTATTTTCTTTAAAAAAAATTTAAGCACTTTTGAGTTGGTCCACGTTGGACCAACTCTTCTCCCACTCCCCTTACTTTTCTCCCCCACGTTACTCACAGCCATAAACCCAACCCCTTAATTTCTCCTCACATTTCCACTCTCCCTTTTAAATCCTCACCACCACCAACTCCTCTCTAATAACCCAACTCTCTATTCTCTCCAGAAGAACCATCCCACAATCACCACTACACTCTCCCATCTCTCACTCACAAACCCCCTGCCGAGCTCCCAGGGACCCCCTCCAGAGACCCGCGCCCATCCCTGTGCGGCGCGCCTCCGGCCAACGCCCCTTCCCGGCCGCCCGCGGAGCCTCCAGCGCCGGACCCCAACCCCGCGGCGCCCTTCGGCCCTTCCCGGCCGCCCCGACTCCCCGGCGCCCATCGCCGCGCCCGTCGGACCCCGATCCGGCCGCCCGCGACCTCCCGGCCGCCCCCAGCAGCGCTGACCCGTGCGCCTCCCCGACTCCCGACCGCGCCCTAGCCTCCCGTGCCCCGCATGCTGTTCTCCCCGGTGCCCCGAGCCCGTGCTCTGATGTTCTGGACAGCCCCTGCCCAGCGCTGTCCATAGGATTCGAGTTCGTTCTGTGATTTCGCGCGTCCCGAGTCCGAGGCAGCCCTTCGGATTCCGTTATTTTGGATAATTTTTGGTTAATCATAGTAGTTCGTCCCTCCCGTGTCAATGATGAGTTTGGTCCACGAATTTCCTTCGGGAAATTCAATTTTTGGGTTACGTTTGTTTCCGGGATTTTCCGTGAAACCTTCGGGAAAGCTTCTGTTGGTTTGTTTTGCTTTTCCGAAACTTTCGAAAATAAATTTCTGGATATTTGGTTTTCCGAATTGTGCTGTGATGATTTTGGGTTGGTTTCGGATTCCCGAATTCGTTTCGGGTCGTTCCGAATTAATATTGGGATTGATTATGGTTATTTATATATATATATGTTGGAATTCCCTGGTTTGGGATATTTGCAGAAAAATATTGGCACACTTTTCCAGTTTTTGGGTTGACCAAAAATAGAGGAAATGCTGCCGAATTTTCCATAAAATTTAATTATATTTTTTAAAATGATTTTAAAATGGTTTTCGGAAAATATTAATATTTTAGATTTTTGGGCGACGACCGTATTGGTCAATGGGCCCCGGCTAAGTGTAACGAAACCGGCTTCGCCCGGACGTTGAGGCATTAGCCTATATGACGATTGGACCATATCTGAGACTCATTAATATTTAATTTATTTTTATTATTTAATTTATTCATAATTAAATTGTAGAAAGATTTTAGAACTAACAACCGTTTCGTCTTATTTCAATTTATGTAAAATAAATTATAATGGACATAAGCCCAGCTTTTCTATTTTTCTCTGTGACCTGTAATTTTGTAGCGTAGGTTTTCTGTTCTCTGGTTTTGCGAGTTTTTTTTAGCGTTCGCGTAAATCAAAAAAATAAATATTATTTTGAATAGAAAATTAATAAAGTTTTCTCACATTAAAATTTACAAGTTTTAATATTTAACAACGATCATGTTTTTCTCATTAAAATAAAAAATTTAGTTTTATATGTATAATTACGAAAATACAAAGTTTTAATCAATTAAATTGGAAACTACGAGTTTTTCCAAAATACAAGTTTAAATGATCTTTTTCTCGTTCTTAAATTATAACGCACCGATAAACGCGTTTTGGTTCGTGTTTAATAAATAAAGGTTAAAATTGATTAGGACACAATTAGAGATTTCAACTAGCATAGTTAGCTTGGTAACCCTGGATTCTGAGTCAACTTCTCGAATGTAGGATTTCGAGGACGAGTCTAAATCCCATCTCGAAGTCTTCAACCTTTCCAGTCCAGTCCATTTTGAGGCAAGTACATTTTGTGTTAGTTTACAGTTATTTAATAATCGCTTTACTCACTACCAAAATAAGTGGTTTTAGCGACGCCCAAAAACGTCGGAAAAACAACAAAATCCGTCGCTAATATGTATCACCGACGTATTTACCGACGTTTAGCTTTTGTCGCCGTTTCCTTAGTCGGTGATCACAAAAACGTCGCTGAACGTCGCCATTACCGACATTCAGCGACGTACAAGTACGTCGGTGAGTTATCGACGTTCATCGTCGTACCGTCGGTATATTAGCGACGTATATGTGGTCGCTACACGTCGGTAAAACCTGGAATAGTTACCGACGTCTACCGTCGTTTAGACGTCGGTAATGGTCCTGTACATTTTTGCAGCTAGTGTCGGTAAACGTCGGTAAATACGTCGGAGAGCTGTACTTTTTTGCAGTTAGTCGTCGGTAAACGTCGGTAAAACGTCGCAAAAATATATTATTTGCAGCTTGTCGTCGGTAAACGTCGGAAAACGACGTCGCTAAACGTCAGTAAGCGTCGCTAAACGTCGCTAAAGTTGTAAAAAAAAATAAAAAAAATAAAACACAGATTCTATATTACCACTCACAATTCTATAAAACACATATAGGTACACATTCAAATCCCCACTCACAATTCCAAATCACAGCGCATTGAAACCCCCACTCACAATTCCAAATCACAGATAGCTTTAATCTAAGTTAATTAACATCCAATCCAAACACAATTAACATTTATCGACGAAGGAATTAACATCAAATCCAAACAAGTCACAAGTCACAAGTCACAAGTCAATTCGATACAAACACAACTAACATCCAATACAAACATCCAATCATAAGTCACAAACATAAGATGATACAAACACAAATAAAAGTCCTAACTAGGACTACTTTTTCATCAACATCAAAAGTATCTCTAGCTTTAGTCTTGCATACTGCCCACCAGTCAGACTTCGTTGCTCCCCGTCTCGGATAAGCTGTGAAATACACGAGCTGAGCCTGAGTTGCTAGGACAAACGGTTCGTAGCCTTGATATCTACGCTTGTAGTTTATATCCACAAGACCATGCTTGTCAATTTTCCAGCCTTGATTTTCAATCGGATCGAACCATTCACACTTGAACAACACGATATTTGCAGGTTCTCTGCCATAATTATATGACAACTCCACAATCTCTCGCAAGATTCCAAAGAAATCATTTCCTGGATCGACGTCTTTGTAGTTCGAAGACTTGATACACAAACAACTGTTCTTCGTGGAATCAAGATCCAGGAAGCTGTCTCTGATCGGAGCATTTGTCGACTTGAACCGAAAGCCATTGACACAATAACTTGGCCATGTTTTAACAAAAGTAATTGGTCCCTTGGCAAGAGTTCTAATTAATTCAATCTCGGGTGAAATTAGACGATCGACCTGAATATCAAAGAAGAGATAATAAGTTATTTATTGCGCAGTTGCATTAGAAGAGGCCAGTAAATATTACCAAACTGCTTACATATTCGCTCAACCAAGAAGGAAAATGACGTCTCATTTCTTGTTCTAATGCTTCGTCTGTTAGGTAGGGTCTAACCAGCCTCAACTCATCATTATATGTGCTGGAAAACAACGAAGCATTAGAACGATTAGTACAATAATATTAGCTTATACTATTACATTGAGATGACGTAAACTCATCATTCCTTACTTACCCCTCTAGCTTCTCCACTTCATCCTCGTCGCAATTGAGTAATACATACAACTGAGCAGCCCTTAGCTCTTCGTCATTCAAATATCTCTTCTTCATTTTCCCCGAAGGCTTTCCGGACGCATTGAATACTTTCAGTATTCCATCATTAAATTCTTGATATCCGTCGTCGTTTCTCGGAGCCCTCGTTCTATTCGTAGCGACATGAGGTTTGAAATATAAGGAGCAGAAATTTGTAATCTCCTCGAGAATATAGGCTTCACAAATAGAACCCTCGACCCGAGCCTTATTTTTTACCTTTCTTTTTAGGTGATTCAAATGTCGCTCGAACGGGTACATCCATCGATATTCGACGGGTCCACCAACACGTGCCTCGTAGGAAAGATGAATCGGCAAATGCTCCATAGAGTCGAAGAATCCAGGAGGAAACACCCTCTCTAGCTTGCACAGTGTTACCGCAATGTCCTTCTCTTGCTTTTCTAGACGATCAACGAGCAATTTCTTAGAACAAAGGTCCCTGAAGAATATGCTAAGCTCCGTCAATGGATCCTAAACTGCCTGCGGTAAGAATTCCCGAAATGCAATCGGAATTAACCGCTCCATGAATACGTGACAATCATGGCTCTTCATACCTGTCAGTTTGTTCTCCTTGAGGTCGACGCATCTTCTCAAGTTTGAAACATACCCATCTGGAAATTTCAGACCTTGAATCCACCTACAAAGCCTCACTTTATCCTCCTTCTCCAGTGAGAAAATTGCCTTAGGCTGCTTCAACTTCCCATTCCCGTCCTCTATCAAATGCAATGCAGGACGTCTACATATTTCTTTCAAGTCCAATCTAGCCTTAGGATTGTCTTTCGTCTTCCCCTTTACGTCCATTACAGTATTAATTATGTTGTCAAACACATTCTTCTCAATATGCATGACATCAAGGTTATGTCTAATCAGATTGGTGCTCCAGTATGGCAGATCCCAGAATATACTCCTCTTCGTCCAGTTATGAGTGCGACCAAATCCGTCACACTTGTAGCCCGTAGCAGGCTGCTCAATAGCACTTGGTAAATCTCTAGCCTCCTCCCATATCGTGGCTCTGCACCACCTTGTCGGTGGATCACCCTTCTCCACAACGCCAGCACGAAAAGCATTCTTGTTCCTCCGGTACGGATGATCCTTCGGCAGGAATCGTCGATGACAATCGAAGAAGCACGGTTTGCCTCCGTGTTTCAAACGGAAAGCCTTAGTGTCGTCCATGCAACACGGACATGAAAGACGACCATGCGTGCTCCATCCAGATAACATTCCATAGGCCGGAAAGTCGTTGATGGTCCACATAAGTGCTGCCCGCATCTGGAAATTTTATTTTCTAGATACATCGTACGTGTTGGAACCTACTTCCCACAGCTGATTCAACTCATCAATCAATGGCTGTAAATAAATATCGATGTTCCTTTTCGGATTGTTCGGACCTGGGATAATAACGGTGAGGAACATATATGGAGTCTTCATGCACATCCAAGGCGGTAGATTATACGGGGTGACGATCACAGGCCAACACGAATACTGGGATCCCGAAAGTCCGAATGGGGTAAAACCGTCAGAGCAGAGACCCAATCTAACATTACGCGGATCAGAAGCAAAATCTGGATACTCTCGATCAAAGTGCTTCCATGCTTCTCCATCAGATGGGTGATCCAACACTCCTTCGGTATGTTCCCGCTTATGCCAACTCATGTTTTCTGCAGTTTCCTTCACCATAAACAACCGCTGCAAACGCGGCGTCAACGGCAAGTAGTGCATCGAAGAGGTAGGCTTCCTGGCACCGACAGACTTTCCTCTACCACA
Source organism: Iris pallida (assembly GCA_029216955.1). Lineage (NCBI taxonomy): Eukaryota > Viridiplantae > Streptophyta > Magnoliopsida > Asparagales > Iridaceae > Iris > Iris pallida. Next base: position 2,294,051 of record JANAVB010026200.1, read on the forward strand.
GGCCTTGTAGCGATCGACACCACAAAATCTGCAGGCGTCTTCATCCTTGTCGTCTTTGTAGTACAACATGCACCCGTTGCGACAGGCATCGATTTTTTCATATCCCATCCAGAGCGATCTAACCATCCTCTTAGACCGGTAGAAGTCTTTAGGCAACTTCGCACCCTCAGGCAATATTTCTATAAGCAACTCCATAATACGGTTGTAGCAATCTTGCGACATGTTAAAATCGGACTTGATGCTCAACAATCTTGTAACCACCTCCAACGGTGAATGATCCTCACAACCAGGATATAATGGAGTCCTTGCATTCTCCAGCAACTCCATGAACTGTGCAGCATCGGGGTTCGGTGCCTCCTCAGGTGCATCATGATCATCCGGATCGAAACTAGGCCCGGCCGCGTCAAAAACCATGTTCACCAACCCATCGTCGTAAGGAGCGTTGTTGTGGACATCAACATAAGGCTCGTACTCCGATGCTAAAGACACAAGTTCTCCGTGCTCGCTCCACTGATAGTAATTCGGCGTGAAACCCTTCGAGTACAAATGATACGTGACATCCACTTCTGGATGATATTTCAAGTTACGACATCTCACACACGGACACTTAATTTTGGTACCGTCCATGTACTGAGGGAACGCCTTGGCAAACTGTAGGAACTGGTGTACACCCTCTATGAATTCATCCCGCACACCGCACATGTCATCAGGATGACGGTTGTACATCCAAGTACGATTCCGCAGATAGTAATTCAGCTCCATAATTCTGTAAGATAGATACATCAAGGTAGTGAATGATATGCAAGTGTCAAAGCTACTATTATACATGCATTTATCTTTTCATCCATTCATTCATGCATTGCATTTACATTGGATGTGAAAATCTGTATCGTAAGACAAACTAAACATAATTAGTATATAATCATGTAACTGGTGGATCCGCTAGCTAGTAAGCCGGATGTACTTAATATCAGAGAGTATCAGATTAGTATCAGTATATAGGTTAGGTAGACCGTATCAAACGCATATCGAAATAGTAGGCCGAATAAGAGGCCGAGATAGTCGATACCGATAGCGATAGTTCGATACCGATAGCGATAGTCCGATACAGATACACATGGACCCACATATCTATATATCACTAGTAGCCATACTCCTCTACTTACTACTCTACACTAGGATCTAGTAACCATATACTACTCTACACACTAGCTACGTAGTCATACTCTAACATAAGGTAAACTAATTTACCCACACATTAAAACCAACCCAATCAATTCATATGATATCAATCGAAATACAAATAGGTCAACTAGGCTAGTTCTAGGTCAAATTAGGAGTCCAAGTCAACTCTGTCAAAACTAACCTTAGGCTAAACTTCTACCTTAGCTAATATAGGCAACATCCCTCACACACACTATATATTGGTGAAAGTAAACTTAGACTAAATCCCAATCAAATCTTAGCCAATCTAGATATTCCCATCCTAATACAATGGGAGAACCTTATTACATTGTTATCCTTAAACCTCATCTCTTTCTAACCCCTAATCATCTATTTTAGAGGGACACACACACTAAGTCTAATTTCTTAGACTGAACCCACAATCTTTAACTTACCATAAGTCACTATACTATCCTTTATATATATCTTAGTATATCTCAACAGATTTCTATATAGGTAGTTGATACCTGTAGATTTTCTACCTGTATATAGTTGAACCCTTTTTCAGTTTTGGTGTGTGAAGCCATAGTTCTATTCGGGGAATCAGAGTCGTCGCATGCCCTCAGCATTGCCTTGATACACGACCTGCGAGCGGCGATCAAAGACTGCCCGCAAGATGCAATTGCTGCCTAGCTCCTAAGAATTGCACACTGACGGTACGCAACAAATCTGCTTGCGAAATAGAATTCTGCAAAAGCTTATTTGTTCTACTAAGTTTTTATGTTCATGTTAACATCAACTTATATGTGTAAAACATATCGTATCAGTTGTTATCCAGGTTTAGTGACGTGTAAAAGACGAGTCCGAATTATACCCCAAAGGCTTAACTACAACTTGATACCCACAACTGTTGTCATGAATAATAAAAAATGTTAATGAAAACTTGTGCTCGACATTAAGAGACGAAAGTATGTATGCAATGCCATCACACATATTTCTAGTCCATCTGCTACTTGAAATTGTTGTCCGTGGCGAAATGAGACACTATTGATGGAGACGAGCATAAGCTAAGTCTGGCTACTCCCTCCAGAAACTGGATAGCTCAGACATTTACTTCTGGGCATGCCAGGAAAGGGCATCCTCGAGCTACAAGGCTCTGCTAGTACACTGTTCAGCGACAAGTCCACTTTATATACAGGCTTTTCTCCAACTAAAACATGATATTGCAAATGCCAAGCCTTGCACGAATGCCAGACGGTTCACCCACAATCCTTTATATATACAACCTTTATAGATATATAGCCATCACTCCCTTCTTTTATCAAATCTTATACACCCTACCATCTTTGTGAACTCTCAATGTCACATACTAACTTTCCCTCTGAACTCTGAACTCAACCCTTAGGTAACCCAATATATAACTAAATCCTAACCACTGCAACCAAACACAAATCGAGATACACATATATATACAAAGCTAATCAAATATATTTCCGTGTCCGACATGAAATGAGGACTCGTGAAACTTGAGGGGGGTCTTGTCAGGGACTGCCCCCACCCACGTGTCAAGTGTCTCGTGTTCACGACTCGTATCGTGTCCGAACATGGTGTACCGAGATTGGGAGGCCGGAAAGATAGGGTTTACCTAGTCGGGAAGGAAAGGAGGAGGAGGAGGAGGACGGAGAGTAGGGTTCGCTGGGGAGAGAGGGGGTCGCCGAGGAAGAGGGGGCCGCCGAGGAAGAGGGGTCGCTGGGGAGGGGGGGTCGCCGGGGAAGAGGGGGCCGTCGCAGGGGAGAGGGGGTCGCCGGGGAGGGGGGCAATCTGGGGAGGAGGGAAAATTTGGGGAGGGAGGAAATTTTGGGGGGAGAAGTAAAATTTTCGATCGAGCTCAGTAGCCCTATATGAAACTCATTTAGCGACGTCACTTAAATGCGTCGCTAAACGTCGTAAATATATTGTTATTAACGACGCCATAATAAAAACGTCGGTAAACGTCGCTAATATCAATGATATTAACGACGTTCACCGACATATCCGCGACGTGGGTTTTTTAATACGCAAACATAGTTACAGTACGACGCTGAATGCCGCTGAACGTCGCTAGTAGTGACGTCTTGCGACGTCAATTAAAAACGTCGCTAAATTTTTTTTTTTTTGCGACGTTTTCTTAAAACGTCGCAAATTACGTCGGTAATATGACTTATTTTGGTAGTGACTGCAAGTTTAAACCACGATGCAACACGAAACTCTTTTTCTGAGAGCACTGACTGATTGACTGTTGGATACTGGGAGAGTAGTGTAATGTTTATGACCACATCCAACTGATAACTTAGAACTGTATTAGCTTACCCCCCTCTCTCACATGGGGTAAGCCATATCGTATCAATAGGATACTACTGTACAACCCAAGCCGGTCATATTCATTGCCTATTCAAAATCATACCGTTTTACTGTTAGAAAACTGCTCATTTCTAAATTGTTTAAAAGTGCATGATTCTATTATTATTTCAACTGTCAAATTAGCATGAATTGTTCTTTGCTCCCTCCTGACTGGAGATACATTTTTAGGGGATATTGAGGATGCTGAGATGTTATACAGCAGCTATTACGACCCGGTTCTGTACCCCGTGGTGCTGCCAGAGTCCCCTTTGGAGGACGCAGGGACTGAGGCCGATGAGCCGAATGCTTAGATAGATTTTCTTTTCCAGTTTGTTGTTTTATTGAAAATTCTGTTTATTTGAATTTAGTATTTATTTCAGTACTTTTAAATTCCAGTTGTATTTATTTCAAATGTTTAATAAAGTTTCAATTTTCGAATATTGAGTTGTGACAAATATAGATGTTGTTGTGGTTACCTGCTACTAGAATAGCTTACTGCTGCCGTCTCAACAACGGTGCAGGCTGGGCATGATTCGGTTCGACCCAATTATTTGGGATCGGATCGTTACATATTTTTAGTGGTGGCCCATGCAGGTCCAACAATAACTTAGGAAAATATACCTAGAAACAATTAGAACACTAGAACATTGATTTGTCACAACATAGGTCCAGATTATATATAAATAAATATTTTTGTTTGATTATAGACTGGTAGGACACCTTGCTTATGTTTGTACCCTAAAACCTTCCAGATTATGGCCAAAGGGAAGACTACCCGATCCGGCCCTGCTGATGATGAGGTGTCATCTACTGATCACACCCCATCTCTTCAAGCACGCCGGGACCCACCTCCTTTGCAGCTGACTGACCGTCCCCATGCTGCACCAGCACCCGACCCGTTTACGCTACTACAGCGCAAACGGCGGAACCGGCACTTCCCCGGGCTAAGCCGCAGACCCCTGCGGTAGTGCCCGCACCAGCTGCCCCACCAGTGCCCGTGGATCCCACCGATCTAGTGGGCATGCTACGAGGAGTGCTTGAAGCACAGAGAGCTCAAGTAGAAGCTCATCGAGAACAGACTGCAGCCCAAGCGGAAGCCCATCGCGAGCAGATCGCGATTATGAGAGAAGGCATGGAGAATGCCCACAATGTGGCTATGGCTGTCCTCGAGAGAGGAGGAACCACTTCATTGGAGCCCCGACCTGCCAAGGTAAGCATAATTCAGGAGTTAAGATTTATATCATTAAGGCCATTCTTTTGATTAGAGGTATATTATTACATGAAGGTTGGAGATATAGAGAGCTTTAAGAAGTAAGGCCCTCGACCTTTCAAAGGAACCGAGGGTATCATCTACGTTGATGAATGGCTAGACAGTATAGAGCGTCTCTTGAGCGTCGCTCGACTCCCAGAGGACCTCAAGACCGAAGCTGTAGGACTCCAGCTACAAGATGTGGCGAGCACCTGGTATCGGAATGAACCCCGACTCCAGGACAAGCAGCTCGACTGGGACACCTTCAAGAGGCTGTTCCGCAGGAAGTTCTTCCCAACATCAGAGATGCGGGAGATGGAAAGACAATTCCAGGACCTGAAGCAAGGGAACATGACGGTCGGAGAATATGCGGCAGAGTTCGGCCGACTTAGCCGCTTTGCCCAGAATTCGGTTGCTGACCCCAAGGATCGTGCTGAACGATTCAGGTATGGATTAAGAGAAGAGATTCGTACCCCTGTGATCGCAGGTGGCGCCAAGACATACGAGAGGATCCTGATACGAGCTCAGGACGTAGAGAAGAGCCAGCCTTCTCGTTCCAAAAGGGAGTATCCTGGAACTAGCAACTTCCAGGGTAACCAGAAGAGGCCCAACAACAACAACAACAGGCCTTCGCACCACCAGCAGCAGCACCATCAGGCAAGGACCAACGACAAATCGCCTCAGATGTAGATCTCTGTCTGTGATTATTACAAGAGGCCAGGACACCAGTCGAACATATACAGGAAGAGGCTAGGACACTGCCTAGTCTGTGGGTCTGCCACCCACCAAGTGAAGGACTGCCCCTCGTCAGTTCATCGAACCGGAGCAACTCAACAAAGAGCTCTCCTACCCACTCAGCAACAACGGTTCAGACAATACCAGCAGAAAACCGGGCGAGCTTTTGCCCTAGCAGCTGATGAGCAGGAACCAGAGCAGGAACCCACCGTTGATGTCATCACAGGTTCCATTTATGTGTTTTCACATCCTGCTCTAGCATTATTTGATTCGGGTGCATCACATAGTTTTATATCATCAGAGTTTATTTCTGCACACCACCTAGATACGTGACTTAGCAAGATAATTAGTAGAGTTATGACTGGTGGTGGTCCTATACCCATCACTGAGGCTTGTAACTGTCCCATAACTATCTCAGGCCATAAATTTTTAACACCCTTACTTGTGATGCCCCTGCCCAACTATGATGTAGTCCTAGGGATGGACTGGTTAAGTGAGCAGCATGCGCTGATAGATTGTCACCGAGGATGTGTAATCTTCAGCCAACCAGGAGAACCGGAGTTTGAAATCTCTCGAGCTCCGGAAGACATGAAGAGTGTTACCTACTCCTCAATCACCGAAGAACCCGGGCCTCCTCACCCTATCATAGCGGAATTCATGGATGTCTTTCCAGATAGTCTTCCAGGATTGCCGCCAGATCGAGGTATGGAATTCACCATTGATCTAGTACCCGACTCTTTCCCTATTTCTCGGGGATGCTACAGAGTCAACCCCAAGGAGGCAAAGGAGATGAAGGACCAGATTGACGAGCTGAAGGCACAAGGATTTATCAGAGATGGGGCTTCACCCTGGGGAGCACCAGTTTTGTTCGTACCCAAGAAGGATGGAACCGTACGGATGTGCATTGACTACCGGGCGCTGAACAACATCACCATCAAGAACAAGTACCCTCTGCCCCGGATCGACGATCTGTTTGATCAACTGAGTGGAGCCAAGGTATTTTCGAAGATAGATCTCAGATCAGGCTACCATCAAATCAAGGTCAGGAAGGAGGATATTCCCAAGACGGCGTTCAACACCAAGTATGGGCAATTTGAATTCTTGGTCATGCCGTTTGGACTGACAAATGCTCCTGCGGTATTCATGAACCTCATGAACAAGGTTTTCCATGAATACCTGGATCAGTTTGTTGTTGTCTTCATCGATGACATACTGATCTACTCGAAGACTGAGGAAGAGCATGAAGAGCACCTGAGGAAAGTGCTGAGTACCTTGAGGAAGGAGAAGCTCTATGGTAAGCTATCCAAATGTGAATTCTTTTTAGACAAAGTGGAATTTTTGGGCCATGTTGTCACAAGAAAAGGAATTTCGGTGGATCCAAAGAAGATAGCTGCTATTGAAAAGTGGACTGTACCAAGCTCGGTTGCAGAAATCAGAAGCTTTTTGGGTTTAGCTGGCTACTACCGGAACTTTGTGAAGGATTTCTCCAAGATTGCTGAACCAAAGATGAAGCTTACCAGGAAGAACGAGGAATTCATTTGGTCTGAAGCTTGCCAGTCAGCTTTTGAGGAACTGAAGAAGAGGCTTACAACTGCGCCGATACTTGCGCTACCCGCAGGTACCAGCGGTTTCTCAATTTATAGTGATGCTTCCGGTAAGAGATTGGGCTACGTTCTTCAACAACACGGGAAAGTAATTGCTTACGCATCTAGGCAATTACGGACTCATGAGAATAACTATCCCACAAATGATTTGGAGCTTGCAGCAGTGATATTTGCATTGAAGCTATGGAAGCACTACCTTTATGGAGAGAGAGTGGAAATATTTACAGAACACAAAAGTCTGAAATATATTTTCACTCAGAAGGAGCTGAACATGGGACAGAGACGATGGCTGGAGCTGATAAAGGATTTCGACATCAACCTGCAGTATCATCCGGGTAAGGCTAATGTTGTTGCAGATGCACTTAGTCGATACCCGATGGCAATATTCTTGACCAAGGAGCGTCATTTGTTGGAGGACATGGAGAAGCTTGGATTGGAGATTGTACTGTCTGAAGAAGAGATGAAGAAACTGGGAAGAGAAGCCATTGTACCAAGAGCTGAATCAACAATAATGCAGTTGCAAGTGCGTTCAAGTCTGATGGACAGAGTCAAGGAAGCACAATTCCAAGACGAGACGCTTTGCAAACTCAGAGATCAAGTGCTGGCAGGAACACTTGAAGGATTCTCAATCGCAAGCGACGGAGCACTGAAGAATGGTACGAGGCTTTGCGTACCAACTGGCGAACTGAGGAACGAGCTGATGCAAGAAGCACACCAGTCGCAGTATTCCATACACCCTGGAGCCAACAAAATGTACCGGGATATGGGTACAATAGTGTGGTGGTACGGAATGAAGAAGGACGTATCCAGGTATGTGGCTAGATGTTTAATTTGTCAACAAGTAAAAGCTAGCAGACAGAGACCAGCAGGATTATTGCAGCTACTTGACATTCCGGAGTGGAAATGGGAGCACATAACAATAGATTTTGTGTCGGGACTGCCTCGATCCCAAGGAAGAAAGGATGCCATTTGGGTTATCGTGGACCGACTGACGAAGTCAGCTCACTTTATCCCCTTCAAGGTTGGTCTATCCACCGAGAAGTTGGCAGCACTGTACATGCGGCATATCTACCGGATTCATGGAGTTCCGGTAAGTATTGTGTCTGACAGAGATACTAGATTTACCTCTCACTTTTGGAAGAGTTTGCATGACAGTTTGGGAACACAACTGAAGTTCAGCACCGCCTACCATCCCCAGACTGACGGGCAATCAGAGAGAACAATCCAGACGCTAGAAGACATGCTGAGATCCTGCGTCTTGGAATTTGGAGGGTCTTGGAAAGACCATTTGCACTTGGTAGAGTTCTCTTACAACAACAACTACCAAGCTAGCATCGGTATGACACCGTTCGAGGCACTCTATGGACGTCGTTGCCGCACTCCACTTGCTTGGGACGACGTCGGAGAACGAGTGTTGCTTGGACCTGAGATGGTGACAGAAGCAGTAGAGAAGGTGAGAATGATCAGAGACAAGCTCAGGATTGCCCAGGACAGACAGAAGCATTGGGCCGATAGCAGTCGACGGCCTTTGGAGTTTAAAGAAGGCGACAGTGTGTTTGTGAAGATCTCTCCTACCAGAGGAACTATCCGTTTCGGCAGAGCAGGAAAGTTAAGCCCCAGGTATATTGGTCCTTTTGAAGTACTCAGCAGGATTGGAGAAGTGGCTTATCGGGTGGCTCTACCCCCAAGTCTCGAAGGCGTCCACAACGTCTTCCACGTTTCGCAACTGAGACGCTACATCCCGGACCCGAGCCACATCTTGGAACATTCGGAGCTGGAAATTGGACCCAGCCTCACAGTGCCAGAGAAGCCAGTGGCGATATTGGACAGAGGCGAGAAGAGAACCAGGAACTCTGTGACGCCGATAGTCAGAGTCATGTGGCGGCACAACTCACCAGGCGAGTCGACCTGGGAGCGAGAAGACCAGATGCGGGAGCAGTACCCGTACTTGTTTGAGACTTAAGGTAACCCCTAACCCTGCCTTTAATTTCGAGGACGAAATTTTCTAAGGAGGAAAGATTGTGAAATCCAGTTTTGTATTACGAACTATTATTATTAGCATAATATTATTATTATTAGTATTATTTATGGGTTTTAAAAATTAATTTCAAAAATAATAAATATGGCTTTTGATTGCTGACCTGACCCGTGCCCGGACCAATTCCCGAAACCCCGGACCCGATCCTAACCCTCTCTTTTGTATTCTGATTTATTTTCTTTAAAAAAATTTTTTTTTAAGCACTTTTGAGTTGGTCCACGTTGGACCAACTCTTCTCCCACTCCCCTTACTTTTCTCCCCCACGTTACTCACAGCCATAAACCCAACCCCTTAATTTCTCCTCACATTTCCACTCTCCCTTTTAAATCCTCACCACCACTAACTCCTCTCTAATAACCCAACTCTCTATTCTCTCTAGAAGAACCATCCCACCATCACCACTACACTCTCCCCTCTCTCACTCACAAACCCCCTGCCGAGCTTCCAGGGACCCCCTCCAGAGACCCGCGCCCATCCCCGTGTGGCGCACCTCCGGCCAACGCCCCTTTCCGGCCGCCCGTGGTGCCTCCAGCGCCGGACCCCAACCCCGCGGCGCCCTCCGGCCCTTCCCGGCCGTCCCGACTCCCCGGCGCCCATCGCCGCGCCCGCCGGACCCCGATCCGGCCGCCCGAGACCTCCCGGCCGCCCCCAGCAGCGCTGACCCGCGTGCCTCCCCGGCTCCCCATCGCGCCCTAGCCTCCCGTGCCCCGCGTGCTGTTCTCCCCGGCGCCCCGAGCCCGTGCTCTGCTGTTCTGGACAGCCCCTGCCCAGCGCTGTCCACGGGATTCGAGTTCGTTCTGTGATTTCGTGCGTCCCGAGTCCGAGGCAACCCTTCAGATTCTGTCATTTTGGGTAATTTCTGGTTAATCATAGTAGTTCGTCCCTCCCGTGTCAATGATGAGTTTGGTCCATGAATTTCCTTCGGGAAATTCGATTTTTGGGTTACGTTTGTTTCCGGGATTTTCCGTGAAACCTTCGGGAAAGCTTCTGTTGGTTTGTTTTTCTTTTTCGAAACTTTCGGAAATGAATTTCTGGATATTTGGTTTTTCGAATTGTGCTGTGATGATTTTGGGTTGGTTTCGGATTCCCGAATTCGTTTCGGGTCGTTCTGAATTAATATTGGGATTGATTGTGGTTATTTATATATATATATTGGAATTTCCTGGTTTGGGATATTTGCAGGAAAATATTGGCACACTTTTCCAGTTTTTGGGTTGACCAAAAATAGAGGAAATGCTGCCGAATTTTCCATAAAATTTAATTATATTTTTTAAAATGATTTTAAAATGGTTTTCGAAAAATATTAATATTTTAGATTTTTGGGCGACGACCATATTGGTCAATGGGCCCCGGCTAAGTGCAAACGAAACCGGCTTCGCCCGGACATTGAGGCATTAGCCTATATGACGATTGGACCATATCTGAGATTCATTAATATTTAATTTATTTTTATTATTTAATTTATTCATAATTAAATTGTAGGAAGATTTTAGAACTAACAACCGTTTCGTCTTATTTCAATTTATGTAAAATAAATTGTAATGGGCATAAGCCCAGCTTTTTTATTTTTCTCTGTGACCTGTAATTTTGTAGCGTAGGTTTTCTGTTCTTTGGTTTTGCGAGTTTTTTTTAGCGTTCGCGTAAATCAAAAAAATAAATATTATTTTGAATAGAAAATTAATAAAGTTTTCTCACATTAAAATTTACAAGTTTTAATATTTAACAACGATCATATTTTTCTCATTAAAGTAAGAAATTTAGTTTTATATGTATAATTACGAAAATACAAAGTTTTAATCAATTAAATTGGAAACTACGAGTTTTTTCAAAATACAAGTTTAAATAATCTTTCCCTCGTTCTTAAATTATAACGCACCGATAAACGCATTTTGGTTCGTGTTTAATAAATAAAGGTTAAAATTGATTAGGACACAATTAGAGATTTCAACTAGCATAGTTAGCTTGGTAACCCTGGATTCTGAGTCAACTTCTCGAATGTAGGATTTCGAGGACAAGTCTAAATCCCATCTCGAAGTCTTCAACCTTTCCAGTCCAGTCCATTTTGAGGCAAGTATATTTTGTGTTAGTTTACAGTTATTTAATAATTGCTTTACTGCAAGTTTAAACCACGATGCAACACGAAACTCTCTTTCTGAGAGCACTGACTGATTGACTGTTGGGTACTGGGGGAGTAGTGTAACGTTTATGACCACATCCAACTGATAACTTAGAACTGTATTAGCTTACCCCTCTCTCACACGGGGATAAGCCATATCGTATCAATAGGATACTACTGTACAACCCAAGCCGGTCATATTCATTGCCTATTCAAAATCACACTGTTTTACTGTTAGAAAACTGTTCATTTCTAAATTGTTTAAAAGTGCATGATTCTATTATTATTTCAACTGTCAAATTAGCATAAATTGTACTTTGCTCTCTCCTGACTGGAGATACATTTTTAGGGAATATTGAGGATGCTGAGATGTTATACAGCAGCTATTACAACCCGGTTCTGTACCCCGTGGTGCTGCCAGAGTCTCCTTTGGAGGACGCAGGGACTGAGGCCGATGAGCCGAATGCTTAGATAGATTTTCTTTTCCAGTTTGTTATTTCATTAAAAATTCTGTTTATTTGAATTCAATATTTATTTCAGTACTTTTAAATTCCAGTTGTATTTATTTCAAATGTTTAATAAAGTTTCAATTTCCAAATATTGAGTTGTGACAAATATAGATGTTGTTGTGGTTACCTGCTACTAGAACAACTTACTGCCGTCGTCTCAATAACGGTGCTGGCTGGGCATGATCCGGTTTGACCCAATTATTTGGGATCGGGTCGTGACACGTCTAGATTTGACAATATGTTGCGCCCCAATCTCACGCGAGTCCGATTATCTACGATGGTTCATGAATCACCATGTAACGCTCCTGCGGAATAATCATTCTCATCGGGGCATAACTCTTGCTTGTGTCTAGACTAATTCATTCTCGATACGCGGATTGGACCTAGCAATCCTTAAATTCAACCGTCACGCACGCTAAGTCATTCTCGAGTCCACATTCGTGTCAAACCACAAGTCGATGTATCAAATTTGCCATGCCATGCAAGTTCGATCACCCCCGCTGTATGAATCACCATACCAGCGCTCACGCGGAGTGATCGCCCTAATCGGCGTGACGCATGTGCGAGGCTGGAGTTGCGCTCGCATAAGACAAGAACGTCAACGTTGTGGTTGTAAACGAAGCATATCCAAACATTTTCATTTTTCATCCAAGCTAAGATCTCGGTTCGTTAGTCTGACCGTCATTCGTTCAACTAGAAAATCCTCGAGCCACGTCTATATTTTCCTCGACACGTTTCAATATCCCGAGTATAGCATCCATCGGAACAATAACATTTGCACGATCGTCATTCGCCGAGTCAGAGTACCCCCGAGTTATCGCATATCGATCTTTGATACGCCTCAATACCATCGACGATATGCGTAACCTGACGATCTTCCTTTGTAACCAATTTCGAGTTGTACGACTGATGCTATTGTCCGAACTGGATATACCATAATTCTATTCGATTCAATCCAAGATTAAGTTCGATCGCTATTCCTCAAGCTAGTTTCAATATCGTTCTCCAAAACTTAAGTCACATTTCATTTGACTCAATCCGAAATCACAAGTGCTATTCTCTAGCTTCCTTGATCAAGACATACATCTTTATTCATCGTTTCGAGTCATTTTTCTAACTTGCGTTGCCCATTGACAAGTTGTCCGAACGACATCTCGTTCAGGACATTCAAAGTCACGACCAACTAAGCGTGACGCGTTCTAAGGCTTTGCGTGATCGCATCGCCTCGCCGACATACTCATCGTTACTCGTAATCCTCAATTTTTGCTCGAATGTTTTCCAAGAAAATCCGTACACCACTCGGATTCAAGCCATCCTATTTAATCCACAATCACATTCGCATCATTTACTAAGACATATTTCAGATTCGTTCGACGAATCTCTAGCGTAATCGCTCACGTCGTATTGACGCACTAAGTCGTTCGCACTATTCCTCAAAATCCAAATCAATCTTCCGTGTACGCCTAAGCATTAGTTTGATAGCGTTCCTATCGATATACACTCTAAGTGTAGCTTCGTTCCCGACCGAGTGGTACTTGATATCGCTCGCAACTCGATTGCACCAAAAAGTCGAGGTGCGCGACACGCGACACAACTTAGCCAAAAGGCCGTGTGCATAGCTATCCCGTACGGACTACATTTAAGTTTGCACGCTCACTTATTCTCGTTCGAGCGATAATCGATCTCGCTCGTAACTCGTTTACACCAGAAGGTCTAGGTGTGCGATACTCCGCACAACTTAGCCAAAAGGCTGCGTGCATAACCATCCCGTTTGAACTATACTTTGGTCCCATGTACTCGTTCGCCATTGTCAGTGTAAGGTTATTCAAGCACGCCTTGCGTTTGCTAAATTCTAGCATTTTAGTTTTCTTTCGACTTAGGTCTGTCATGGTTTGGCACAAAGGCCTTCGCCTATCGATCCCGTTCAACCGAGTACTTATACGAGCTTTTAAAAATATTAGACTTATTGTATGGAACATCCCAAGGCACAACGAGAGAGAGCGTATACTTTTTTTGTTTCAACGTGCTTTCAAAACTGAGAAAATCGAAATGAAGTCCAAGGACGTAAAGCCGTGCTCTGATACCAATCTGTCACGCCCCGCTCCCGTAGAAGCGATCGTCCTCGCTAAGGCGTGATGCCGCACGGGCCTAGGTTACGCCCGTGCAAGGCTACTCTCCAGAAATGGCCGATTTGATGCTAGGCCACAGAGTCGCACAAAGTATTTCCATTTGCAGCAGAAAGTAAATGAACACAAGTTGAAGCGAATTCAAACTCTTTATTGATTTTCAAGAAGTTTACAAGCGGCGCTTGGCTGAGTTTACAAATCGCTCAAGCTCTCTCTCTCTAAAACATAAAAGGCATGCCAAGTGGCTTACAACATGGAATGATTCATGACGATGTTCCGATACATTATGTCCTGTATATGGTGCTTCAGCTCCTTGCAACGCTCCAAGGCTCCAGAGATAGCTCCGCGCCTTAGCACGTTCGAGGGAAGCTCCGTACCCGATGACGTCTCCTGCTTCCTACAAGCAATCTGTGGGGTTATCAGTACATTGTTATACACTGGTGGAGAGGCTAGCTCGCCCACAATGCTATCATTACCAAACACGTTCTATTTACTTTTGTGCACCGTCTATCATTCATTGTCTTACTAATCTTACCTTAGGATCAGTTTCATGGCATATTTCATAACCTATCTCGTGTTGCCGAATTCAAGTGTTTGCATGAAAATACATGCACGACTTACCCATACTTACCGTCCGGCCTTCCCTGTCCAAAGTAAACCAAGTTAGTCAACAATTCATATAAACTTTCAATGTCAAGGGCGTATCCCTGCCTCAGGTCCTAGCGCAATGTAGGCGTGTTTTCTAACTCAATTTCACGAAGTACTCTTTATCCTTTGGTGTGTTACATTTCAAGCCTGTTCAGAAGGCACTTTATTTAGTTAACTTAGACTACTTTATTTCAATGCAAGGACTTGTACGTGGATTACCACCAGCAAATCCTACTTAATCTATATGCACCGGTCGCTGGCATCACAAGCCATTTTGGACATATTCTTTTTGGTATTCTTACCTATCATAGTGTACGGGTGCACCTTGATAGTCTTTTGAACTACCCATTTTGTATTCTCACCTATCAAAGCGTGATGGCTGGTACACCTTGATAGTCTCTTGAAATACCTGGCCTTACGTCTCTTTGAGTGGCCGAGCCCCCACATCAAAACAGCCCGTAAGCCAGTTTGATTCCGCCTAGGCCGGCCACGATTTTCCTCCTCCTCGCTCGTGCCGCAGAGTCCCTTATTCTTCCTACCTCCCGTATACGATGGGATTGTCCACGACCATTTCGTATTGACTTGTCATTTTAACTTAACGGCTGTCTTTGAGCCATAGGCTGTCTCTGAGCCATAATACGTTATCGACCAGGTTGGTGTCCGTGCAGCGCGGGTAGCGAGCCCCGTTGCATGTGCCCGTCATACCTGTCGCTAACCATTCTTTCCTTTCTTATCTTTTTATTCATTCTTTCTTTTCTTTCTTTCACTTGTTTGTTCATTCATTGATTTATTCGCATATTCATTCATTCTCATATTTATTCATTCATTCGTTGATTCATTCATCCACTTATTCGTTCATTCATTCATTCATTCATACATTATGCAACTTCCCGTACGGGAGTCGTCTTGGCGACCCATCGGTCCTGAAGTCTTCCAATATTGCTATACTCTACTCGGAACGACTATGTCGATAGTCTTCCGTTTCATTATTGTAAACCATTCATTCTTTCATTTTTGAACGCATAAAAAACTCGAAATGTAAGCCCGTGCCTTAGCACGAGCGCGGAGTACGGCACGAGAGTTCTCATATTTTCCATGTTCTTTTCTATGTTCTATACAAGCATACAAGATGGGATTATTCCCTTAGCTAGGTGCGTTGAGTCATTTATTAGCATGTGCGGTGTTATCGCCTAGCTATTCTAGCAATAGTGTCTGTATTGTTATGTGTCTAGGCTAAGCAAAGACGGGTTCATCGGAGCCACCCACCTTAGCGATGTTCGTATCGGCCGAGCGATACTCCGAGCGCGCCTTTGAAAGTCTAAGTCTGGATTCATTTTGACGGGCCAATGTAAGCCTTGCATCGATTCTTCATCTGGTCGATGCCAACTTTTCGGGTCGACGGCTCGTTTGAGTCGTTGCACTTGCCGTTTGAATCGGCATTCCGCTAGGGCGGAGCGGGTCACTACAGTATCCGTCCGTAACGTCCAAAACGTCAGAGGGCATCTGCAAATATAATCGCCACAGTTCCATCCAGAGACTGTGGTTTACCTGTTTGGATTTCCATACGTACTAGCGACTGTCCTCCCCCAATGTTCTCTACTGTCCAAGTCATGCCCATGGCTCGTCCAGTTTTGTAACTGCTTGAGTCTCTAAAACCCTAGTCATAGCAGTTACGATCATCTCTCCGTCACACGACTTCTTACATAAAGATGGCCAGTCAATATGCAAGCCGTGCCCCTAGCAACATGTCTCAAACCGTGTAGTGTAGGTGTCATGGCCAACGGAGATATAAGAATATCCCACAATAGGAGGGTAGTCTACTGCAACAAATAAAAATAAAACAAAAAACGACTGATAAAGTCGCTTGCACCCAAGTGTGGCTTGGACGCATAGTTTATAACAAATACGACAAAAATATGAAACAAAGTAAATAAATACTAAAAATAAATAATATGACAGTAAATATAGCAAGGTATACTTGCCTGGTGATTGGAAGGTGTTTTGACGACGTCCAGTAGATAAAATCGGCAAGTGAGAAGAAGCTACAAGAGTGGAACTCCCGCAAACGTTCCCGGATGCTGAAATAAACATCAAAAACATTTTCGGTGTAAAAGATATACCTAGGAAACGCCTGACCGAAAGTCCAATTCCGAAACAGGGGCAAAATCGTAATTTTGGGTCAAAATGATGTCCGCCGTTGGACCCGCTTTGCAACGAAATACGTGCCAGAACCTACGGTCTCTAAAGTCGTCAAACTATATGTCTACGGATTTGGTTTGAGGAGTTGAACCCAACGGTATGTCCAATTTTGGATTCCGATGAGCCGTGCACAAAATTGCCCGATGGATCGGGTCGCGGGCCTGCCAATTTTGGCGTTCCGATCAATCTTCTCAGAATCGGACCAAACTTGGTATGCAGGACCAGAATTTTGATTCAGACATGTTTGCGTAAGTTTTGTCTCGAATCGACGACTGTACACAAAGTTAGGGCAAGGTTTGCAAATTGGCGATACGGGGGTATCTTGACGGATACAGACTGATTTTGTCGCACACACGCGACGAAACTGAGTTCCGTCAGTTCCCACACGTCAACAACATCCATATACGCCTTTCTATGCATATAGCGTGCGACTACGTCACCCGATTTGTCGGGGCGCACACCGTATCGAGAAAATTTCTAAGTTTTACTATTTTAAAAGTCAGTTTTTTGTCAAACTTTAACGTCGAATTAATTCATGCATAGAACTCGAAACGCAGATCTGCAAGTTGCATTTTAATCCCGGTTATGTTAACTACAACTGTCTTCAATTAGTTCCCCGATAATCTTAGTATTCTGTTCGGAAACCAGCTTCTAAGTTGCGGTTTTGGCATCCTCCTATCACAGTTTTTCGAGCAGTTTTTGCTCAAGTTCGTACAAATTTTTCTCCACGATCTAGTGGGTTGTTTCAAATCTCCCTAGAGGGAGTTGAAGAGGGTTATGTTGTCTTCGTCTATGAGGTGGTAGTTCGAAAAACCATCGAGAAATCGAAGAGAATTAGATCACGAAAGTTGGTACCTGTGATCGGCCAAAACAGAGTACCCTCTGTTTCTAGGCGGTCGGCCGGCCTCTCCTCGGCGATGCGGCCGTCGGCGGCAGTGTTCAGGCGTTCAGGATGGGGTGCACGAACGTCGGGGTGGCTCATGTGCTCTCGTGCGAGGTCAGTTGGAGTTTTCGATAAGAATTTTCGTGTTTAACCCTATTTTACCGATGGAATATATACCAAGATTTAAATCCTAATTTGGGATCAATCCAATCTGTTTTCGGCTTGGATTTTGAGTCAAAGTGGCGGAGAATCTCCTAAGGGATATAGGAGAATTTTCCTAGAATTTTTGGATGAAGATTTGATGGAAATCAAATCTTCATCTCTCCGCATTTTTCCTTCTTCCTGGCGGTGCTCGGGTTCTCCTAGGCACTGTAGCAATGCTACAATATCGATTTTTGTATTCTTTTTTTTTTCTTTTTTTAACACTAATATAATATATCCATATTCACTCTAAAACTGTAGAGTAGCTTATAAAAAAAATTCTAAAATTTTATATAAAAAGAAATATCTAAGATTACTAATTATATGTGATATATGCTTATATATATGCATATATCTATATATATCTAATAAAATAAAAATTAGGAGTTAGTTTATAAGAAATTTATTCCTATTTAAAATATTTTATGTGCTTTTATATTACTATTAATCATAATCATTTTAGCATAAAAAGTATTAAAATAATTTAAATTTTTTTTATTATATACCAAGGAAAAATTTGTATTTATTATATAGAAATATTCTTTATATCTAATCAATAAAATCTTTTGACAAAAATAATCTCTACCCCTCATAATGTATACATAAATGAATATCTCGCAAATATTTGTAGGATGGAAATTTTCATGTAAAAATCTATCATTAATATTATAAAAAAATAAAAACACAAATAAATTTACATTTCATAAAAAAAATAGTAAAATTCAATTTTAAGCCAAAATAATAATATAAAAAAATTTCACAAAATTTTGGGGATTTTACAACAGCTGCACATGGCTCAAACCTTCCGAAGTTCTTCTCGGCATCACAAATTGGGTCATCCTTCAACACCAGTTTTAAAATCTTTAGCTACTTCTTTTCATCTAGGGATTTCTGTTTCAAAGTCTAATTTTTGTAATTCTTGTTCCATTCGTAAAAGTCACAAGCTACCTTTTCATCAATCCACCATTCAATCTCATTCTCCTCTTAAAGTTATCTTTTCTGTTGTGTGGCAATCGCCTATTTTATCCTTTGATGGATATCGCCATTATATTATTTTTGTTGATCACTTTACAAAATATATATGGTTATATCCATTAAAGCTGAAATCTGGTACGAAATTAATTTTTGTCAAATTTAAAGCTCTGGTGGAAAATTACTTTAATACAAAGATAAAAAATATGTTCTCGGAAAATGGAGGAGAATATATTGCCTTAGCCAGTTTTCTTGCCATTCATGGCATCCAACATCTTACTAGCCCTCCACACACACCTCAACACAATAGTTTTGCTGAAAGACGTCATCGTCATATTGTTGAAACCAGGTTAGCTCTTCTATCACACTCGTCTATCCTTAGAGAATTGTGGCCCTATGCCTTCCAAACTGCAGTTTACCTCATCAATCAGATGCCTACTCCCACTCTAGAAAATCAATCTCCATTCTTCAAACTGTTTCAAACTTACCCTAATTATTAGAAGTTCCAAAGCTTTGATTGTCTATGTTATCCATGGTTGCGTCCCTATACCGCCACCAAGTTTGAACTTAAATCTGAACCATGTGTTTTCGTTGGGTATTCCCGCACCCAAAGTGCCTATCTATGCCTCAATCCCATCACCTACAAAATCCATGTCTCCCGTCATGTTACTTTTGTCGATCACATATTCCCCTTTGCCTCGCAAAACTCGCCTCCTACATTCGCCCCACCTGAAGATCTTGCTTGGTTGTAACTCCCTAAACCGATTTTGGTGAATTTTATATATTTTTCCTAAATTTATAGTTGGATGTATAAATATTCTTCTTATATGAGACTAGTTCTTAATAACTAATTTTTTGCTTCAAGGAGTATTTTTAGATTATTATTCTTGATCATTATTGTATTACCAATTAGCTGTCAGTTATATAGACTAATATTATCACTAATTTGTAGTCATCTGAATATTATCAAGGGATTCTGTTACTAGTTCAATGATTAATTTAATTATTGTCATTAACTTAATGGTTACTCTTACTGCTATTTTTAGAATTGTGATTAGTAGGCTACTTGTTAAATCCTTATTAAGACTCATTGGAAGGAATTTATTGGAATAATTGTAATTAGCAGTAACTAACTTTTGTAATTAATCAAATCTGTTAGGAATTATTAATTAGTTATTAATTAGTTGGAGACTAACTAATTCAGTTGGTTTGTTACAATTCTGCTATTGATTTATACTAATGTCCTCAGATCTGTCCCTATTTACTATTGTGCCACTGTTCTTTGCTTGAAGAATACCCAATATTTTATTATAAATATTGCACAGTTCTCAATACTTTTTAACAAAGTCCCCAATCTCACTGACATGTCACAGTTCCATCACTGTCAATTCCATCACCCTCCACCAGCGCTTCTTGGCCGTGGCTCCCCGTGCACCACCGCCCGCCACTGGGAAACACCGTCGGAGTTCACTTCACCACGACCGGAGCTCCAACGCGTAGTCACCAGATCTCGAAGTCGGAGTTGTCCCCGAGTTTCCTCGCCTAGATGCCCAGATCCACCTGCTGTAAAGGACGGGGACGACGATCCAGTCGTAGTTGCCTCATCTCGACTACCATGCTGTCTTCGAAGACCGGGTGATCCTTCGTGTAGCTTCCGTTCCCGAAAATTTTGAAATATTTTATTTATTATTTAATTGATTTAAATGGTGATTATTAGATTTTATAAATAATTAATTAGTTTATTATTTTATTATTTTGTGGTGATTAATAAATTTTATTATTATTGAATCGATATTCTATTGGATAAATATTTTTATATTATTATATTGATGCATTTTTGGATAAATATATGTGTATACATTTATAATTCATTTTCAGCTACACATATACTAATTTTATATGAATATGTGCATATTATATTTAAGAATATATACTTATATAAGATATATAAAGGTGTATTGGAATTATATAAAATATGTACTTGGAATTATACAAATATTATATATATGTGCATGTATATATACAAGTGTATATAAATATGTGTGTATGAATATATAAATATATATTAAATATATGTGTGTGTATGAATATATAAATATATATTAAATATATGTGTATGTTTATGTAAATATAAATATACGTATATAAGTGGGTATATATAATATATATGTATGTGTGCGTATATATACGTATAAATGTACATAGATATTTATATATATATATATATATATATATATATATATATATATGAAATGAATAGAATAAGAAAAAGAAATAAAAAAGAAATAAAAAGAAGAAGAAGAAGAAGCAGAAGTAGTAGCATAGCCCGGCCCACCCTGCTGCAACTAATCCCCCACAAAATTGTGAGCAGCCGGCCTAATTTCCCATAGGACGGGCCCCTAATCCCCCTCAGCCGAGAGAGCATTTCCCCTGTGCAGCGAACACAAAGCCAGGTTGAGCCCAAGCCCTCTTACGAAACACACCACGCGCAAATATATATATATACGAGAGTTAGAGAGAGATCGAGAGAAATAAAGATCGAAACCCTAAAAAACCTAACCTCAACCTAAGCGCCACGCCGACCCCCTTCCCTGGGCGTACCCCCACGCGTGCGCACGAGCCGCCGAGAGCCACCGTCGGCCGGCCAAAGCCGCCGCGGCAGCAGCAGATCCGAACAGAGCAGTGGCAGCCAGAAACAGGCACGGGCCCAACTTTGCTGCGAGTTATCGGCCTCCACGGTTGATGATTCGTCGAACCAATCGCGCAGGTATGATCAAAACCCTTAGGACTGTAACTCCCATCAATTGGATTTATTTTAGATAACCTATATTGCCCGAAAAATCGAACCCAAGTTCGACGAAAATCTGTCCCAAACAGGACAGAAAAACCAGTCCAACGACTCTAGTTCACGGACAGTTTTCTTCCAACCCATGCACGATTTCGAGATTCTGTTTGAAGAGATTCATAGACAACATATACAAGATGGAAACCCAATTCATAGTTTTAGTTTTAATTGGTTAGTTTGTGATTAATGCAGTTTCAAACTTTTAGAAAAAACTAGTTTCGAAATTATAGAAATTCAATAAAACTCTTCGATACGACGTGTGTTCCGCCAATCCGGGCGACGTGGTCGCGAACCGAAAGCATCGAAAGGTGCGTAACGACTTCATGGACGTGTGGGCTTTGACAAAATTCAAATTGGTCGTGTGTGCGCGACGAATTTGATGCGTATCCGTCAAAATTTACCGTATCGGCCTCTGTGCAAGTTTTCTAATTACTTTATGCACGTTCGTCAGATGGAGACTAAACTTGTGCCAACAGGACTGTATCATTTTTCTGGTCCTATATGCCAAGTTTGGTCCAATTCTGAGACAGTTGATTGGATCGCCGTTTTGCGGGCCCTACGGTCCGATTCAACGGGCGATTTTGTGCACGGCCCGCCGGAATCCAACTTTGGACGTACGGTTGGGTTCGTATCCAAAAATTGGACCTGTTGACATATAGTTTGACGACTTTAGAGATCGTTGACTCTGATACGCTTTTCGGTGCAAAGCGGGTCCAACAACGGACACCGTTTTGACTCAAAATTATTGTTTTGCCCCTGTGTCCAGAATTGGACTTAAGGATGGGCAATCCTAGCTAATTTGACTATTCTAAGAATGTTAGAAATGTTGATTTCAGCATCTGGAGACTTTTTGCATGTGTTGACTTTAGTGACTCATCTGATGTGGTTGTACTATCGGTTTCTCCAGCTAAGGACCTCGGGCAAGTGCACTTTCTGATTGCTTTCGATTCATAGTAGTCATTTCATTTCATGTTTATACATGTCTTGCTGCTTGTTGACACGTTCGTCACACGGAGTAGTCGGGAGGGAAAATATCTTAGTATACATGTGGACTACCCAGAACAATCCCAATATATCTAATCTTGACTGATACCAGCTGCACACGACATGTGCAGGGTGCCGTATTTACTCCCTAGCCGTTCACATGTCGAAAAGGATATTTTACACCACATAGGTAGTTGTCTTTTGTTTATTTTCCTTGTCTTCTTCACATTCTGCCATGTCATCAGTTACTTTCTAGTTTCTGTCTCTCATATGTTATTTCCATGTCTTGTTGATTCTATTGTGTTTTTACATTGCCGTCGGTTTGTGTACTTGTTTCATTCCTGATTGGAAACCATCATTTTTCAGGTTAGCTGTGGCGTCACTTAGCTTGGGAGATACGGGTGTACTTGCAGACAGAAACCTAGAGATAGATAGTGGTTGTATCATTTTCAGAACTTTGTATTTTTTTTAAATATAAAATGTTGTAAATGATGTAATAAATCTTAGAAATGTGAATGAGCAATAAATGTTATTCTTTTGTAATATTTTGAGCATTTATTTCTTGCGGACTTGACAGCGTTCTACCGCCGACTCTGCGGCGTAGGATGGCTTGGACACGTCTCGTATCCGAAAAAGTGGGTGCGGGTCATGACACTTCGATCCTCGTGTCAACGACCCCGGAGTTCGAGCTGTCCCTTCGAGCTCTATGCAGCCACTCGAGCTGCCGGAAAGCCAGGGGCCTATCACGCCGAAGCATCGAAATCTCGCCGTCAGATCCGTCACCGACGCCGAGGATCGACATCCCCTCCGATCACGGTGATCCTCGCCTCGATCTACTTGTTGCCTTTTCTTTCTTCTGGATCTTGGAGTTTAGGGTTTGATGGCATTTGGAGAAGAAGAGTGAAGTGTGGGCTGTGCGTGTAGTGTTCTTTACCTAGGGTTAGGGTTTCTATTGGGTGGCCATGGAGATAAACATCTAGGGTTAGGGTTTGTGGTGGCTGGAGATGAGGAGGAAGAATATTGAATTAGGGTTTCTTGAATGTGTTCGGGAAGGAAAGAAGAGTTGGGGTTGTCGGCTGCAAATGTGAGAAAATGAATTGTGAGGAGAGAGAAGAGATGTTTTGTAGTTAGGTTATGTGATGTTGTGGGCTGGGTTGGATAAGAGAGTGGGCTAGGTCAGTTGTTCTATCCATGATTGGTAAATTGGTGTTTTAGTTTAGTTAAAAATCATATTGAGTGGTGGGTTGGGCCAAATTTGGACTCGGCTATAAGGATTAATGTAGTTGTTTTTCAACAAATATGATGAGTACTGGTTGGGCTAAGCTTGTATGTGTTTGGACTATAGCTGTCAAGACGGGCCGGCGGGGCAGGCCGGCCCGTAACCCACCATAACCCACCATTTGGCGGGACGGGGCGGGTCGACCCACCATTTTGACGGGCTAAAAAAATTCCAACCCAGCCCAACCCACCGGCGGACCGCGGGCTAGGCGGGCCGGCCCGCTTAATTTTTTTAAATTTTTAATTATTGTTTAGTTTCTTAAAAGGAAAAAAAAATCATATATATAATATTTTCTACTCACTCTCATATGCATCAAATTACAAGTAAAATACAAGAAACATTATAATAGTAGATATTTTTTAAAACACCTTCATTCATGTAAATAAATGACCAAATTTAATATTTTATACGTCATTACTTGCATTAAATGAGAATTTTTATCATTTATAATACATATCTCATATATGTGCTAAATAAAAAAATTAAAAATTTTATAAAAAAATAGATGGCGGGCCAACCCACTTGGCCCGCGGGCTAGCCCACCGCGGGACGGGCTACTAGCGGGCCAACCCACCTAGGCCCGTCTGTTTGGCGGGCTCCTAAATGCTCGGTCCAACCCACCTTTTTGGCGGACGGGGCGGGCCGGCCCAACGGGCTTAGCCCATTTTGACAGCTCTAGTTTGGACTGTTAAAATTTAGAGAGAATTATGCTGCAGAGTAATTGAAAGCTGCTGGGCTGAGCTGAGGTGGTGTAAGTTTTTGGGTTTAGGTTGTGGACTAAGATATGAGCTGGGCTGGATTGATTACTATTTTTTTGTAATTCCTGTTATGAATAATAGTTATATTTAACAATTTTAGTTAATAATAATATTGCTAACTATTTTACCGATTTACCAATAAATTCTTTTTGTAATAAATGCTTGTAGGTATTTTAGTTATATTTCTTGCTAAGTATATATATATATATATATATATATATATATATATATATATATATATATATATATATATATATATATATATATATATAGTTGATTATAATGATAATTAGTTATGGTTGAGAAATAGTTAGTTAGCAAATACCTTCTAAATCAATAAATAAATAAGCTAGATACTTTAAATATCTATTGAATATATATTGGATAGTTATATTTTGATAAATGTTTTCCTTGCTAAATATAGTTTAAAAATATTTTCATTAAATGCTTATTGTTGATCAAGCTATATATATATATATATATATATATATATATATATATATGTATATATATATATATATAATATATATAATATTGTTAGGATTATATTAAGGCTAAGGACTAGCAAATTCACGGTTAGCATGTAAATTGACTAGCTAATTGTCTTTAAATTCAAGCCCTAACAAACTTGTACCTAAATTCTTGGTGGATAGATTTATGCTCTACTATTTTCGGACATCCAAAGCAAGGCAAGCACACCGGCTCGAACTCTCTACTCTGTATTTCTGTCTTGCTTCATGTTCTCATATATAGGACACATTGTACAGACAATTGTTCATTTTTCTTCGTTCATCGTTCATTGTTCATTGTTCAGTGTTCTTTACTCGTACATTGGGGTGGGGAAATACGACAGATATGTGACCAATCCTGTCACTCCCGTTTTCCGTTATACGTATTTTCGTATACGTATACGAGATCTCTAACGTTTGTCAGGTGACCCGTGTTGGCCTATTCCATGGTCACACCCGATTTCGATAATCAACATGCACTTAAGTCAATACACAAAATATACAAACTGCTGCTAATCATTTCAGGATATATGAAATCAATTTCAACGGACGTTGTACTGCATCAACGAAGCATCAACATCATCAAATCTGAAGATGACTCATTCTATATTTTATTCTGTATTTTACATTTTATTGAGTCTAGGATTTATTTTGTAAAATCAGTTTTGGTAATACTGGCTTAGGGTTATCTCAGTCCACATTCTAAAAAGCCTACCCATTACCACTCATATATCATTTTTACAAAATATTCCAAAATATCTTTGAAAATAATTTCTGACAAAATATTTCGAAAATCTCATGACAGAACTCATAATCGAGTTCGGCCCGAGTTCGGACCGAACTCTGTCCTAGTTCGGTCAGTTTGTATTCAAACTTCTGTTGCCTCCAAATCTGCGAGCAACGTCTCTTTGCGAGATATCTGCATCCGAACTCTGCCCGAACTCTGTCCGAGTTCGGTTCCAGAAAACATCTATAAATAGAGAAGAACTTTTCATTTCAAATCATTCATTCACTCTTCATTTTCTCTTCTCTACTATCCGAGTGTTTTTAAACGATCCAAGATTTTCAAATCATACCTATACACCTCTTAGCCAAAAGCCAGTAATATCAGAGTTGATTTAGAGTCTTTTGGTATTCCAAGAGTTGTAAAGAGGTCGTTCCAAGTTCAACAACTTTTCTTGTTGTGGAGCTGGTCGTGCGCTCGTCACCAAGCACGGTATTGTGAAGTCGGTCGTGCACTTGTCACCAAGCACGGTGTTGTAAGAGACTGCAAGCTCTCAGTTAAAGCTTGTGCCATAGTGGATTAACATCGAGCAAGAGTACTCGAGACTGGATTAGTCCTCTCAGAGGGATACCAGTATATATCGCTGTGTCGCTGAGTTTGAATTCTCTATCTCTTGCTGCATTATATTTACTGTCTCTTATTTCACTGCCATAGTTTAAAGTTTTAATTGGTGATTATTTTTCGCTGCACACACACACTCTATTCACCCCCTCTAGAGGTACTCAACGGTCCTACAATTGGTATCAGAGCAGGTTATATTTTTATATAACAAACCTCAGAGAGTATATATGGCAGCCGTGAAATCAATATTCAACGGTGAAGGGCAATCCACAAATAGACCCCCACTTTTTGATGGTACTAATTATACCTATTGGAAAACACGTATGACTTTCTTCTTAAAATCTCTTGACTTTGATCTTTGGTCTATAGTCATTGATGGTTATAAGAAACCAGCACCCACAGTGGTTGAAGGCCAGCTTGTAGACAAGCCTCATGTCAAATACACTGAAGCTGAAAAAGCTAAGGCTAGTCTAGATGCTCGTGCCATCAACGCACTATTCTGTGCAATTGACAAAACGGAGTTCAACAGAGTTTCAACCTGTAAGACGTCTCACGAAATTTGGAAACTTCTTGAGGTAACTCATGAAGGTACTTCCTAAGTGAAGGAATCCAAAGTTAGTAACTGACACAGGAATATGAATCTTTTAAGATAAAACCCGGTGAGTCAATTACACAGATGTTTACTCATTTTCTTGATATAACTAATCCTTTGCAATCTCTTGGTAAGGATTACAGCAATCATGAGAAGATCAGAAAAGTACTGCGGGCTCTAACCAAGAACTGGAATCCAAAAGCCACAACAATTATTGAAGGAAACGATCTCACCACTATGTCCTTGGAAACATTGATAGGGAAGCTGATGACCCATGAACTTGATTTGCAAGAGTTTGAAGAAGCAACACCAAAAAAAAAATCTATTGCTTTCAAAGCTCAAGCAAGAAAATCAACATGCAATGACTCTGATGAAGAATCATCAAGTGGTGATGAACATGCCCTACTTGTGAAAAACTTTCGAAAATTCCTAAAGTTTAAGAAATCAAGCAGAAGGAAGAGAGATGTCCAAGAAAGCAATGAAGATGAAACCATTTGCTTTGGATGCAAGAAGACGGGGCACATGAAGAAGGACTGTCCAACTTCAAAGAAAAGCAGTCCATATGACAGATCAAGATCAAACAGAAAAGCAACATCTGGTCGAAAGTATGCCAACACAAGTATCTGGCATGAAAGTGATGCCAGTGATACAGAAGAAGAGGATAGACCCTGCGGCAATGCAAATGTCTGTCTTATGGCATTTGATAAGGTATCGTCAAACCCTCTATATGATGATTTTACTTTCGATGAATTAGAAAATGCCTTTAGCGAATTACTTGAAGAACACAAAAATGTGCTTGACAAGTATAAGCAATCTCGAAAAGAGATTAAGGCATACACAACCGAGTTAGCTAGACTGTCTAATCTTATTGAATATATTAAAGAGACGTCTACTACCGGTAACACGGAAGAGAAAGCCAAACTCAAGGTAGACTATCATGAGGCTATCCTCAATGTTGAAAAGAAAGAAAGAGATTATGTTAAGATGCAAAAGCTGTATGACACAGAGAAGAAGATGCACTTAGTAACAGAACATAGACTCTCAGTTATGACTGCTAAATATGAAGAGTCTACTGCGATTTCTAAAAAGTTAGAAATCAAGTTAGGCAAACAGGCAATACCTGTGACACAGCCTAATTTTAGTCCTAATGCTAAGCATACACCTAAGAGGACTAAAAATAAGAAAGCACAAAAGAAACACGAATATCATCATGCTTTCACTTATAGGTTCTCCAAACCAAACAAGCATGTAAACACAGTTTCAACCACATCTGGTTCTAAACTGACTTGCACTTATTGTGGTACGCACGGACACATATCACAGTATTGTTTTGCAAGAAAGCTTGTTGACAATCACACTTTAATCTGGAGACCTAAAGCTAATCAGAATGGATCCTTCAGAAAATGGGTACCAAAGGATTCATCTACTTGTCTTGTAGGTGGACCCTCAACCCTCTCATGCTAGAAGCAAATGGATCCTCGATAGCGGATGTTCGCGACACATGACTGGTGATGCATCTTTGTTCGCTACGCTATCGATGAAGAAATGAGGATATGTCTCCTTCGGAAATAATTTGAGAGGTGATATAATTGGTAATGGTACTGTAGGTATTTCTCCCTATCCAGTAATAAATGATGTTTGTCTAGTAACAGAATTGAAACATAACCTATTAAGCATAAGTCATTTGGCAGATAATGGTTATGGTATCAATTTTATGAAAGATAAATGTACCATATATGATATGTCATCTGGTGATCTCATATATAAAGGGATTAGAGAAGACAATATTTATGTTTTCTTTTTGGAGAATACTAATAATGCAGGTAGGTGCCTAGTAGCCAATCAAGATGAAAGCTGGCTATGGCACATGAGACTAGGACATACAAACATGGATACTATCTCACGACTAAGTACAAAGAAGTTGGTAAGAGGACTCCCTGAGATTCCATTCAAGAGAGATATGGTATGTGCTGACTGTGAAAAGAACAAAGCACATAGGTCTACTTTTAAATCCATCAACGCTGTAAGTACTTCTAGACCTTTGCAGTTAATTCATATAGATTTATTTGGTCCTAGTAGAGTCGCTAGTCTTGGCGGTAAGCTCTACGCTTTTGTTCTTGTTGATGATTTCTCTCGTTTTACTTGGGTTTATTTCTTATCAGACAAAAGTGATGTAATTTTTGAATTTCAGATATTTTGCAAAAAGGTACAAAACAAAAAAGGCTTCATGATTACTCGTATCCGAAGTGATCATGGTGGCGAATTCGAAAATTCTGATTTCAAAAAGTTTTATGATGATAGTGGATATTACCACGAATTTTCTTGTCCTAGAACTCCCCAACAGAATGGTGTTGTGGAGCGGAAGAATCGTACTCTAAGCGAAATGGCTAGAGTCAAGCTGAATCAGTATAATCTTCCTAAATATTTTTGGGCAGAAGCTGTTAGTACAGCCTGTCATGTTTTGAATAGGGTGTTAATTCGACCAATCTCGAAGAAAATACCATATGAGCTTTGGTTTGGAAGGATTCCAAATATTTCTTACTTTAAAGTTTTGGATGTCGCTATTTTATCCTAAACACCAAGGATAACTTGGGAAAATTCGACTCCAAAGCAGATGCCGGGATATTTCTCGGATATGCTGCTAAGAGTAAGGGATATAGAATTTTCAATAAAAGATCTATGATTGTTGAAGAAACTATTAATGTTACTTTTGATGAGTTAAATAATCACAGATCTAGCGACAGTGATGATGAAGATACACATGAAAAAACTGAGAAGAGTACTGTGGAAGATCTGACCCAAAAGATTGATTCATTAAAATTCTTGCCAGATCATCCAGAGACACTCATCATAGGTGATGTATCTAAAGGTGTAAGTACACGTTCATCTCTTAAGGATTCTAAAATAGCAGCAAATGTAGCATTCATTTCTCAAATAGAACCTAAGAATGTAGATGATGCTTTTACTAAATTTCTGCCATGCAAGAGGAACTAAATCAATTTGAGAGAAACCAAGTTTGGGAACTCGTTCCTAAACCCATTGGTCAATCTATAATTGGTACCAAATGGGTATTCCGAAATAAACTCAGTAAAGATGGACAAGTTCTACGCAACAAAGCACGTCTAGTGGCACAAGGTTATAATCAAGAAGAAGAAATTGATTATGATGAGACCTATGCTCCTGTTGCTAGACTAGAAGCCATCCGCATGTTTTGTGCATTTGCATGTTATAATAATTTTAAATTATTTCAAATGGACGTGAAAAGCGCATTTTTAAACGGTTTTTTAAAAGAGGAAGTTTTTGTGAAACAACCCCCTGGTTTTGAAGATTTTCAAAAACCTGATCACGTCTTCAAGCTTAAGAAAGCACTATATGGACTCAAACAAGCACCTCGTGCTTGGTATGAACGCCTAAGTGCCTTCTTACTTGAAAATAGTTTTTCAAAAGGTAGAGTTGATACTACTTTATTTATCAAATCTCTGAATAATGATATTCTCCTTGTGCAAATTTATGTAGATGACATAATATTTGGTTCTACTAACGAAAAACTTTGTCAAGATTTTGCTAAGTGTATGCAGAGTGAATTTGAAATGAGTATGATGGGAGAGATAAACTTCTTCCTAGGACTACAGATCAAACAGCACTCAAAAGGAACGTTCATCAACCAAGCTAAGTACACAAAGGACATACTGAAAAAGTATGACTTCGAAAATGTAAAGTCAATCGGGACTCCTATGGCTACATCTACAAAGCTTGATTCTGATGAAAGTGGCAAACCTATCGATCAGCGTAAGTATCGAGGTATGATTGGTAGTTTATTATATTTAACTGCTAGTCGTCCTGATATAATGTTTAGTGTTTGCATTTGTGCACGTTATCAGGCAAATCCTAAGGAATCACATCTAAGTGCCGTTAAGCGTATCTTCCGATACCTTAAAAGAACTTCTACAGTCGGTTTATGGTATCCTAAAACCAAATCCTTTGACCTGATAGGTTACTCGGATGCAGATTTTGCAGGATGCAAGTGGACCGTAAAAGTACTAGCGGCACATGTCATTTCCTAGGAAAGGCCTTAGTCTCTTGGTTTAACAAGAAACAAAATTCAGTAGCATTATCAACAACTGAGGCTGAGTATATCGCCGTAGGACGTTGTTGTGCTCAGATTTTGTGGATGAAGCAAACCTTAGAGGACTACAATCTGCACTACACTAAAGTTCCTATTTATTGTAACAACACTAGCACTATTAATCTGACTAAGAACCCTATCTGTCATTCACGCACAAAGCACATAGAGATAAGACATCATTTTCTTCGTGATCATCAATAACACGGGGATATCTGCTTAGAATTTATTGACACAGATCATCAACTAGCAGACATATTCACAAAACCATTGGCTGAAGACCGTTTTAACATAATGAGACGTGAGCTCGGTATACTTGAATTTTCAGATTCATAATGTAATATGGTAATTAAAATTAATTTTATGACTTGCAACTTTGAAATTTATTTAACGGAAATTATTTTTGGGTACAAACCTAAAAAGGGTATGTCTGTCACCACGACTACGGTCGAAGCGAAGCGGTACTTAAGAGTTTCCCGGTGAACCTCCGTTAGTTGGGACAACCCCTACAGTTAACCCATAAATAGAGTACGTTATTAAATACTAGAGTCAAAAGTCATAAAGTTACTTTTAACCAACCAGAACTGCATTTATTGTCTCGAGAATACAAGTGGCCGAACTCTGACCGAGTTCGGACCAAATTCGGACCGAGTTCGGTCGGCGCTGTATTAATTTCCAGAACCGAACAGCCGGCCCTAAACTCTATAAATTCAACTCTTTCAACCATCTTTTCCACACACCAACCCGTGGAAACATCTCCTTCCTCCCTAAAATTTCTTCCTCCTCCATCCTAGCAAGGAATCTAAGAAATCTGGTGGGCGTTTCAACATTCTCATCTTCCTCCTTTTCTTAAAAAGGTATTCCTTTTTCTCTTCTACTTTCTCCATGGCTCCTAAACGTCATAGAGGATCATCTTTCCAAGGTGCCTCCTCCTCTTCTGATTATACACCAGCTAGTCTATTCAGTCCAGCACGACCAATAGATGCAGAAGACTATGATTCTACTTTGTTTCCGGACAAAGAATTTTCTGATCTTTGGTTCGATTCTTTTCCTGGCCGTAAGATTTGCTATGGAGCTTTTGTTAACTTTACCATATTTTCTGAATATGCTCCTACTTTTGACCACTTAGGCTACCGAGATTTTTTCGAGGTAGCAGAAAATATTTTTGACAATGCTGTCCGAATGTTTTACTGTAACTTGGAAGTAAAACCTAACAGAAACTTCTATTCTTCCGTTGCTGGGCAAGAATTAGAATTCAGTGCTACCGATATCAGTGAATTTTTCCATGTTCCTGATCTTGGTGAAGCATTGGTTGACATTACCCATGTCCAATTCCCTGCTGATGTTACCCTTCCCTCTTTCAGGGAACTTATTTGTCATCCAAACCCTGTTCCTCGTAGGGTTTAGCTGACCTCCACTACAGCTTAGCCCATGATCCAGTCCATCCGATCACCATCCTGCCTCACCCAAGCTTTCCGGGTCCTCGGTTCACAGATGAGGCTTCCTTCTAGCACTTCGACCCCACTGCAGCCTACTTTCCTCCAGAGGCTCCTGGTGCTGACGACCCCACTATGTGACGTGGGTTCAGCTTTTGGATAGTGGATACTTGTTAGATGATGATCTTTATGCTTTGATGTAGTTTTTCTTTTTATGTCTAAACTCATTAGTTAGACATTTTCTGATGATTGTACTCAGCATTTTTTAGTATGACATTTTCAGTACTTTATTTCCAGCATTTTCTTTCCATAGTAGTTGTTTTATGCTGTGATCATGTCTCTTTTGCTTCACTTTGTCTTTTGTTTTCTATTGTTGGCTTCACACATTACGGGGGAGCCAAGTCATTTTACTATTTAACAAAGGGGGAGAAAAAGAGTACACATACCAAAAAGCATACAAATCCAAAAACAAAATCAACCATCTCAATTATTCAGGTACTTGTATTTTGTTCTATTTTATAAAGATATATTTTGGTATAGACTCAAGTTTGTCAATTATCAAAATGGGGAAGATTGTTGGCCCATTCCATGGTCACACCCGATTTCGATAATCAACATGCACTTAAGTCAATACACAAAATATACAAACTGCTGCTAATCATTTCAGGATATATGAAATCAATTTCAACGGACGTTGTACTGCATCAACGAAGCATCAACATCATCAAATCTGAAGATGACTTATTTTATATTTTATTCTGTATTTTACATTTTATTGAGTCTAGGATTTATTTTGTAAAATCAGTTTTGGTAATACTGGCTTAGGGTTATCTCAGTCCACATTCTAAAAAGCCTACCCATTACCACTCATATATCATTTTTACAAAATATTCCAAAATATCTTTGAAAATAATTTCTGATAAAATATTTCAAAAATCTCATGACAGAACTCATAATCGAGTTCGGCCCGAGTTCGGACCGAACTCTGTCCGAGTTCGGTCAGTTTGTATTCAAACTTCTGTTGCCTCCAAATCTGCGAGCAACGTCTCTTTGCGAGATATCTGCATCCGAACTCTGCCCGAACTCTGTCCGAGTTCGGTTCCAGAAAACACCTATAAATAGAGAAGAACTTTTCATTTCAAATCATTCATTCACTCTTCATTTTCTCTTCTCTACTATCCGAGTATTTTTAAACGATCCAAGATTTTCAAATCATACCTATACACCTCTTAGCCAAAAGCCAGTAATATCAGAGTTGATTTAGAGTCTTTTGGTATTCCAAGAGTTGTAAAGAGGTCGTTCCAAGTTCAGCAACTTTTCTTGTTGTGGAGCTGGTCGTGCGCTCGTCACCAAGCACGGTGTTGTGAAGTCGGTCGTGCACTTGTCACCAAGCACGGTGTTGTAAGAGACTGCAAGCTCTCAGTTAAAGCTTGTGCCATAGTAGATTAACATCGAGCAAGAGTACTCGAGACTGGATTAGTCCTCTCAGAGGGATACCAGTATATATCACTGTGTCGCTGAGTTTGAATTCTCTATCTCTTGCTGCATTATATTTACTGTCTCTTATTTCACTGCCATAGTTTAAAGTTTTAATTGGTCATTATTTTTCGCTGCACACACATACTCTATTCACCTCCCCTCTAGAGGTACTCAACGGTCCTACAACCCGTAGTTAGACTTGACTTGCTTGCCTAGTCTAGGTTATTTTTGACTTGGTTTGGTCTTGGTTTAGCTTGGTTTGGTTTATTTTGGTTTGGCTTGGTTTGATTGGGCTTTGGTTCATTATGAGAGAACCCTCCCCCTTTATAAACCCACCAACCCTTTCTCTCTCTTCATTACTTTCTCACTTTTCATTTACTCCTTCTTCCTTATAACTTCTTCACCTACCAAGAGAGGCTTAGGCAAGTGCAACTTGCTTCATGGAAGAACTCCATTTTTATTGTTCCATTATCTTGCTCACGAGATTCTAAGACACTTTAGTACTTAGCATTTTCAATTTCTATGGTTTATTTCTTGTAGATCTAAGCTTGTTACATTTTCGGATTTCTTGGGTTTTGATCTATCAAACTTTATTATTTTCAAGTTTTGATTGTTCCATGTTGTAGAGAATTTCATTCTACCCCATTTTGACCTATGGAAGTCCAAATTTGGACTTACGGTGAAGGTTTTATGGAGCTTGGAAGTTATGGGTTCCATGGCCATCCTTCTCAGATTTTCAGAGATGGATGGGTACCCATCGACCCAGCCGCATGGATGGGTCCCCATCGACCCAGCCTCATAGATGGCACCCCATCGACCCAGCCGCATAGATGGCACCCTATCGATCCAGCCGCATAGATGGCACCCCATCGACCCAGCCGCATGGATGGGTCCCCATCGACCCAGCCGCATAGATGGCACCCCATCGACCCTGCCACATAGATGGCACCCCATCTATCCAGCCGCATAGATGGCACCCCATCGACCCTGCCGCATGGATGGGTCCCCATCGACCCTGCCGCATAGATGGCACCCCATCGACCCTGCCGCATAGATGGCACCCCATCGACCCAGCCGCATAGATGGTACCCCATCGACCCAGCCGCGCAGATGGGTCCCCATCGACCCAGTCGCATAGATGGCACCCTATCGACCCTGCCGCATGGATGGGTCCCCATCGACCCAGCCGCATAGATGGCTCCCCATCGACCCTGCCGCATGGATGAGTACCCATCCACTGTCGCATGAGACCCCATCCACCCTTGGCCGCATAATTGCCTATTTTGGCTATTTTCTTGTCCTATTTGGCAGATTTGTGGTCAGAATCTCTCCCAACTTCCAACATAGAAGTTGTAGATCTTTTCCTTGGCTTCAAGAATACGTTACTAGCTATTTTTTATGCATGTTTCTCTTAATCTTGATAATGTCCTGTTAAGGCGCATTTTTAATAAGTAACTTGACATGATAACTCTTAAATAGTGATCCGTCGTGGTGTACTCTTGACAAGCAACCTTGACATGGTAATTCTTGATGGTGGTCCGTCGTAACGCACTCTTGACATGATAAGTAATCTTGACTAGTGGCCCGTCGTGGTGAACTCTTGACAAATACTCTTGATAAGTAAGTCTAGCATGTAATCTTGAATGCTGTTGCGACGGCTATCTCGACTTGCTAGTAAATTCTCATCATGACACCGTGGGTGATTGTATTGATTGTGCTTGTATAAGCTGCCAGTCTTGTCTCGTATCATGTCTAGGACTTGTATCCCTGGTTACCACGGTCAGAGATTCATGCTGAATCTGGCTAGGATTAATGACTAGATTGATCAAGTAGCTCATATAGATAGAGATATTTCGGCTACAAGCAATCCCGTTATCTAGGCGCCTTCTCTGATAGACTTGTAGCCTGCCGTCGAGTAGGGCACATTTCCAGTCCACTGTTATGTGGGGCACTTCTTGAAACAAGTAATATGCACACTGTCATGTGTTGCACCCTTAAGGCACCTATTAGGATACATTTGTCTCCTGGGCGATGTATCCACTATAAAGTCTTGTAACTTGCGTCTGGATAACCTGTATAGTCTGCAGGACTTGTGGCCGTAGGAATATCTCATTGCATCTTGCTAGTAACTAGGCTTGTGATAACCCTAGTTAGTTAATGTATCAAGCCGTACTCTTTGCTTGGCCGCGAATATTAGATGGAGTCCCATCTTGTCTAGTCTTGCCTTGATCCAGTACATGGCTATCTCAAGACATGCTTGTGTATGCTTTACTTTATCGATAATTGGTTAGAGACTAAGTTCTGTTCAGGTGAAGGGTTACAATCCCGGTCCTTGTTTGGTTTACGGGTTGTAATTTGGTTACCGGAATAGTCCTTTAGTTATCTTATCGTTTATCACCCTGTTTCCTCTAACTCATTTTTTTATCATCATTTATGTTTTCATGTGCTAATGTGCTGGTTTTAGTTCTTAAGTGAAGCCTTCCTTGTGGCACTTGTTCTTTCTGGGGTCTGACCCAGCTGGTTTTGTATGGCCAGATTTCGGAGCAGCACCCGAGGTTCTACCTGCATTCCAGCCAGAAGGTGACCACTAGGCGCAACCCTGGCAACGAGTGGGTTTTATTTTGCTCTCCCACTCTAGTGTAAATGTTACGACCCGCACCCTGATTAGGGGCACGAGAACGTGGGTACGTCCAGCCTACGTCGTAGTGTCGGCGGTAGAACGCTGTATAGGTCATCTATAACATTTGACAACAAGATATAAACATATCATCTCCGTACGGAGGTATAATATAACATCTCAACTCTATATCTCAATTACAAGTCTAGGAAAGATAGAGCATGATATGGAATCAGATAAAAGAAGAAACTGAAATATAAATAGAGTTATCGCACCACACAAAGTAGATGTTTAACACAAATAAATACAAGTCCTGAAATATAACTAAGTCTCAACTAACAATCGGAACAATCCGATACAAACTGAAAACTATAAATACTAGACTAGAGTAAGCACCCTCTACTGAGCTAGATGCTCCTCGGGCTCCTGAGTGTCACCCTCATGTGCCCCATAGAAGGTAGGGCAGTCACCATCATCATCTGTAATATTTTCAACAGGTCCAGTCAGGACAGGAGCGAGTACAAAATCTCAAACAACAGTTCTAGTTATACAATATTGAAAATGTAGCAGTAGATAGAGAGAATATACTAGGTAAAGTAGAGTGTACATGCATCCTGACAGGGTATATCAAAACTGTAATAAGATAAGGCAAGAGAACAGTGTATAACATGTACGAAAATCTGAAACTGCTATCTATGTGAGTTTAGTACTAGTTTCAACATGTGATCGGTTTAGAACTTGATACAATGTTTGGCCTGGCTAATCATACGTGAGTGTATGATTAACACTATACAATGGGGATACTATAGTGATACAATGATGATACAATATAATACTATAGGGTATTGATCACATATCTACGCTAACACCCCTATCCCTGACTAATATAGTGGATCCAGTCATGACACGTATTCTCTGAGGAGGTCGCGAGCCTACGCAGGAATCGTATCTATACAATGAACAATAAACAATGAAGACTTGCCCAGTGTATACCATATATAAGAGGAATAACATCTTATGAGGGGATCCAGACAATACCAATCCGTGTGAACAACGTGTCAAGAGAACAAGGATATCTACACTAAATACTAGAAACAAAGACGATATCATAAAACAGAAATATTATCAGAGAATGTACTCGCCTGTCACCCTGTATGACTGATATGAATAGATGTCCGAACTGGTTTCACAGAGTCCTATTTAGAGTAAAACAAGTTATTTAAGTACTCAAATTGAAATAATGGAAATCTGCAAATGCAAACTATATGATTCTAAGCCAACTAGGTCAAAGTCAACTCTTGGTCAACTCTGATCAACACTGAGTCAACCCTGGGTCAACCCTAGGTCAAACTAGTCAAATGTTGACTAACAGTTGATTTTCAGTCAACTGGTCAACTCTGGTTTGGTTTCGGTCAATTCTAAGTCAAGTGTTGACTTGAAGTTGACTTTCGGTCAAAAAGTCAACTCTTGGTCAATGGAGGTCAAGACTAGTCTAAACTACCCTTATCTAGTTATTACCTACCAAGACAACCTATTTCTAAGCCCATCTAGCAATCAGAAACTCAATACCTTATATTACCCAATACTCCATATATTTACCCTTAACAAGGTATTCCCGATACCTTGCCCATTACAAAGGAAACCCTGCTACTTCTCAAGATACTAGCCTAGGCTCCCTAGGGTAGTTAGATACTATTCTATCTAAGGTTTACCTACCAAGAAATATAGGTTTCCTAGATATCTAGTCCATCTTAGGTCATATATTGGTCATCTAGCCATTACCTTACCATAGCCTAAAATACATTATCCTAAACTTCTAAAATACTAGCTAACCATAACATACCCACAATACTCACTCACCCACTCACTCATGGCTCCCATACTACCACACTTAGGCTCACTCCTAGGCTCATCTATAGGCTCACCACATATGGTATAAAGGCTCACATATAGACTCTCCTATAGAAACTCACATATATAACTCACACACACACACACACACATAGGCTTATAGAGGCTGTCCCTTTGGACTGAAAATGGGACTGGTTTGGGATAGAAATGGGGACTAGTTTAGGACTGATTAGTGGTGTCCTATAGGCTGGATTTTAGGACTGTTTGTGGACTGAAACATGGGGTTAATAAGGACAGGTTGGGGACTGGTTTGTAGGCTGAAACAAGTGGACTGTTAATGGTGATATGGGACTGGTTTAGAGGGCAATAAGGACTGGTTTTAGGGACCAATACCTGGGCTGAATAGGCTGAGTTTGTGGCTGTGTTTAAGGGACTAAATAGGACTGTTTGGGGACTGCTACATGCTGGTATGGGACTGAAATGGGGGGCTATTTAGGACTATTTTCAGGGCTGTTTTGGGACAGCTAATAGCTGGTTAGTGGGGGCTGGTTAGGCTTGGTAAGGGGCTGCTAATGGTGTCCTAAAGGACAGGTTTGGGACTGCTGTTTAGGACAGGTAAGGTGGCTGATTTGAGGCTGGTTTGGGATAGGTAAGGGACTGCTATGGGGGCATGTTTACACAGCCTATGGGGCTGCCCACTGCTGCTGTTAGCAGCAACTAATCCCCCCCTCTATCACTCATATTCATCACTCATTCCCCTCTCTAATCTCTCACAAAACAAACACATACACACACACCACTCTCAATATAAACACACACTTAACAACACCAACTCCACA
Organism: Iris pallida; assembly: GCA_029216955.1. Taxonomy (NCBI): domain Eukaryota; kingdom Viridiplantae; phylum Streptophyta; class Magnoliopsida; order Asparagales; family Iridaceae; genus Iris; species Iris pallida. The sequence goes on from JANAVB010026200.1 coordinate 2,333,531, forward strand.
CTCTCTAAATTCCTTCCCCTATGCCGAATTCCCACACCCCCTTGAACACATACCAAGACACCAATTTTATCACATATATACATATATATAAGTCACAAATTATATATATACACATATATATATAGACTAACATATATATAACCAAATATATATATACAATATATAGATAAATAAATATGATACAATATGATACATTGAAGAACACATTAAGAACAATATAAAAATATGAGATTAAATACTAATAAAATCATTCACACAACACATAATATATATACATATATACATACATACATACATATAAAAATTCCTAAAATCAGTCCAAAACCTAAAAACTCCCAAAATGATAAGTTCAAACACAAAATAGGTCTCCCTAAAATCTCTACAACAATCCTAAAATGGGTTCTTGAATGGGGTGGGTCCTATGGGTTCCAAAAATGCATAAATGCAAGAAAAGAAGGAAATAGAGAAGAATTTACCTCTTGAGAGTTAGATCCCAAGGTTAAATCCCAAGAAGATCAAGTTGGACACAAAGTCCCAAGAAATTTGGACACTCCTCCTTCCTTCTTGCTTCCTACTCCAAGTAGACTCCTCCTTCTTGAAGGTTTGAGTGAATTTGGAGAAGAAATGAGAAGAAATGGAGGTGAACTCAAGAGTTTAGGGTTAGGGTTGGGGAAGAACTCATGAAGGGGGAGAAATGAGAATGGAAAATGTAAAGTGAAGAGAGAGAAGGCTCTCCCCATGGCCGGCCAGGTATAGGGGCCTTTGGGCATTAGAAAATTGCCCAAATGCCCTCCTAAGTCTCTTTAGCTCAATTTTAGGTCATGGAAGAAATTGGGGTTAAAAGGGTCAAGTTAAAATCTCCAAATGGACCAATTAAGTCATGTGGGACTAGTCTAAATGTATTGGACCAATTTGTGGAATTTATTGGGCCATGCCTAGCTAAACTCTGGGTCCCAACTAGAATCTAAGCTACCCCGAGTCCCCGATACAAGTCGGATTGAGTTGAAATTTGAATCCGACCCAAATAACCCCAAAACAATATCATGAATAAATAAATAAATTCCAAAAATATTTAAAAATGAAAAATAACCAAAATATCCCTGTTTCTGAAAACTGGGGGTGACAGTAAATTATTCTTTTGAGGCGTTTAACCGTCGAGTAAGTGTTAGCTCGTGTTGAATACTTATATTTTGTCTGCCTACGGGCTGTAACATGATTAACAAATCCTAGGGTTGATCATGTATGACTGAAACTCGTGCTAGTCCTCGCATTTTGTATGACTAGCTTCATGATCATCTGTATATAAAATGTATGGAACGTCTTACTATTGATTATCTGATGGTCTAACATCTTGTAACTATTATTACTTGCTTGAGATTGAGACACTAGGCTTGTTCTTGACCATAAGAGACTGTTGGCTTGTAGAAAAACCCTCATACATCTAGACAGTCGTGACCGTATATGGAGGTGGAATACACTTCTATATACGTAGCTGGCTGTGTCTGCCCCCGCTCTCCAGTATTCTGGATCTGGGGCGTGACACGACTTGAGTGGTGGCCCATGCAGGTCTTGTAAATTAAGATGTGTGGAGGTTTACCGAATAGATGTCTCAATCAGCATTCGCCCTTGATCTCTACTCGTGCCTTCTAATCCTCCTTAAATCTTGACCTGATCACATGCTTACCTCCTCGATCTATCTTGGTCCTTCCCTATTGTTCCCCATGTCATTTCTTCAGCGGTATTGTTCCTGGTCCTACCGATCAGCAAGGCAGGGCACCTCCAGTGGACCAGCAGCAACCTGGAGACCAAGCCCAATACTCTGGTACGACCTCCCGAGTCATGCATTTCGGAGATCTAGAGCCCCCAGTTCAGCCAGTCCAGCCTGCAGAGCCTGACAATGGAACCCTGGTGGGTCTCATCAGGGAATTGCTTGTATCTCAAGATCGTCGGGGCGATGCCCTGCACCAGACAGTACAAGATGCCATGGGCCATGCTGGTTATCAAGGGAACAATACGGCTAACAGTTTCAAGCGTCTGAACCCTCCCTTCTTCGATGGTAGTGAAGACGCTATTGCAGCTGATGCGTGGCTCCAGGACATCGAGATTATCTTGGATGCAGCCAAGACTCCAGAAGGAGAGAAGGTAGCTGTAGTGTGCCTACAGTTATTGGCCTTCGCTCGCACCTGGTGGGCAATGCTAGCAGTGGGTTTGGCGACGCCTGTCCTATGGGCGATATTCAATGACAGGTTTTAGATCAAGTATTTTGACGCAGTAGCTCGGTATGATCTACAGACGAGATTCACCAATCTGAAGCAGATGAGCAGGACGGTCGATGGATATACGGCCGAGTTTTCTAGACTGAGTCGATTTGCTCCCACCTTGGTGGCAACTGAGTTGGATCGGGCGCAGCAGTTTCAGCAGCGACTTCACCTAGAGATTATTATAGCAGTGGAGCAGTTCGAACATCAGACTTTTGATGCTGTCTTGAGGGCAGCCAGGAAGCACGAGTATACCTCGCAGAGGATCATGGACCGAACCGGAAGCAGGAAGAGGTCCCATGGGCAGATGAGTCTGTCCTCAGCACCAGCCCTGGCAGCTAGAGCTTTGACAATTGGAGCCCCCAGGAGGACGACCACAGTTTCATCGGTTCAGCACTCGACACCGACGTCCCCTCAGCAACAGAAGCAGAAGCAGTCTTCCGCAATGGGCTGCACTCATTGTGGAAAGTCAGAACACGTTGTTTCGGAGTGTCGCAGAGCACAGGAATTGTGTTTAGCTTCTGGGGCATCGAACCACATGATAGGGTCCTGCCCACAGAGAGTCGGTTCCTCTTCATCGGTACAGACTAGTCCATCGGTTAGGGCACCAGCACCAGCACAACAGCAGTACCAGCCTCCGAGGCCATTGTTGACTCAGGCACAAGCATTCCAGCAGCAGAGACCCCAGCAGTATGCCCAGGCCCAAGCTCAGATTTAGAACCGGCAGAGAGGTTTCTAGCAGGATGTCTTCCTTCTGCCTTGCGCTTCTAAATTTCTTGCATGCATGATTGATTGCAAGATTGGTTGCTAGTCATAGATTTCTTGTACCTTAGTATAGCTTGCCCCGACATCTCTAGCCTCTTGATTAAATTCCGAGGACATAATTCTTTTAAGGTGGGTAGAGTTGTCACTCCCGTTTTCCGTTATACGTATTTTCGTATATGTATATGAGATCTCTGACGTTTGTCCGGTGACCTGTAGTTAGACTTGACTTGCTTGCCTAGTCTAGGTTATTTTTGACTTGGTTTGGTCTTGGTTTAGCTTGGTTTGGTTTATTTTGGTTTGGCTTGGTTTGATTGGGCTTTGGTTCATTATGAGAGAACCCTCTCCCTTTATAAACCTACCAACCCTTTCTCTCTCTTCATTACTTTCTCACTTTTTTTTACTCTTTCCTGGTCTGATAATGACTCGGGCACCAGTCCTATCCGTGTCGCGAATCGTGCAGACATAAATGAATGTGATGCACCAGAATCAAATAACGCTGATGCTGGGAAGGAGTTGACGAGAATAGTACCTGCCACTACCTTACCTGGTGCCAATCCTTCTTCTACGGTCATCGCCATCGCCTGACCATATCCTCTGGGTGCAGGTCCCCTCTGCTGAAAACCTCTCTATCTGCTCTGAATCAGGGCTTGGGCTTGTGCGTACTGCTGGGGGTTTTGCTGCTGGAATGCTTGGGACTGAGGCGGCAAGGGCCTCGAAAACTTTTGCTGCTGCTGGACTGGTGCTGGTCCTCTCACCGAAGGACTAAAAAAGGTCAAAGAAGAGAAACTCCCCCTGTTCGGGCAGTTCCCAACCCTGTGGTCCGGTGGTCCACAAACCAAGCACAATCACTATGCTCTGCGACATTCTGCCACCACATGTCCTGGCTTTCCGTAATGTGAACATCCCATTGCGGAAGAGTGCTTCTGCTGCTGAGGGTTCGTCGGGGTTGAATATTGAACCGACGTTACTGAGGCCGCCCGCCTCGGAGTTCCAATTGTCAAAGCCCTAGCAGCTGGGGCTGGTGCTGAAAACTGATTCATATGGCCATGAGATCGCTTCCGACCTTCGATCCTGTCCACGATCCTCTGGAAGGTATACTCGTGCCTCCTGGCCGCTCTCAATACCGCATCAAAAGTCTGATGCTCCAACTGCTCCACTGCCAATAAGATCTCTAGATGGAGCCCCTGCTGGAACTGCTGGGCTCTGTCGAACTCGGTCGCTACCAAGGTGGGAGCAAACCGACTAAGCCTCGAAAACTCGGCCGCATATCCGTCGACCGTCCTGTCCATCTGCTTCAGATTGGTGAACCTCGTCTGTAGATCGTACCGATCTAGAACATCGAAGTACTTGGTCTGGAATCTCTCACAAAATACTGTCCATGCAATAGGTGCCACTAATCCAACGGCTTGTGCCGTCCACCAGCTGCGAGCATGATCCAATAACTGTAGGCGTACTACCGCCGCCTTCTCGTTCTCGGGCGTCTTCGCCGCTTCTAGAATCACTTCTGTATCCTGCAGCCAAGCATCTGCGACAATCGCATCCTCACTGTCGTCGAAGAAAGGAGGGTTCAAACGCTTGAAGTTGTTGGCCGTACTGTTACCTTGATGACCAACTCTGCTCAAAGCATCTTGTACTGCCTGGTGCAGGGCATCGCCCCGACGATCTTAAGATGCTAGCAATGTCCTGATGAGACCCACCAAGGTGCCATCATCAGGCTCTGCAGGATGGACTGGCTGAACTGGTGGCTCTTGACCCCCAATAGGCATAACTCTGGAGGCTACTCCTGAATGCTGGGCTTGATCTCTAGGTTGCTGCTGGCCCACGGGAGTTGCTCCGCCTTGCCGATCGGTAGGACCAGGAACAATGCCGCTGAAGAAGATGACACAGGGAACAATAAGGAAGGACCAGGACATATCAAAGATACAAGCATGCGATCAGGTCAAGAATTCAGGGATTCAGAGGATACGAGCAGAGATCAAGGGCGAGTGCTGATTGAGACATCTATTCGGTAAACCCTCACATATCTTGATTCACAAGACCTGCATGGACCACTACTTAAACCATGTAACGCCCCAGAACCAGAATACTAGAGAGCGAGGGCATACATAGCCAGCTACGTATATTAAAATGGAATCCACCTCGCTATACGGTCACGGCTTTCTAGATACATGAGGGTTTAACTACAAGCCATCAGTCTCTTATGGTAATGAACATGCCTATTGTCTCAATCTCGTGCAAGAAATAGCAGTTGCAAGATGTTAGAGCATCAAATATACAATAGTAAGGCATCCCATACATTACATATTTGGATAATCATGAAGCTAGTCGTACAAAATATGAAGACTAGCAAGAGTTTTAGTCATATGTGATCAACCCTAGGATTCGTCAATCATGTTACAGCCCGTAGGCAGACAGTAAGTAAAGTGCAATACGAGCTAACACGTGCTCGCCGGCTAAACGTCTCAAAAGAATATTTTTACAATAAAGTGGAAGAACAAAAGGGAAACCCACTCGTTGCCTTGGTTACGCCCGGTGGTCACCATTTGGCTGGAAAGTAGGGAGATCCTCTGGAGCTACTCCGGTATCTGGCCATACGAAACCAGCTGGGTCAGATCCCAGAAAGAGCAAGTGCCACAAAGGAGGCTTCACTTAAAAACTAAAACCAGCAATTAGCATAAAATATAATAACATATTAAAACTGGAGATATGGAAAAATCATGAGGATATACGATAAAATAACCATGGGACTATTCAGATAGCCAGGTTACAACCCTTAAACCAAACAAGGACCCGGGGTTGTAACCCTTCATCTGAACGGAACTTGGTTTTTCACCATTTATCGATAAAATAAAACATAAGCAATCATGTCATGTTACAATCTTGTACAGGATCAGGACAAGACTAGACTGGGTTAGACTTCATCCAATCAATCACGACCAAGCAATGAGTACGACTTGATACTTTAACTAACTAGGGTTATCACAGACCTAGTTACTAGCAAGATGTAATGAGATATTCCAACAGCCACAAGCCCTGCAGACCATCCAGGTTATCCAGGTCGAATATTCGTTCATGAAGGGTGCAACACATGACAGTGTACTGGAAATGTGCCCTACTCGTCGGCAGGCTACAAGTCCACTTGCGTGCCCAGATAACGCGATTTCCTGTAGCTGGGAAATCTCTTCATGACTACTGAGTTATTCTAGTTATTAGCCTTAGTCAATTTCAGTAGGTACCCCTGACCGTTGTATTCAGGGTTCCCTGCCCTAGACATGATGCGAAACAGTATTGGTTCATTTGTACAAACACAATCGTCCACGGTGTCCAGGCCATTCATTCTTGTCATGTCATGCTAGCCGTCGCAACAGCATTCAATAGTTCCTATCAGGCTTGCTTGTCATGTCTTGTCTTGTCATGTCATGTCATGTCATGTCAATTCACTTGTTATACCGTGCCATGTACAATTATCAGTCCAGTCATGTCAATCAATTCGTATTATCAAGTTCATGAAAAGTGCAATGACATAAAGACAATCGGGTACGCAAAAGGGAGCTCAAGACTCTACGCTAGCGAACCTCTACGCTAGGCCAAGAGGCCCCAAGCATAAAAATGGCTGTACGCGAGCAAGACCAAGGAAAGACTGCTTCTACGTGAGCGGGAGCCCTACGCGAGAGGGAACTCTACGCGGGCAAGACTCTACGCTAGCAAGCACCCTATGCAAGCGAAACTTTACGTGCACGAGCACCCAAGTGAAACTCTACGCACACAAGGCTCTACGCGAGCGAGGGAGAGTCTATGCGAGCACGAGTGGCCCCCGCGTAGAGTTCAAGTGAACTCGGCATAGAAAGGATCACGCTGGCACGCAATACGTGTGCGTAAAGGGGACACTACGCTGGCACGTTTAAGACATGTGCGTAAAGGAAGAAATGCTACGCTGGCACGTTAAACGTGGGCGTAAAACTAAATACTATGCTAGCATGTAAGAACGTGTGCGTAAAACTTCATCTTATCCCCAAGGCCAAGACAAGCAGGCGTAAAAGCTCAAGAGCTCAAGGAAGCCCCATCTTGGTCAAGACTCGATGAAATCCAACCATTCCAAAACCAAACTTGCGTAACATCAGAATGCCTTCTACATAGAACTCTTAGTTTTCGAAAACAAGCCAGCTTAGTAGATCAAAACCAAAAAATCCGAAAATGCAACAATCTTAGATCTACATGGAATGAACCAATGAAACTAAAAATGCTAAGTACTAAAGTATCTTAGAATCTCGTGAGGAAGACAATGGAACAATAAAACTTGAGTTCCTCCATGAAGCAAGTTGCACTTGCCTACGGTGGTGCGCGGTGGAGAAGAAATGAGGCAGAAGAAAGGAAGTAGTAAATGAGTAATGAATGAGGAGAGAGAATGGTTGTTGGGTTAATAAATGAGGGATGGTGGTAGGTAGGGGTTTGCATATCAACCCAAACCGAGCCCAACCAAGCCGAACCCAACCGAACCCAATGCAGGCCAAGGCCAGGATAAACCACATGAACGAAAAAATGCTAACTAACCCATGCCAATGCAAAATCCAAGACTAATCAGTCAAGACAAGTCGAACCAGGATGAACCCAAAATAAATCGAGGTAAGATTAAACCAGGATCAAGCTAAGCAAGACAAGTCTAATTACGGGTCGGGATTTCGTACACATATACTGTCACGACCCGTACCCTAGAGTAAGGGCACGAGACGTGGGTACGTCTAGCCTACGCTGCAGTGTCGGTGGTAGAACGCTGTCCTAGGTCTCATGCATCTAACAGTATAATGCTAAGCAGTTTATACTCCCCGAATGGGGGTGATATAGCAGAATGTAAACTCAACCACAACTAAGGAAGAAGAAGCACGATATGATATAGAACTCAAAATAAAATACAGATGATCAAAAGAGTCTAAGTGTCTAAGATAACAACTCAGCAAACATCCAGAAATATAAAGTCTCAACTACAAAATATGAAAGAACATATACAATCCAGATCTCAAATGACAGAAATAATAAAAACCTAGACTAGGGAGCCTCAGTCTCTATAGCTAGTGGATCCGGCTGGAAATCCGGATCACAGGTGTCATCTAGAGCTGTCCCATAAAAAGTGTCAACACCAGCCTCATCCTCGTCCTCTGTAAGCATATCAACGGTGCCTAATCAGGACGGAGCGAGCACAATACATCTCAATAGATCATAGCAGGTTAGAAAATATAACCATGCAGTAGAGTAAGATACATAAAACTGAAAGAAGGTACAGAATGTAAAGGAGATAGTTGTAATGGAAATATCTACTATAAATAGAGAACTAACAGTGGCTAGTGAGTCAGAGTATAATATAGACATGTGAATGGCATAGGATAATTCTGATGCTATACTACGGAATGATTCTGATGCTACACTACTTGGATATTATTCACATGTCCACTTCTACTTTCCCGTACCCCCAATCAATACACAAGGATCCAGCCAGGTTATGTTATGATTCATGTAATGGCCCCCGAAGGGTGATACATGATAGTCCCATAAATAGGGATTCTAGGAATGCCCATAAATGGGTGATTCATGGAAGACTCTATGATCATGAGAGTACATGTCATAAGTGATTCAATGAACCATGAAGCATAGTGATACACAATGTAAGTGAAACACACAGAACATGTAGTATTCGATGCTCCCTGAGGGGATTACATCTCAAGAAAGGATCCATATAGTACTAAATTGTGTGACCAACGTGACAGCATTAAGTAAAGTAATTTAAAGCAGAAGAATAATTCTAACAGGATATAAAATGATCAGAGAATGTACTCGCCTGTATCCTGAGTATCTGAAGAATATCTACTATCCGAGGAGTGATGTCTGTCTCCTATAGAACAGTACAAGTCACTATAAGTCTAAAATGATAATAAGATGCAATTCAACGCATTCTATATGAATCTAGGCCAATCTAGACCAAAGTCAACTCTTGGTCAATTCTGGTCAACCCTAGAAATCAAACTAGGTCAACTAAGTCAAACAAGTCTATACTAGTCTAACTAGTCTATTCTATCAAGCCCACATCAATTCTAGACTATACAAGTCTAACTAGACTCTATACTGGCATTCAAGCCACACCCATAGGCTAAGAGCCCTAGGCTATAGGCTATATCATGCCTAAGCCAACCCATATATCATATATACACATATTAATATATATATAATATAATATAGTACTACACATTAACATATAGGCTACCTATATATGTGCATCTCATATATATATATATATATATATATATATATATATATATATATATATATATAATATTAAAACAAAAAAATATATATATATAATATAATATAGTACTACACATTAACATATAGGCTACCTATATATGTGCATCTCATATATACCCACATATCATATATACACATATTAATATATATATAATATAATATAGTACTACACATTAACATATAGGCTACCTATATATGTGCATCTCATATATATATATATATATATATATATATATATATATATATATATATATATATATATATATATATATATATATATATATATAAAATATATATATATTTTATATATATATATATAATATATATATATATATATATATATAATATATATATATATATATATATATATATATATATATATATATTTTATATTTATATAATATATATAATATATATATATATATATATATATATATATATATATATATATATATATATATATATATATATATATATATATATATATATATATATATATATATATATATATATATATATACATGTACATAGAAGATTGGAAATGGGCACATGTACATTGTGTTTATGTGTGTGTGTGTGTGTGTGTGTGTGTGTGTTGAGAGTACAAGAGAGCATGTGTGTATATGAGTGATAAGAGAGCATGTGTGTGAGGGTGTCAAGATAATTCCTGGCAAAAAGTGAGGTAACATGTGAGATTGTGTGAGTGTGAAATCCTGAAAACAGGAAAACAGTGAATGGTATTAGGAAATCAGGGTAGTGTATATGGTATCAGTGTCAATAGGAGTTAGTGTAATACCTGTGTGTGTGTAAACAGGAATAAGAAAACAATGAGTAGTAATATGAAATCAATGGTGTACATTTGTGTGTGTGCAAATAGGAAGTAGTGTGGCATGGTGTGTAAACCTGGGAAATATGGTACTGCAAAACAGTGTGGTGTATATAGAAATCAGTGAGCTAATATTTGTGTGTGTTGAGGCATGACAGTTCAATAGGAACTAAAATCTCAGGTTTAAGAATCCCAAGACAGTTCTAATATAGCTCAATTGACAGTAACTTGATAAACCAATCCACTATTCAACCATGAAAACAAACCAATACAAAGTATAAGAGTTAACATTCAAATGTTCAAGGAAAGGAAATTAATTCCAGATTTTGGGATTCCTATCAATTTAATTGACAGTTAACTCTCTAACCCATAATCAACCCAAACAACCCAATGCAATGTATGAGAAATAACAGTTCAATAGGGAATCACATCTCAGGTATTGGAATCAAAATCAGTTTTCACATTGAAACAATCATTCAATTTTCAGTTAAGGAGAGGAAATCAGTTCAGGTATTAATAGGAAAACAATGTATCAGTCATGCATTTTCGAAAGCCTAACTCAAAGTCCAAAATCCCATTCATGAATCATAAACCTATTCGAATAAGTAAAATCGAACTAATAGAGGTTAATACACATGTAGGATCAATTGATAACTGAACACATTAATTTAAATCAGAAAAATTAGAATTGAAGTTCAGGGAACAACAAGACTGAATCATGAGTATCAGTCAAATACCAAACTCAATTTCGAATCCCATTTCACATGACAAAACCTATTCTAATATGTAAATTCAACGTAACAGAGATTATTAAACATGTCTAGGATCTTAATTAGCAATTAAAAACATAATTTAATAATTTAAAACTGGAAATTAACACAGATCAAATAATTAGACTGAACACCGCACAGTGCACGACCAGTGCACACCCAAAAGCGTGTTCGACACGACACGAGGACTCACGAAACTTTGGGAGCCTCGTGTCAGTGTCAGCCCCGACCCGTGTGTCGAGTTTTACGTATCCACGTGGTGTATCCAGGGAGCTGTGGCCCCCGAGTAGCAGGGGACTACTACTCGTGTGCGCGTGTGCTGAACCCCGTGTGTTCCCGTATCCAATACGACACGACACGACACCACGACCACCTCAGTCCACCAGAAAACATTAAGCAAGGCCAAACCCTAATTTCCTATTCAAAGAAAATCAGAAAACAAGGATGAAATGCCCACTGTGGCATTTCATCAAACACTTAGGTTAGCCACTGATACGTGTCCGATACGGACACGTACCGGACACAAAACCTAACAATTCCTATACCAACAGTTAGGGTAGACCTAGGGCTTCCTATTCATGCATTTAAATCACTATTTTATGGTAGGAATATGAATTTACCTAGGTGAGTAAAATGGCTCAAAAGCTTCAAAGAGAGTTGTTCCTCTAGCTACCCAAACTCCTCCAAATTGCTCCTTTACTGAAATTTCTCACCATAGCCAGGAAATACACAGAGATTAGAACATATTGCAAGAAATTTGAAGGAAAAAGGAGTTAAAATGGAGAAGATAGGGATTGGGGAAGAAAGGGGTTTACCTCTATTTCCAAACTTGCAATTTCCTAAAGGGGGCTAGCCCTAAGTGGTAGAGGCATTATATAGGGTGGGGAAACCAATATTGGCCGGCCATGTAGTGTAGGCTAGGGTTAGGGTTTCAGTAGTTTGGTTATGGGCCTCTATGGGCCTAAGCCATAAGTCATGGCTTATGAAATCACAAGCCATTATCTAACCTATTCATTAATCCTATTTCCCAAATTTAATCCTAATGACTAGAGTGTCACTAACTTGGGTTAACTAGGGTTTCATAATCTAACCAAGATAGTCATGACTAGGGTTAGCTTCTAGGACAGTCTCCTAAGTCACCATGAGTCAAAGTCAAGAATAGCACTAAATTAAATTATACTAAAAATCACTTAAATTCTAATAATTATAATTAATACTAAATAATTCCAATAATTCCCAAAATTTTAAAAATGACCAAAATACCCCCAAGCTAGAAATGTGGTAGTGATATATACCAAAATACGTAATACGAACTACGGGCGTTATAAATCTACCCACCTTAAAAGAATTCTGTCCTCAAAATTTAATTAAGAGGCTAGAGAGGCAAGGACAAGCTATATTAATCAATCAATCAAACAATCAATCATGCAAGCAAGGAATCAAAGGCATGAGACATAAGGAAGATATTATACCTCATGAGTCAAACAGGTCGGAATATCGCGATCGGATATCATCTTCACGCTCCCATGTTGACTCACCCAAAGAGTGATGACCCCAAGCAACATGAACTAACTTGATAGTCTTGTTCTTGAGTATCTTCTCTCTTCGGTCCAATATGGATACGGGTCTCTCCTCATACGAAAGGTTGGTACCAACAACCAATTCTGAATGATCAAGGACATGTCTCGGATCCAGGATATACCGTCGCAATTGGGATACATGGAAGACATCATGTACCTCACGCAACGACGGCAGGAGAGCGAGAGGACACGTCTTCTACTCGCTCGAGGATATCGAACGGTCCTATATACCTAGAACTAAGTTTTCCCCGTATGCCAAAATGAATAACGCCACGGTTAGACGAGATCCTAAGGAATACATGGTCGTCGACGGAAAATTCAAGGGGGCGCCGATGAGAATCGGCCCAATGGCGCTGGCGATCTTGTGCGACGGGAAGATGATCTCTGACTCTTCTGACCACCTCAACTGTCTGAGTAATCATTTTTGGACCAAGCATCTGCCTCTCTCCAACATCGTCCCATGCTAGCGGGGATCTTTACTTCCTACCATACAGTGCCTCGAACGGTGCCATCAGGATACTGGCTCAGAAAATGTTGTTGTACGAGAACTCCACCAGGTGCAGGTGATCCTCCCACGAACCACTGAAGTCGAGTGTACATGATCTCAACATATCTTCCAAGGTTCGTATGGTACGCTCTGACTGACCATCTATCTGCGGATGATAAGCTGAGCTGAACTTGAGGTGAGTTCCCAAACACTCTTGCAGACTGTGCCAAAAGTGCGACATAATTCTTGAATCTCTGTCCGAGGTGATACTGACTGGAACACCGTAAAATCTGACAATCTGCCTGAGGTACATCTCTGCTAGATAAGCCGTTGACTGACCAACTCTGAACGGAAAAAAGTGAGCCACCTTCGTGAGTCTGTCGACTATAACCCAAATAGCATCTCTACCGGCCGGGGACCTAGGTAATCCAGTTACAAAATCCATGGTTATATGCTCCCTCTTCCATTCTGGAATTCGCAAGGGCTAAAGAAGTCCAGCTGGCCTCTGATGTTCAGCTTTAACTTGTTGACAAACCAAACATCGAGAGACAAACCGGGCTATCTCCCTCTTCATGCCATTCCACCAAAAGTGCTGACGGATATCACGGTACATCTTCGTGCCATCAGGATGAATGGAATACTGCGAACGGTGAGCTTCTGCCATGACTTCCTGTCTGATATCACCTCTAGGTACACATAGACGCTTCCCATGTCGAAGTGTACCATCCTCATGGATACATAACTCTGGTCTTCGTCCTATTACACATTCTGCCCTAAGCCGCTGAAGCTTAGAGTCTGATGGATGAGCTAACCTGATCCTCTCAACTATACTGGACTGAACTTGCATGCTGGCCATCAATGCTACACTGGTAGGAAGGATAACTTCTATACCCATCTTCTGAAGATCTGCCAATAACTCTGGCTGCGCTGTGAGAAAATAAACTCCGGCTCTCCTGCTCAATGCATCTGCAACAACGTTGGCCTTCCCAGGATGATACTGCAGGTTGATGTCATAAACCACAAGTAGCTCTAGCCATCTCCTCTGGCACATGTTAAGATCATTCTGGGTAAAAACATACTTCAGGCTCTTGTGGTCGGTAAAAATCTCTACCCTATCTCCATACAAGTAGTGTCTCCAAAGCTTAAGTACAAAAACTACTGCTGCCAACTCCAAGTCATGGGTCGGATAATTTCTCTTATGATCACGAAGTTGACATGACGCATAAGCTATTACCTTCCTATGCTGCATCAAAACACATCCTAAACCTCTGCCTGAAGCATCACAATATACTGAAAATTCTCCGATCCCATCTGGAAGCGTGAGAATAGGTGCCATCATCAAGCATCGCTTCAACTTCTTAAAAGAATCCTGACATTCTGCTGTCCAAGCAAACTGCGCATCCTTGCGGGTCAACTGGGTTATAGGTGCTGAAATTCGAGCAAAATCTGAAACAAATCGTCGGTAGTAGTCGACCAAGCCAAGAAAACTGTAAACTTCTGCAACTGTGCTGGGTACTGGCCACGTCTCAATAGCCACAATCTTCTGGGGATCCACCTCTACTCCTCCTCTGGTGATAATATGACCCAAGTATGAAATACGATCGAGCCAGAACTCGTATTTACTGAACTTGGCATATAACTGGTACTTATAGAAGCATGAAAAAGAATAAAGAAAGATCCATGCGGCCAGGGAGCCCCCATGCGGCTCAGAGAGCTCATGCGAATCAGGATCCATGCGATTCAAGCGTCTATGCGGCTTGGTTAAGTTCCATGCGGCTCAGAGAGGAGCCACGTGGCCTGCAAACAGCTCTTCCTTTTGTCCTTTACTGCATTTAATGCCTTGACGGCTGACAGCTCTGACAAATAACAGCTCTGACACAAAGATACAATTATGACCCCGTCATAATGGCACATCCCTAGGGAAACGAAGGAAATCTCGGACACAATCTCCCGAAATCCAGAAACCTTCATGCGGCCTTGACACGTGGACAGTCGCATGCGACTCAGGCAGAGACCACCCCATGCGGCTCAGGCCGAAGCTGTCCCATGCGGCTCAGACCGAAGCTATCCCATGCGGCTCAGGCCGAAGCTATCTTATGCGGCTCAAGCAGAGGCTACCTTATGCGGCTCACGAGGACTATCTCCATGCGGCTCACGAAGAAGGCACCCATCTTGCGGTCACCTACACTCATACGGCTCAGATCATCACCATGCCGTTCAAATATTCAGGGGGCCACTCCCAAGCAGCCTTGACACATGGCCAGCCTTATGCGGCTCAATGAGGAGCAATCCTCATGCGATTCAGATTTCTACAGTGGCTCGCGGTTAAGACACGTGGCAGGATAGTGGGACACATGGCATCAAATTAATCGAAATCCATCAACAAATTCCAATAAAATATTGGGATCAAATCAGATCATTTGCAATCAAGCAAATCAATGACACGTGGCAGGAAATCCGAGATTGGCATGATAAATCAGGAGGATTTATGTCAATCATCATTAATTACCCACAAAAGATTTGATGCAACCACATTAATTGCTCAAATCTCTTATATTCAAGATGAATAGCCCAGATCCAGGGATCCTTAGCCGCCGACTTTTGAGAATGGACAATTATTGCGAACCCTAGTGATGCCCTCCCACTCTTATAAATAGCAAGGTGCCATTCTCTTGCGAAGGAGGAGATTCTCGGATAAAAAAAAAAGAAGACACAGAGATCCAGAGAGCCAGAAAGAGAATACACAGAGATCGAAAGGAGAGCATTTCTTCCTCAACGCCAAGCAGTTCTTCTACAGAGCCAAGGCTGCACCCGATCGTCCAAGGAGTAAGGCAGAGCGGCCGTCGCTTTCTCGAGCCTCTATCGTCACCCCCCAGAATCTAAAATAAATAATTGTACTTAGATTGCTGTACCTAGGCTTTCGTTTCTAGGCTTTTTTTGTACAAGCGAGTTTGTATTGTGAAGTAAAAGTCCAGTCCTCCGATAATTGTTCTGTTCTTTTATATTTTATGGCAAACACGATGGCAACTCTGCTGGGGACAAACTTCTCCATGGCTGAGGAGTTGGTGATGCAATCGGATGCAGCCAAACTTGGCTCCACGCAACAGAAGATGGTCGTCCGCTTCAACCAACAAGAGTTTGAAGAAATGCTCTCTGACGGGAGCGCTGGCCCGGTCCAGAAGCAAACCTGTACAGAGAAGGCTCGCAGGGAGTGGAGGCCAAAATCATTTGCTCCTCCCCAAGCCCCGGACGGAGTACTCTCTGCTACCCAAGACGGCGAAGGCGATTCTCATGCGGCCCCACTTCAAGCCATAGAGGACTCTGCTGTCCCTAAGTCTGGCAGAGGAAAGCACTACGATGCTGGACTTGCAGGGACAAAGAGTGATTCTATGGGCTCCAAGAAGAAGCCGAACACTCATGCGGCCAAGACTGCCAGCCGCATGCATGATGCTCATGCGGCTGAAACTGCCATCCGCATGAAGAATGTCTATGCGGCCAGATCTTCCAGCCGCATAGAGAAAACTCATGCGGCCGAGACTTCCAGCCGCATGAAGAAGGCCTATGTGGCTACAACTGCCAGCCGCATGAAGACTGCTGACTCCAGCCGCATACTGCCTGCTCCTCGCAGTTCAGGCTCAGTCTTCGATCGCCTCTCCTATGGTCCCGATCTCTCATGTGCTCAAGAGAATATATCTGACTCTCTGCAGCATCAGTCTGACTCTTCCTACTATACGCCTTCGGGCGCTCAAGTGAAGAAGTCAAGGGCAGTGCGAGCTCGACGAGCTCAGTCGACTTCCCCAACCTCTGACCATCCGAGTGCTCCACATACTGTTATGCGGGCCTCTGATGGAAAGTTATACAGAACCACTCGAGTCCATCCCCCGACGGCAAACGGACGAAGTGGTTCCCAAAAGTCTCCCAAAACCCAGGGAGCAAACATGGTCGCTCCAGACCCGTCTGACTTGCGTGAGGTTATCCTCCACAAACATAAAAAAAGAGAAGAATCCCCGGCATACAAAGAGTCCTCGCATGGACGTCACCGCACTCAAATCTTTGTCAACTGTTGTTGCAACAACGCGACAGTAAGAGAAGATCGGCAATCTATTTTCCAAAGGCTGCAACGGCCAAGCTCAGAGGACGAAGCGCCTCCCGTCGTCTCTTGCAACTCCACTCAAAAAATCCCCGCCGATGGGAGAGGGAAGAAGACCAATGCTCCCAGCCTGAAGGTTTCAACTACTATGACTAAGAGATTATCGTCTAAGCGGGTGCCCACCACCGGAGTTTTCCAAGGTACCCGTTCAAAAATAAAATCTGCTACAGTGGGAGATTCATCGTCCACACCACTGGGGGTTGCTGGGACTGGGGGTAGCACTCTTCCGAACCTCCACGACAATCCGATGTTCCAAGAAGACGAGTTGGGAGAAACAACTCTCCCATCATATGCAGCAAATCCTGACGTCCCCGAGGACGTCCACGACTCTCAAGATGAAGCAAACTCTGAAGCCGGGGGTACTATCCTTTCTGAATCTGAACCAGAGGAGAACATTCCCACCTACCCCGATGACTTCTCGCTACAGGGGTATGATTCGGAGGGCACGTCCTCTACCGTTCCTTCCATCTCTCCTCATATAAGGATGGTATTCGACCTGATGCGAGCACACAACCTGAAGATGAATCCCACAAAATCCTTCTTGGGCGTATCCAGCGGAAAATTTCTGGGTTTTATTATTACTGACCAGGAAATTCACGTGGATCCAGAAAAGACGAAGGCAATTATGGAGATAGGTCCCCCGAGAAATCTCTGCGAACTCAGAGGCCTTCAATGGAGGCTGGCCTACATCAGAAGGTTCATTTCTAACCTCTCCGGGCGATGCCGGCCATTCACCCACCTCATGAAGAAAGGCGTCTCATTCGTATGGGATGAAGAATGCCAACGCGCCTTTGACAGTATCAAAGAATATTTGTCGAGCCCTCCAGTCCTAGTGGCCCCGGTTGCTGGAAAACCATTCTTACTATATGTACGAGCAATGGAGCATTCCCTTGGTGCTCTGCTGGCACAAAACAACGATGCAGGCCATGAACAAGCTATATATTACCTCAGCCGAATGATGATTGGGCCAGAGCACCGATACACCGCTGTAGAGAAGGAATGCCTCGCCCTGGTGTTCGCCATTCAAAAGATGCGGCACTATGTCACAGGACAAACCATACATGTGATCTCACGAGTCAACCCTCTCAGGGTCCTCATGAATATACCAGGGGCACTCAGCTCCCGCCTCGCCATATGGACAATATTGCTGTCTCCTTATCAAATGGTCTTCGTCCCGCAAAAGGCTGTTAAAGGTCAAGCTCTGGCAGACTTTTTAGCAGCCCACCCAGGCTCGGAGTCGTCCAGAGTATATAAAGGAATCCCAGATGAGGTTGCCGACTCACATGTGACCTCCCACGATGATATATGGCGAATGTTCTTCGACGGTGCTTCGAGAACTGGACCCAAGGACAACATAGTCGTTGGAGTCGGGGTGGTGTTGATTTCTCCATCCGGGTTGGTGATCAATCGTGCTTACTCTCTCACGGAACTCTGCTCTAACAATGTGGCCAAGTACAATGCCTTGGTCATTGGTCTCCAACTTGCAAGAGAGCTGGGGGTAGAATATCTTGAAGCATACGGCGATTCGCAATTAATCGTCAATCAGATCCGGGGTTCATATGAAGTCCGCCATGAAGACATGATCCCCTATCACCAAATAGCGATCAACATTATTTCGTCATTTGAGGGATTCTTCATCGAACACGTTCCCAGACTCCAAAATATTGAAGCTGATGCCCTAGCAGGTCTTGCCGCTTCCCTAGCGGTTCCAAACTATGCTCACCAATCGGTGGATGTGATAGGCCACGAACTGGTCTGTCCCAAGAACAATGTTCAAGTCGTGGCGAGTTATTCCGTCCAAACGATCGACGAAGCACCAGACTGGAGACAACCATTCATAAACATCGTAGTCTACGACATCCTGCCCGAGAACCCAAAGGAAGCCACTTCCATCAAAAGGCGTTCTCTCAGATTCTTCTATGACACAGAGACGAAAATGCTGTATCGGCGATCTTACGATGGATTATTACTTCGGTGTTTGTCAAACGCAGAAGCCAAAGAAGCCGTACGCAAAGCTCATGACGGTGTCTACGGGGCCCATCAGCCTGGCCATAAATTACAAGACCGTCTTTGCCGAATGGGCTACTACTGGCCCACGATGGTAGCAGATGCGATAGACTATGCAAGAAAGTGCAAAGCCTGCCAAGTTCACGTGGACTTCATCCACCAGCCATCCGAATTTCTACATTCGACAGTGGCGTCCTAGCCATTCAAAGCATGGGGAATGGATATCATTGGTCCGATCGCTCCACCTTCTTCCCGTGGACATCGCTTCATACTCGCGATCACGGATTACTTCTCCAAATGGGTGGAAGCTGTGCTCACGGAAGTAAAGACTTCAAACGTGATCAGCTTTCTCAAGCATCATGCCATCTATCGCTTTGGACTGCCCCGAAGGATCATCCACGATAATGGTCCGCAGTTTGCAAGCCATGCCTTCTATCAGTTCTGCGACAAGCATCACATCCAGAATATTGCTTCGACACCATACAATCTGGCAGCAAATAGGTTGGCAGAAGCATTCAACACAATAATTATCAAACTTCTCAAGAAGTTTGTGTCTTCCAACAAACGCGACTGGAACGAGAAGCTTAGTGAATGCTTATGGGCGTACCGTACTACAGACCGAACAGCCACTGGAAACACACCATTTTCCCTGGTATACGGGAGTGAGGCAGTCCTCCCATTGGAGACCCAAATACCCTCACACCGCGTCGCCCTTACTTACCAATTGACGACGGACGATAACTACCGTCGTCGGCTATAAGAGTTGGAAGCCTTAGATGAAAAACGCCTCTTGGCTCAGCAACGAATCGAGCTATACCAAGCACGCATCTCTGGAGCCTTCAACAAGAAGGTTAAAATCAGAACATTCCAAGTGGGCGATCTCGTTCTGGCAGTCCGGAGGCCGATGGTCATGACTCACAAAACCGTCGGCAAATTCTGACCAAAATAGGAAGGGCCATTTATCATTGAGGCCGTATTCTCCAACGGTGCTTACCGCCTCTCAAAATAAAATGGAGACTTGCTCATGTTGCCCGTCAACGGCAAGTTCCTGAAGAAATACTATATCTAAACGACATTTTCCAGATCATCGAGTCATGTACCCGCTGGTACCGCTGAACTCACTCTCATAATATTCCAGATCATCGAGTCATGTATCCGCTGGTACCGCTGAACTTACATTCACAATACCCCAGATTACCGAGTCATGTACCCGCTGGTGCCGCTGAACTCATATTCACAACATTCCAATCATCGAGTCATGTACCCGCTGGTACTGTTGAACTCACATTCACAAAAAAATTCTAGATTACTGAGTCATGTACGCTCTCGTACCGCTGAACTCACATCCTCCTTCCACAAAAATCCTAGACTATTGAGTTATGTACCTTCTGGTGTCTCTGAACTTACACTTTGATTCCAAAATTCATGGATTGTCGAGTTATGTACCCGCTGGTACCCCTGAACTTACATTCCGGTCACTCTTTTAGATAGTAAGTCATGTATGACCATACCTCTGAACTTTCTTCTTGAAAGAGCTCATTCCTCATGATCCACTACCCGCACTCCCAGTGCATAAAAAGGGTAATAGATCCACAAATTTCCAAAACGACCATGTCGATGTTATCTCTGAGTCATCTCAATTCCGCCAAAAATAAATCACCCCTCTACATAGAACTTCCATGTCCTCATTACCTCTGAGTCGTTCTATGTACCCCCCTTCATGGAGCCCACTCCTACCATGTCCTCATTACCTCTGAATAAGAAGGCTCCGTCAAAGAAACCCTCATGCTTGCCATGTCCTCATTACCTCTGAGTAAGTATGTTGGTTCCTTTTCAACTTATTGTCCGTATCCAAAACCAGGGTACGTTAGGGACAATAGGTCCACATAAAATGTCCCACTAAGATAAATATTACAAAGCAAAAGAGTGAAGCAAATATATTCCATTCATTAATCGGTTACATCCATACGACTACAAGCAAGTCAAAGAAGTTCTTCATGCAGACAAGAATGAAAGAAAAACAAGACGCAAACTACGGCTAAAAATTAAAGACAAAAGACAGACATCTACGAGAGCCCCTGAATCCTAGTTACGGGGGCGCATATACCATTCCCTCAACCACCTTGCATATGAGGGATGTAATTGAGAAAGATCCTCATCCAGAGCAGGAGAGTTAGAATTCCCAACACTACCACCCTTGGACTGCAGCTCCCCCTTTTTAGCAGTTGGAAGGCTTACTTCCCCTTCAGGCGTCGGATCTTCTGTTAGTATCACCTCCTCCTTAACGGGTGATAACTCATGTTTGATGAAAGGAGGCAGTGGCTCTTCCTTCACAATGATTTTGGCCCCCGGTGGAGATACTACAAGAACCAAGAACAAAAGAAATAAACAGTCAGAAGACATTCAAAAGAGTCCATGCGGCTCTATTTGATGGGTCATTATGCATACGGTCTACTAGGTAACTCCCATACGGCTTGGACATGGTGTATGCCCCCATACGGCTCGGTCATGGGATATGCATATGGCCCATACAGTTTGAGAATACTTTGACGAAGATGAGAGATACACATTAAAGACTTGTGCCTAAAATATGCAACAGAGTCGTCCTTGTTAGGGTTTTCGAAGCATTCAATCTTCTACGTAATCCTTACCCTCGATGATAGAGTGAACGTCAAGACGAACGGGGGGCACGACAGTCGACGAGGAAGCCGCTTTCTTGCCCTTCGCAGCAGCAAAGGTAGCCTTGGAAGACTTGGGAGCCATTATCGTCCGACGATCGGAGAAGGAAGACAAAGGAAGAAAATTATGGCAGCAAGAGTTGAAGATGAGCGAGAGAGTAAAGAAGTCTTTCCAACTGAACACGTCCCTATTTATAGGCAAAAGGAGGGCGCTTCGATTCTCGTACAGCATGAAATCCGGCTCTTCGGTTATCAAGGCAAGCCGACGAAAATGAAGGCCAAACTCTTAGGATCCTGCCCCGAAAAGTGGCCTCAAATCTGACGGCAAATCAACAGCATTTAATGCAAAAGATTTCCATACGTGGCAGGATGACGTGGCAAAGAGTTCATGCGGCCAGACAGTCTATGCGGCCAAAGGGTCCATGCGGCCAAGACATCCATGCGACCGAGACATCCATGCGGCCAGGATATCATATGCGGCCAGAAGAGTTTATACATAGCCATGCTTCCTATTCAAAGTATTTCAATTTTGCAAATTGAAAACTTTGAAGGGGGTCTTATAGAAGCATGGAAAAGAATAAAGAAAGATCCATACGGCCAGGGAGCCCCCATGCGGCTCAGAGAGCTCATGCGAATCAGGATCCATGCGGCTCAAGCGTCTATACGGCTCGGTTAAGTTCCATGCGGCTCAGAGAGGAGCCACGTGGCCTGCAAACAGCTCTTTCCTTTGTCCTTTACTGTATTTAATGCCTTGACGGCTGACAGCTCTGTCAAATGATAGCTCTGACACAAAGATACAATTATGACCCCGTCATAATGGCAGACCCCTAGGAAAACGAAGGAAATTTCTGACACAATCTCCCGAAATCCAGAAACCTTCATGCGGCCTTGACATGTGGACAGTCGCATGCGACTCAGGCAGAGACCACCCCATGCGGCTCAGGCCGAACCTGTCCCATGCGGCTCAGACCGAAGCTATTCCATGCAGCTCAGGCCGAAGCTATCTTATGCGGCTCAAGCAGAGGCTACCTCATACGGCTCACGAGGACTATCTCCATGCGGCTCACGAAGAAGGCACCCATCATGCGGTCACCTACACTCATGCGGCTCAGATCATCACCATGCGGTTCAAATAATCAGGGGGGCACTCCCAAGCAGCCTTGACACGTTGCCAGCCTTATACGGCTCAATAAGGAGCAATCCTCATGCGGCTCAGATTTCTGCAGTGGCTCGCGGTTAAGACACGTGGCATGATAGTGGGACACGTGGAATCAAATCAATCGAAATCCATCAACAAATCCCAATAAAATATTGGGATCAAATCAGATCATTTGTAATCAAGCAAATCAATGACACGTGGCAGGAAATCTGAGATTGGCATGATAAATCAGGAGGATTTATGTCAATCATCATTAATTATCCACAAAAGATTTGATGCAATCACATTAATTGCTCAAATCTCTTATGTAAAACCCCTAAATTTCTACTAATTATTTTTTATTAATATTTGTACGGATTTAAAATTTTGTATTTTACGTCGCGTAGTCGTATTTTACGTCGCGCACGAAATCTTATTGTTGCTCGACGAGTGCGAATATGTGCGAGCGTACATATTTTAGAAAAATATTTTATTTATTATTTTATAGTTTCAAATAATATAATAAATAGTTTTGCTAACATTTCTAACTTGTAAAAGTTATTAATAATAAATAATATTTTCGTATACTAGGAAAGCATAATTATGTAAAGAATATTTTTGCATACATATATATATCGTAATTATTTATTGGTCTATCTTAAATAAAATTTTAATTTTTGAGATTTATTAATATTAATATTTTATTATTCAAAAAGATATTTAAAAATATTTATTATTTTCGAAATTATTATTATTGGTATTTTGAAAAATATATTTGGAAGTTATTTTGGCCATTTAAATCATGATTTGATTTTTGGATTTATTTAAATAGATATCCATATTAGAATTTGATTTATTGATTTGATTTAAACTGAAATTTAAATTGATTTAAATTAGATATTTAATTTGAAATTAGATTTGGATATAGATTTGATTTGGATTTGATTACTTTCAAACTAAATTAGGATATATCTAAATTGGGTTTTAAATATCCAAATCCTAATCTTAATGGGAATTCCCACATCCTATAAATAGGCAGGTACTCCTCCATTGTTCTTCACAAGCCATAATTACTCCACAAAATTTCCACAAGTGCAGTGCCTCGTGTCCGTGTTCCACGTCCCAAATTCTTATTCCATCCATTACAAATACATTTATTTTCCGTGTCGACAACTCCGACACGATTCATCCAAACCCAATTCCTACTCTAGCAATCCTAACCCTAACCCTAGCCGTAGTAAAGCTGCCTCCTCGGCCTTGGCCGTCTCCTCCACGACCTCCCCCGACGCTCCTCCCAAACCAACGTCGCCACCCCTGGCCAAGGCCAGCACCACCACACCCAAACCAACGTCGCCACCCCTGGCCAAGGCCAGCACCACCACACCCAAACCAACGTCGCCACCCGCGCCATCTATCCTCCGGCCAGCACCACCACACCCAAACCAAACCACCATCACCACCACCCAGCCTAATTCCGGCCACCTCGGCAAAACGACACCAGCCCAAATTTTCCCAAATTTACAGCAAGGAAAAAAATAGAGGAAAACCCAAATCAAAAACCTAAACCTAACCGACTTACCTCCGCCTCGTCGCGACCTCTACTCCGGCGCGCCAACGGATCACCCCCGCCGCGACGAGCCGTGGTCGGCGACCGCCCTCCGCCGTTCCGTCCGATCATCCCCCGCTCCCTCCGTCGCTGGAACCCCCACACCTCTCTTACCTCCCGTCCTCCGTCGCGACGCTACTCGACCACCCCCTTTGCAGCACCCTCTCCTCGTCCTCCGCCCGCACTCAGCTTCGCCGCCCACGCGACTCCCTAAAACCCTTCGCCATCCGTCTGTCCGCACCCTCTCTCACCACAGCCTCGCCGCCCGCGTCGATCCTCCGCAGCGCTGGAGCACCAGCGCCTCCTAGCCACGCTCAAGCCCGCCTCCCCTCTTTTCCACTCCTCTCCGATCATCCGCCGGCGACTCCGCCCGAGCACCGGCGGGAGTCCCGACCACCTCTCTCTCGTTACTCTCAATCCTTTCCCCCTCCTTTTTCCTAATGTGGAACAGCCCCTTCGTAGGTTTTATTTTTTTATGTTTTTGTTTTACTTTGTGTTTTTTTTAACTTTGTTATTTAATTGTTGGCTCCTTCTGTTGAGTTCCTATAGGAGAAATGGCAGAATTCCCAATGCATCTTTCTCTTTGTCCGATGTGTTCCTAAAGGAGAAATGACAGCAGCCTCGAATTGCTGTTGTGTCTTTTTGTGAATTATTATTATTATTATTATTATTATTTTTGATTACGATGTTCTATTGTGTTGTTTATTATTATAATTATTATTTTTGTTCTTATAACTATTATTATTATTATTATGTTATTTCGATTCCACAGTATAAGTTCTATTATTTTATTTTAAATTGATTATTATTATTATTATTATTATTATTATTATTATTATTATTATCATCATCATTTTCATTTTTAATTAGAATATTGTTGTTGTTCTTTTAAAAAATAAAAATAATTTATTTGCTATTATTTTATTTTAGAAATTTATGGACACATTATTTCCTAAACGTTTTCAAAGATAGTTTTCTCCAAGAATTTAACTTCAACAAAATTTGGCTTTTGTCTTAAACTACTTTTCGAGATTTGTAAATATCTATCAATAACTTTTTACTAGTAAAATATAGTTTAGCCTAAATCAAAATTTTTCCTTTATTTTAAATATTTAGAAAATATTATTTTTACTAATAAAAATAGAGTTCCTATCTAAATATCCATTTTTGACAACGTAGAGTTTTGCTGAAAACGATTTTTCTTGACTTTAAGTATTTTTTCTCCTAAAAATATTTTGACTTATGAAAACTAGTTTTAGGAATTATTTTCTAAAACTCGCATATATAAATATTTAATTATCCATATATTCTTTGGTTTTTCTCCTGTCCGTATCCAAGTCCTATTGTTCCCATTCCTTCGCCCATTTCGAGACTATCTTATGTCCATCCTAACAAATTTGACCCTTCTGGACCCAATGGAACCGACCGTGTCACCATCAGAGGTCCCCTTGTGTAGTTATTGCACCAAAGTTGCAGATCGTGCCATATTGATTATCGCAGCACACCAGGCGCCCTACCAGGCAAGACACCTTGCTATTTATTGTTTAATTATTTTAGCTCATATTTCATGCATGTTCATTATTTTCTTTATGCAAAATAAACTGTAATACATGGCATAACCTGTTAGTATTTACTGTTCAATTTCTTGCTATGTATTATTTTCTTACACATTAAACCTAGATTTAAGGGACCACCTTTGTGTGTTGCATTCATGGCCTTGACACGTTGTACCATGAAGTTGTGTGTCGCATGTAGAACACGGAAGTGCGTGATTGGCTGGCCACCAGTACGTACAAGCCGTGCGATAGGAATAACCGCTAATAGAGGTTGCATGCTAGTTTGACTTAGCGGTTATAGAGTTAGCATTGGGCGGGAAGAACATGATTGGAAGTTGAATACCACCCTATCTATCGTAGACTCGCTCGCTACTGAGGAACGATAGGTAGACTATATGCTATAGACTCGCTCGATACTGAAGAATAGTATATGGTGTTGTGACTCGCTACTGAGGTACTGCATTGGTATTTTCTTGACTTGACCCGGTAGTCATGCGACCATGAACTGTTCTTAAACTGCATTCACCTAGATTTGGTTAGGCTACCCTTATCCGTTAGGTACGAATACCTTTGGTTTGGGTACTTGTATCTGACCGTGGCTTGGAACAATAGCTTATCGCGGATTAGTTCGTCACATCTTGTCCTTGTTTGGTTGTAGGTGTGACTTACTACTTCGATGAGAAGGTATTGAACCTTGTTGGGGTCCGGATACCATATTGGATTCATAGCATGGGAAGATACGTTACCGTGAATTAGTTTACCATCTCCTGTCCTTGTTTGGTTGGGGGGATGGTACGCTCGTTCAGTAGGTGCGTATTGGACCATGTTATAAATTCGATTGAC
The DNA here is from genome assembly GCA_029216955.1 of Iris pallida. Taxonomy (NCBI): domain Eukaryota; kingdom Viridiplantae; phylum Streptophyta; class Magnoliopsida; order Asparagales; family Iridaceae; genus Iris; species Iris pallida. The sequence continues at coordinate 2,360,489 of JANAVB010026200.1, forward strand.
TTATTTATTGAGCAATATTTATTCAGTTTATATGGCATGCTATTATGTGTCTTGTTACGTCCCTCTGAGGACCTGGTTGTCTTGCCAGGTGTGTGCTATTATCTTTTACAGGTGTTCTAGCTCTAGCCGTGACCATCTCTATTCTTCGAGGATGATTACGATTGGATCGTCTTCGCTTCGCTTCGCTCGCCAAACTTACTTTTTTCTCATGTATTTTTCTTATCTTGTTGGTAGTGGATTTGTCTCCGCCCAACATAGTGTATCAAGACAATTTATTCTCATTATATGACATCTTCTATTCATTTATTTTGTGTGGATGAGATTAGTTGTGGTTTTACTGCATTTTACAGCTTATGTATTTATACGAGGCTTCCATATAATGGAGTATACTTCGTATGAATACAGCTGGCATGTCTACGTTCCTAGTCCTACGTATTTTGGGACTGGGGCGTTACATCTTATATTCAAGATGAACGGCCCAGATCCAGGGATCCTTAGCCGCCGACTTTTGAGAATGGGCAATCATTGCGAATCCTAGTGATGCCCCCCCCACTCTTATAAATAGTAAGGTACCATTCCTTTGTGAAGGAGGATATTCTCGAATAAAAAAAAAAGACACAGAGATCCAGAGAGCCAGAGAGAGAATACACAGAGATCGAAAGGAGAGCATTTCTTCATCAACGCCAAACAGTTCTTCTACAGAGCCAAGGCTGCACCCGATCGTCCAAGGAGTAAGGCAGAGCGACCGTCGCTTTTCTGAGACTCTATCGTCACCCCCCAGAATCTAAAATAAACAATTGTACTTAGATTGCTGTACCTAGGCTTTCGTCCCTAGGCTTTCTTTGTACAAGCGAATTTGTATTGTGAAGTAAAAGTCCAGTCCTCCGATAATTGTTCTGTTCTTTTATATTTCATGGAAAACAGTACTCTCTGAGAATCTGGAGGACAACTCTGAGATGCTGCTCATGCTCCGCTTCACTCTTTCTGTAGACCAGGATGTCGTCTATGAACACAATCATGAACTGATCCAAATAAAGAATGAAGATACGATTCATGAGATCCGTGAATACAGCTGGCGTATTGGTTACTCCAAATGGCATAACAAGGAACTCCTAATGCCCATATTTAGATCTAAAAGCTGTCTTCGGGATGTCCTACTCTCTGACTCTGATATGATGGTATCATGACAACAAGTCAATCTTCGAAAATACTGCTGCCCCCTTGAGTTGATCAAACAAGTCATCTATCCTCGGAAGAGGGTATCTGTTCTTGATTGTCACTGAGTTCAAGGTATGATAATCTACACATAATCTGGACGTACCATCCTTCTTTTTCACAAGAAGCATCGGGGCTCCCCAAGGCGATCCACTTGCACGAATGAATCCCTTGGTCCTGAGTTTTTTAATCATCTTGTACAATATCTCTAACTCTGACGGCGCCATCCTGTAGACTCTCTCCGCTACTGGGGCTGTCCCTGGGATCAAGTCGATAGTAAACTCGATCTCTCGCTCTGGCGGCATTCCTGGAATCTTCTCTGGAAAAATATTTAGAAACTCTTTGACTATTCGGTGTAACTGTACTGCTGCTACTGCCATCCGTAATACTGGAGGAGAAGGTTCAACTTCGCCTCGGGAAAAGAAAAAACTCTGGCTCGCCCGGAAGGCTAAAAACAACCCTACCAAAATGGCAGTCTATCCTAGCATACTGGTTCCATAACCAATCCATCCCTAAAACTACATCATAATCGGCCATTAGGAACTCTATCAATCTAGCGGGGAACTCTCTACCGCTAACCACGATCCGACATGAGAAAAACACTCTATCTACTCCCACAAGACCGTTACCAGTAAGTATATTGAGCCTTACAGATAATGACTCAGGCTCCAGTCCTATCCATGTCGTGAATCGTGCAGACATAAATGAATACGATGCACCAGAATCAAATAACGCTGATGCTGGGAAGGAGTTGACGAGAATAGTACCTGCCACTACCTCACTTGGTGCTAATCCTTCTTCTACGGTTATCGCCATCGCCTGACCATGTCCTCTGGGTGCGGGTCCCCTCTGCTGAAAACCTCTCTGTCTGCTCTGAATCAGGGCTTGGGCTTGTGCATACTGCTGGGGTTTTTGCTGCTGGAATGCTTGGGACTGTGGCGGCAAGGGCCTCAGAAACTGTTGCTGCTGCTGGACTGGTGCTGGTCCTCCCACCGAAGGACTAGAAAAGGTCGAAGAAGAGAAACTCCCCCTGTTCGGGCAGTTCCCAACCCTGTGGTCCGGTTCTCTACAAACCAAGTACAATTTCTGTGCTCTGCGACATTCTGCCACCACATGTCCTGGCTTTCCATAATGTGAACATCTCACTGCGGAAGAGTGCTTTTGCTGCTGAGGGTTCGTCGGGGTTGAATCTTGAACCGACGTCACTGAGGCCGCCCGCCTCGGAGTTCCAATTGTCAAAGCCCTAGCTGCTGGGGCTGGTGCTGAAGACTGATTCATATGGCCATGAGATCGCTTCCGACCTCCGATCCTGTCCACGATCCTCTGGGAGGAATACTCGTACCTCCTGGCCGCTCTCAATACCGCATCAAAAGTCTGATGCTCCAACTGCTCTACTGCCAATAAGATCTCTAGATAGAGCCCCTGCTGGAACCGTTGGGCTCTGTCGAACTCGGTCGCTACTAAGGTAGGAGCAAACCGACTAAGCCTCGAAAACTCGGCCGCATATCCGTCGACCGTCCTGCCCATCTGCTTCAGATTGGTGAACCTCGTCTGTAGATCGTATCGAGCTACAACATCGAAGTATTTGGTCTAGAATCTCTCACGAAATACTGTCCATGCAATAGGTGCCACTAATCCAACGGCCTGTGCCGCCCACCAGCTGCGGGCAAGATCCAATAACTGTAGGCGTACTACCGCCACCTTCTCGTTCTCGGGCGTCTTCGCCGCTTCTAGAATCACTTCTGTATCATGCAGCCAAGCATCTGCGGCAATCGCATCCTCACTGCCATCGAAGAAGGGAGGGTTCAAACGCTTGAAGCTATTGGCCGCACTGTTACCTTGATGACCACCTCTGCTCAGAGCATCTTTTACTGCCTGATGCAGGGCATCGCCCCGACAATCTTGAGATGCTAGCAATATCCTGCTGAGACCCACCAAGGTGCCATCATCAGGCTCTGCAAGCTGGACTGGCTGAACTGGTGGCTCTTGACCCCCAGTAGGCATGACTCTGGAGGCTACTCCTGAATGCTGGGCTTGATCTCCAGGTTGCTGCTGGCCCACGGGAGTTGCTCCGCCTTGCCGATCGGTAGAACCAGGAACAATGCCGCTGAAGAAGACGACACAGGGAACAATAAGGAAGGACCAGGACAGAACAAAGATACAAGCATGTGATCAGGTCAAGAATTTAGGGATTCAGAGGATACGAACAAAGATCAAGGGAGAGTGCTGATTGAGACATCTATTCGGTAAACCCTCACATATCTTGATTCACAAGACCTGCATGGGCCATCACTTAAACCATGTAACGCCCCAGAGCCAGAATATTGGAGAACGGGGGCATACATAGCCAGCTACGTATATTGAAATAGAATCCACCTCGCTATATGGTCACGGCTGTCTAGATATATGAGGGTTTAACTACAAGCCATCCGTCTCTTATGGTCTTGAACAAGCCTATTGTCTCAATCTCGTGCAAGAAATAGCAGTTGCAAGATGTTAGAGCATCAAATATACAATAGTAAGGCGTCCCATATAATACATATTTGGATGATCATAAAGCTAGTCGTACAAAATGTGAAGATTAGCAAGAGTTTTAGTCATACGTGATCAACCCTAGGATTCGTCAATCATGTTACAGCCCGTAGGCAGACAGTAAGTAAAGTGCAATACGAGCTAACACGTGCTCGCCGACTAGATGCCTTAAAGGAATATTTTTACAATAAAGTAGGAGAACAAAAGGGAAACCCACTCGTTGCCTTGGTTACGCCTGGTGGTCACCATTTGGCTGGAAAGTAGGGAGATCCTCTGGAACTACTCCGGTATCTGGCCATATAGAACCAGCTGGGTCAGATCCCAGAAAGAGCGAGTACCACAAAGGAGGCTTCACTTAAGAACTAAAACCAGCAATTAGCATAAAACATAATAACATATTAAAACTGGAGATATGGAAAAATCATGAGGATATACGATGAGATAACCATGGGACTATTCAGATAGCCAGGTTATAACCCTTAAACCAAACAAGGACCCGGAGTTGTAACCCTCCATCTGAACGGAACTTAGTTTTCCACCATTTATCGATAAAATAAAACACAAGCAATCAGGTCATGTTACAATCTTGTACAGGATCAGGACAAGACTAGACTGGGTTAGACTCCATCCAATCAATCACAGCCAAGCAATGAGTACGGCTTGATACTTTAACTAACTAGGGTTATCACAGGCCTAGTTACTAGCAAGATGCAATGAGATATTCCAACAGCCACAAGCCCTGCAGACCATCCAGGTTATCCAGATCGAATATCCGTTCATGAAGGGTGCAACACATGACAGTGTGCTGGAAATGTGCCCTACTCGTCGGCAGACTACAAGTCTACTTGCGCGCCCAGATAACGGAATTGTCTGTAGCTGGGAAATCTCTTCATGACTACTGGGTTATTCTAGTTATTAGCCTTAGTCAATTTCAGTAGGTACCCCTGACCGTGGTATTCAGGGTTCCCTGCCCTAGACATGATGCGAAACAGTATTGGTTCATTTGTACAAACACAATCGTCCACGGTGTCCAGGCCATTCATTCTTGTCATGTCATGCTAGCCGTCGCAACAATATTCAATAGTTCCTATCAGGCTTGCTTGTCATGTCTTATCATGTCATGTCATGTCAATTCACTTGTTATACCGTACCATGTACAATTATCAGTCCAGTCATGTCAATCAATTCGTGATTATCAAGTTCATGAAAAGTGCAAGGACATAAAGACAATCGGGTACGCAAAAGGAAGCTCAAGACTCTACGCTAGCGAACCTCTATGCTAGGCCAAGAGGCCCCAAGCGTAAAAATGGCTTTACGCAAGCAAGACCAAGGAAAGACCGCTTCTACGCGAGCGGGAGCCCTACGCGAGAGGGAACACTATGCGGGTGTTTCACTTAACAAAATGCCTAAAATTGGCTTTTGAAAGAAAACGAGAAAAAGTACAAAAGTACAAATTGTTCTGGGAAGTATTACTATGGAAGTCTGATCTGAGAGCGATCACTTTGTTCCTTGGACCATATGATGATAAAGAAAACTGCTTGAAGAAGAAGAACAATCGGAAGAACTAAGTCACCGGAAAGGTATCGAGCAACGACACTGATGGCACATTCGAATGCTTTCTTGCTTTGCTTCACCCTGTTCTTGAGAAAAAATTAAAGAAATGCTTCTGGGAATATCACTCTGGAAGTATGAGTTTTCTCAGAATCTCCTCTCCCTGTCTCTCTATTGATCGCTTGATATTGTCTGTATTAAAAATAAGTCTATTTATAGACTTGACCCTTTGTGCGTAAAAAGCAACAAAATTGGGTCTTTACGCGAGTAACTGTCACCCACGATGTAAATCATCCTCTACGCACGTTGACACGTGTCCCATGTAGAGTTTTGATCTCTATGCATGGTGACACGTGTCCCACTACTTCAACAAAATAGGTAGAGCACGTACACACGTTCCTCGATAAGTGTGGCATGAAAGCCACGTAAGCAGACCACGTTCTCATGTAGCCAGGAAAGATCGGACGTAAAATGACCCAAAATATACTTCCAGCGTAAAGTGGCAAACTGGGCGTAAAATAGCCCGAAATAAACTTCCCGCGTAAAGTGGCTAAAAATAGCCTTGAGCGTAAAATTAGCTCAAATAAACTTTACGCCCACAACAGCTTTGAGCGTAAAAAGCTCGAATAGATTCCGTGCGTAAAAGAAGTCATCTCTTGAGCGTAAAGTAGCCTTATCTGCACACTATACGACGAGTATTGGGTTTGGTGAAAAGATTTCCTCGGCTTCTGTGCACTGCTGTCAGAAAATCATTCTGTCAGATCAAATCACTCGCATTAAATGCGGCCTGACAGTCTGTCCCCGGCATAAAGTTTAGTGGATAACTCTCGCGTAAAGTAGCTCGCGTAGAGAGTAGCTCGCGTAGAGAATAGCTCGCGTAGAGAGTAGCTCGCGTAGAGAGTAGCTCGCGTAGAGTTTTATTCTGTTTGATTTGTGTACAGTCTGAGTTTGACTCTGTTTGAATTGCGTAAAATTCTCAACTTCTTTGACTTGGTCCATGAAGCACTTTTTACGCTCCTATAAGACCCCCTTCAAAGTTTTCAAATATTTTCAAATTTTGAAATACTTTGAACAGAAGCGTAAAATCTGGGATATTCAACAGTCAGCGTAGAATTCTGGATATCCAACGGTCATCCGCGTAAAAGTCGGGATATCCAAAAGTCAGCGTAAAATTCGGAAATTTGAACCGATTCAAAATTCTCTATAAATAGAGCTCTTCGAATAGAGATAAAACTTTACTTGTCTTTCGTAATCCTGATCTCTCTTTACTCTTCTTCCTCCTTCATACTCTCGCTTAGATCTAATGGCCCCCAAGAAGTCCGCCTCCGGCAGCAAGGACAAGAAGTCCGTCGCCGATTCATCGTCGGCCGGCCGTACAAAAACCTCCGTCCCAGCATCAACGACGCCCCAACAGAGCAACCCCGCCGTGGCTCCGGCAATGAAGGGTAAAGCCCTACTTAATTTCGACTATGAGTTCGTCGGAGAAGAAGAAGAAAACTCGAACCTTCAAATTTCACGCCCACGTCATACGTGTCAGCGTAGAAACTGAAATAACAAAATACGCCCACGTTATACGTGTCAGCGTAAAAATTAAGAACACGCCCACGTCTATACGTGCCAGCATAAATTTCAAAATACGCTCACATTAACATGTGCCAGCATAAAAATTAGAATACGCTCACGTCAACACGTGCCAGCGTAAAAATTAAAATACGCTCATGTCAAAACATGCCAGCGTAAAGATTAAAATACGCTCATGTCAACACATGTCAGCGTAAAATTCAAATACGCTCATGTCAACATGTGCCAGCATAAAATTCAAATACGCTCATGTCAACACATGCCAGCATAAAGATTAAAATACGCTCATGTCAACACATGTTTGTGTAAAATTCAAATACGCTCATGTCAACACATGCCAGCGTAAAGTTCTCAATACGCTTACATCAATATGTGCCAGCGTAAAATTTCATAAATGAAAGACTTTGTTTGTAAAACAAAAAACTTTTACACTTTAAAAGTTTTTATGAACTTTGATAAGAGTAAAGTTTGCATAGTCAGAGTCTTTAATCTTTATGCGTAAAAACTCAGACCAAATTATCCGCGTAAAAATTTCAAATTAGATTTTCACTAACTTGATTTTTTTTCTTTTTTCTTTTGGTAGTGGATTTGCAGATTCACCCACTTACAGAAGTATTTGGCTCATCAGCTGGTATGGTGGGCTCAAATTATTTAGAGAACCTGTCCCATGTGGAGTTTCCCCAGTCGAATCCGAAATATCCTGCAGAGAGGCGACAGCTGATATCTGCTCAAGGGGACAGAATGTTATTGTCCATGATAAATGGAGAACTGTTGACCTCGCTGGATGGCCAACAATTTGCAAAGCCAGCTTTCTTATTCGGGGATGCGATAGACTTCAAATCCCAAACACACCCCAAGAAGGAGGCTTGGGTGTTCAAATTTGGAGATAGAGCAATGTATCTCCCCGATATGGATAGAGATTATCCCTTGTCTGCGTTTATCCATGCCACCCATCCTCGACAGATGCTGTGGAATCTGACTCCCAGCAGTCATGGAAGACCAGGAAAGATCATTTTCAAGAGGGTGAGAGCTAATGACATGGACTACCACACAAGTACTCCCAGTGGTAGTGTTATCCCCTTCTCCGGTTTCTTGCCTGGATTCACTCCGAGTGAAGATTCGGTTTTGATCCAGCCAGTCCAGACCCAAATGTTCATTAATAAGTTCATAAGGGCTGCAGTATTATATCCTCAGGCCAACCCCAGGCTACCAGGGTGGCTAACTCCTTTCAATCAGAACTGGATCCAAATTAGTGTTTGGATAATGAAGAACTTCCAGACAGAGCTGAAAGACATCGGCCTGTATGAAGCAGTGGCCTCCACTAGTCAGGGTATACCACCGAACAGTAACTTGTTCATGGCTCTGATGGAGATATATATCAGTTCAACTAGAACTTTTGTGACCCCAAAAGGTGAAATGGGTCTCGCACTCCACGAGATGCAATTCATCTCTAAACTGCCAATGGGGGAAGCCCCATATGAAGAGTATGTTCCCTCCAATCGGGAACTAGCAAAAATCAGAGAGAAGAATCCTCAATTGGTTGAGGTATATAAAGAATTGATGTCCCATTACATGATTTGTACTACTATACATGAGAGTGGGTCTCATCTGGCGTACATCAACAAGTGGACAACATATCTCTTTTATCATAAGGATAAGATATCCAAAGATGATAAAAAAAAGAATTCAGGAGAACAAGGCTCCAACTATCAACACTGGTTCAACAATCCCTGCTGATAAAATACGGGATATGATGATTGGCTACAAATTTCTGAACAAATATTTGTCCACTAAGACTGGGGAGTTCTCTGCAGGAACCGAAGCCTTGAGTTTCCTCAGATATGGCAGCCAGAAGATCTCCAAGAAAGCCTTGCTGGCAGGCTTTCTTTCTCTGTGGTTGAGAAGATGGGTTGTACCGAAGACCGGTACAGTTGAAAGAATCCACCGAAACATGCTATGGCCAGCGGTACGTTTGGTGTTCAAATTCAGAATAAACCTGCTATCGGCAATGGTGTGCCGAGTAAACGCAGGTTTGAGGACTTTTGGTGAGGAACTAATCAACAATGCTCCTCACCGGAACGTTAGGGTAGAAATGCCCTACACTTACCTGATGGACTGACTATTGCATCACAACTGTAATTTGTTGCCACCAGGCCCTGGAGATGATGCGGAGGTCTTCCTCCAGAAGTTCAGCACAGCCACATGGACTGCCACGACAGTAGCAGATACCAGAGCAGTATTGAATTATTCTTATGGTTGGAACTTTTTCTGTACCCGGCCACCAGTTCCAGCCGATTGCTTCAGCGTACAATTTAAAGATGAAGTTGAAGGAAGAACTTTATTGTCAGTGCCAGTTTTTAGATGGCTACAGTGCATCAGACCCTCCCATCTGATGTACAGAAATGAAGACAGCTGTGCGTTCGAACCATATCTACCGAGTCGGTTCGCTCGCCAGTTTAGATATGACCAACTTCATGTTGGTAATCCCTCCACCAGTTTCCGTCATTATGGGAAGCTGATTGATGGTGCAAGAGGCTGGAGATATTTTAGCATTGCCTGTACCGGTACCAAATTTTGAATATCGACTGCTACAAGCACCACCGAGCTACGTATACTTCATACGTATGCTCGCTTTTATGCTTTTATCCGCTCCTTCGCCCATGGCTACAACCTGAGAGGTAGTCTAAGATGGCCCAAGGAAGGGAATATTGAAGAGCCAGTCAGGGTGCCATCAGACATACCTGATGACACAGCTGTTCCAGATCAATATCTGGAAGTTATCCCTACGGGATTTAGGGAAAAAGCTGCAAAACCTATCATTATTGGCAAGACCCGAAAACGGAAACAAGGTGCACCTGCTACTCTTCTAGAGAAGACCCCAGAAAAGAAGAAGAAGGTTACCACCAAAGGGCCTTCTAGACCAAGAGCCTCTACCCCAGAGAGTGATACTCCGGTCGAGGAGCCGCAACATGTTGCATCTTCTTCAGCTCATCCTGGAGAAGGGTCCTCGGCCTCCCAGCCAGCAGCGTCAATGGAAGCAGTGACGGTCCTATCTCCGGGACGTCTCAGCTCAGCACTTCATTTGACTTTGCCACAAAAGGCACAAGTTGTTGAGGATGTCGCTCCAGTACATACTGTTGATCAAGAGCTCATCCCATCAGATGAACCAGCTATTAATTTTGACGATAAGGACTGGGATGGGGATTATGATGCGTACTTGGCACGTCCTATACCTACTCCAGGTAAATATAATTTATACAAAATCCATACAAAATTATATTTTTGTATATTGACTTATTTTGTTTAATTTTTTGTAGGTGTTGTCATTGCATCAAAGCTTGTGGCTCCTCCTCCTCCTCAAGAAGATATTTATGAGAAAAATGCGGAGTCTGAGGAAGAAGATTCCTCTTCAGAAGAAAAAGATGCTCAAGAAGAATGTCCACCATCTATGGAGGTACAACAAGAGCCCGAAGTGCAGGCTCAGCCAGAATTGTCCCCTCCTGCTGAGGGCAAGGATAAAGAACAAACTGCAGTAGAACCTACTTTAGATGATGAAGAGGCTACTGAAGAAGAATTAGACTTCAATGAAGAATCCGTTGTAGAAGGACTCACTACAACTGAAATACTTGAAGATCCTGCAGAGCCAGTAGCTGAAGAAGGTGATGAAGGCATAGCCAAATCATCAACTGAAGATGGGAACGTTGTAATAGCATCATCTGCTATTGTTACTGATCCAGTACAAGTTTTTGATGAGACAATGTCTGAACCGGAGTCAGCTGCCATAACTATCATTCCACCCGCACCAATCACCGCCACCGAAACTCAAGTAGTTTCGGCTCTAGAACCGGTTGGAGTAAAAAATGCTGAAGACACTGTCCCTGAAGCTCCTGGGGATCAGTTGGTCATAGTAGCAATGACAACATCGGCTTCATCTTAGTCTGCTACTAAGACAACAACATCTGCTCCTAGTCTTCAGAGAAGAGATCTGCTAGACATCGCCGCAACGCCGAGCTCAAGTGCAGAAATGAATCTCTTAGTTGAGATTCATACAGACACTTTTACAAGACTCTGGCTGCTCTGATCCATATGGTCCTGAAGAAGGTCCTCAGTTATGAAAGTCTAAAGGCGGCGATTGCTCTTACTATTAGAAATGTCACCATGTTCAATGATGCAGCGAGAGCAGCGGCATTGGAGAAAGTCGTAGAGGGACTTGAACAGCCCATCAAAGAATATCTAAAACTGTCAAGTGAAACCATTGAAACTCTCATCTAAGAAGAGTATGACGTTTTATCAGCTGAATACCTCGCTCGAGAGACGACTTTCGATGAAGCCCTCCATGAGTACAGCATAAAGGTCGCCAAAGAAAAAGCCTTTTTGGCTAGAGCGAAGCCCGAGATGGATAGCTAGAGAGAAGCCTATAAAACTTCGAATACAAGAATTCATCAATGGAATGATAGAATTCGCGAAGTCAAGGCTGAGCTGGCTCGCTTGAAAGCGGAGAAGGAGTAGTTGATATTAGCTCGAGACCAGCAGCTTACACAGAGCTCGATTTTGGAAGAACAAGTCTTTGGAGCTGAGACTACCATCAAAACCCTTGACGAAGCCAAGGATAAGATGATAGTCACTTTTGCTGGACTTTCTCATATCTGCACTGTAACGCCCCAGAACCAGAATACTGGAGAGCGGGGGCGAACATACCCAGCTACGTATATCAAAGTGCAACCCACCTCGCTATACGGTCACGGCTGTCTAGATACATGAGGGTTTAACTACAATCTATCAGTCTCCTATGGTCAATAACACGCCTAAATGTCTCAATCTCAAGCAAGCAAGCAAGTTACAAAATATAAGATCACCAAATATATAATAGTAAGGCGTCCCAAACATTACATATTCAGCTGATCATGAAGCTAGTCGTTACAAAATATGAGGACTAGCAAGAGTTCAGTAATACATGATCAACCCTAGGATTTGTCAATCATGTTACAGCCTGTAGGCAGACAATAAGTAAAGGTGCAATACGAGCTAACATGTGCTCGCCGGCTAAACGCCACAAAAGAATAATTTTATAATAAAGTGGAAGGACAAAATAAACCCACTCGTTGCCAGGGTTACGTCTGGTGGTCACCATCTGGCTGGAAGACAGGTAGATCCTCTGGTGCTGCTTCGATATCTGGCCATACAAAAACTAGCTGGGTCAGACCCCAAAAAGAGCAAGTGCCACAAAGGAGGCTTCACTTAGGAACTAAAAACCAGCATATCACAAGTGAATAATTAAAGAGAACTTATAAAAGAAACTGATAATAATAGAGATAACAATAATAAATTGAGTACGAGGAAACCATTCAAGTAGCCAAACTGCAACCCTTAAACCAAACAAGGATCGAGGTTGCAGCCCTTCACCTGAATAGAAGCCCGTCTCAAATACTATTGGTAAGGTAACAAGACAATAACGAAGAGAGGACACAGAACTGCTCCGGGAGCCAGGTTACCACCCTTAAACCAAACAAGGACCGGGGTTATAATCCTTCGCCTGAACAGAACTGGACCCCTGATCTTTATTGTTAAGGCCAGCATAATTAATCATCATATTATTGAAGTAAGACAAAACAATGACGAGCATGGCATGGAAACAATAAGACAATAAACGAAGAGAGGATACAGAACTGCTCCGGGAGCCAGGTTACAACCCTTAAACCAAATAAGGACCGGGGTTGTAACCCTTCGCCTGAACAGAACTGGACCCCTGATCGTTATTGTTTAAGACAAGCATAATTAATCATGTCATATCACAATCTTGTACAGGATCAGGACAAGACTAAGCTGGGCTAAACTTCATCCAATCAATCACGGCCAATCAAAGAGTACGGCTTGATACTTTAACTAACTAGGGTTATCACAAGCCTAGTTACTAGCAAGATGCAATGAGACTATTTCCAACAGCCACAAGCCCTGCAGACCATCCGGTTATCCGGGTCGAATGTCCATTTATGTAGGATGCAACACGTGACTGTATGCTGGAAATGTGCCCTACTCGTCGGTAGGCTACAAGTCCACTTGGTGTGCCCAGATAACAGAATTGCCTGTAGTTGGGAAATCTCATCATGACTACTGAATTATTCTAGTTTATTAGCCTTAGTCCATTGCAGTAGGTATTGTAGCGCCCCGCTTTCGATAGGCGACGGAACTTCATAATATGCTTGCGCCGAGTCAGATCGGCCGGGAACTTAGATGGTCATCTGACTCGATCGCTAAGCTTGGTAAACGATAACGCTTTGCGGCATCGATTCAAATCGATTTGGACGGAAGTTACGAGAATCGATCCAACTAATAGAATGACTTCTGTTGGAATAAGTCCTAGATGCAGCGGGCTGCGTCTCAGCGAGTGAGCTCTCTATAAGAGTCCCTTCGACGGGACCGGACCGCTGTATGGTTTTCTTGGAGCTTTGTCGTTGGGCTTGATGAAGTGCTTTCGCGTTGTTTTCAAGGATACAATTACAATTTTGATGCAAGGGGGAAAGAAGGAATTCTAACAAAGCGTTGGCGCCATTGCAGGAGCTCGCGTAACTAAGGATTGACGTTGCGTAGCGCTTCGACGACCGGCACAAAGCAAAGTAACTGGTGGATGATTCGGCCTTCTTTTCTATTCTGTCCCGCAAACTTATTCCTTGCTTCGAATTCATTCAAATCGAACGATGCCAAGTTAATTGCATGCCAATCCACTAAGTCAAGAACTCGGGAAAATGTATCGATTTACTCTGAAAAATACAAGTTTCTTACATAGTCGAAAAAATTTAAGGTTCTCGTAAAAAGATAGACTATTTCACGTGCTACAAAATATTATGAAACGTCGATCGTGGGTTATGATGCCTCGGACAATTTGGTGCTTACGGGACGCTAAATCGGAGTACGGCTTGGGGAAAATAAAACGTTGCATGAGTTGGGGGAAATGATAATGTCGTTCAATACTGTCCGTGCTATACAAAACTGGTTGCATATATAAACTGTTCACGCATTGGCATGGTCATGGACAGCTTGTGCACAAGTTGATATTTTCCTCGAATCGATATCCGGGGCATCGAAATCGACTCGACCTAGGGGGAATGATTAATCGTGCTTCGGCACTGATACATTTCGGACCGTCTGTCAGGCTTGCAACCTAGACTGAGCGGGCCGAAATGCCATTGAGATAGTTCCATGTGATGTGTAACATCAATGACCGCATATAAGATAGTAGCATGCTCACCTATTGTCTTATGCAGGTGTAAATATTATCTCTATTTTCATGCAGGGACGAGCACGGCCGTGGTAAAAAATATGATAAACTGCTATGTTTCACTGTATGCTTCATTTCTCAAATGGCTATCGAATATGAACTGAATTCATTTAGTTCTAATAGAGACAACTCTAAAGCATGCCTACCCTAACAATCAGAGTCGGTTTAGACGAGTGGGTTTGTCTCGTCCACTTAGCAAGTGTGCTAATCCCATTCCCCCAATTTCCCCAGGTGCGGCGGGCGTTTCCAACTAAACTGCAGCTGGAGTACGAAGAGACGTTTTGAAGCTCTTCCTATGCAGAAGTATTTTGAAGCCAATTCAAGTCGACGGCTTTGTATAAAGGGGTGAATGTATAGGACGACAAGCGTAGTTCAGGCAACTTGTCGAATGTATTTTCTTTATGTTTTTCAATCATTGTAGCCGCAACGGCATCCAATATAATTATGACTTGCACTTTGTTGTAAGCTATGAATGAAATGCATTTCTATCTTCCTATACTGCGTCTTATATTCCGATGTGATTTGTGAAGTTTCGACTTGGCGTATTAATATCAAAATCAAAAGATAACCATTTGAGAACTTGTTATCTTGCCTTGCACGAGCGCAACTCCAGGCTCGTGCGGCATCACGCCTTAGTGAGGACGATCGAATCGGAAAAGTAACACCGGAGACGAACGGTTTGTCGACTCGGGGCGTGACAAATTGGTATCAGAGCACAGTTATGTTTCCTCGAATTTTTGAAAGATGTTTCATTGTTGGAATGTCCGTTGCGATGGCTTGATTGAATGCTTGTCGGCATACTGCGTGAAATACAAGTTCCATACAGGTAAGCCCGTAGATATTTTTGAAAAATACTAACGGGTTTACACTGTTTGTAGGAATGACTAAGCGAGATAAGAAAATCGCCGGCCCAATAACCCAAACCGTAGATAGTACGTCGAGCACAAAAAGCACTGGCCCTAGCGAGACGACTATGGAGAAGATGCTACAGTTGATGGAACTGCAGCAGCAACAGCTTCAGTCACAATTCAAAGCCCAATTTGAGGCACAAAAAAAACAGATGAATGTCCTGACTCAGATAGTGAGCAGAATGGCGGGCAATACCAAGACGACGGACGAAAAGCCTGAGAAAAAGCAAGGTGATCAAGAAGAAGACGAGGAGGAAGATGGCTCCCCACAAATGATGAACTCTCCTTCCATGTTCAAAGTGAAGGAGTTTCGCAAAATGAACCCGCCAAAGTTCAACGGCCGAGCAGAGCCCGACGTGATAGTAGGATGGCTCGCAGAGATGGAGGACTTGTTCGATCTCCTCTACATCGAAGGGTCCCAGAGGGTGGCCTGTGCGGCGCTGCAGTTACAACTAAGAGCACATGACTGGTGGGCGGCGAAGAAACAAGAGATCTGTGAAACCGATTCCAACAAAAAGATTTCTTGGGAAATGTTCAAGACAGCCTTCCTTGAGCAGTACGTTCCTCGCGCCATCCGTCGACAGAAGGCGGAGCACCAAAGGCCAGGCGGAGAGCTGCAGAACATCGCCATTCCCGAGTGGAAGTGGGACAACATCTCGATGGATTTCATTATGGGATTTTCGAAGACGCCGCGGGGGAATGATGCGATTTGGGTCATTGTTGATAGATTGACCAAGTCGGCTCACTTCATCGCAATCAAAGTAGGATGGAGCGTCGATCGGTTAGCACAAATCTACGTCGATGAGATTGTTCGACTGCACGGGGTACCAGCCTCAATAATTTCGGACAGAGACGGGCGATTTCTATCGCGTTTCTGGACAAGCCTCCAAGCGGCGATGGGGACCAAACTGAACTTTAGTTCGGCGTACCATCCCCAAACAGACGGCCAGACGGAGAGAGTCAACCAGATCTTAGAAGATATGTTGCGTCTGTGTGCGATCGACCTAAAGACTAGTTGGGATACGCATTTGCCGCTTGCGGAGTTTGCGTATAACAACAGTTATCAGTCGAGCATTCAGATGGCTCCATACGGAGCGCTCTACGGGAGGAAGTGCCGTTTGCCGATATGCTAGGATGAAGTCGGAGAGCGACAAGTGCTTGGGCCGGAACTGGTGGAGCAGGCCGTCGAAAAGGTCTGCTTGATTCGAGATAGACTCCGCATCGCGCAAAGTCGACAAAAGAGCTACGCAGATCTTCGTCGGCGACCGCTAGAGTTCTTGGTCGGGGACCATGTATTTCTGAAAGTAACGTCCATGCGCGGCGTGATGCGGTTCGGCGTTAAAGGCAAGTTGAGCCCGAGATTTGTAGGCCCCTTCGAGATCATTGAACGAGTTGCCACGGTTGCTTATCGGATCGCACTACCTCCTGTCTTAGCTAATGTGCACGATATTTTCTACGTTTCACAACTTCGAAAATACGTGCACGATCCAAGTCATGTGGTTAGCTTCGATCAGTTGGAGCTACGTACTGACTTGTCTTACTCGGAGGAGCCTATTCAAATTTTGGACCGCAAGAAGAAAGTGCTGCGAAATCGGTCGATGTCCTTGGTCCGCATGCTTTGGCGGAATCATTCAGTCGAGGAGTCGACGTGGGAGATGGAGACGGAGATGAAGGAGAAGTACCCTGCGTTGTTTCTCTAAATTAAGGTCAGACCCTTGTTCTTAAGTTTCGGGACGAAACTTTTTTTTAGTGGTATATTATGTAGCGCCCCGCTTTCGATAGGCGACGGAACTTCATAATATGCTTGCGCCGAGTCAGATCGGCCGGGAACTTAGATGGTCATCTGACTCGATCGCTAAGCTTGGTAAACGATAACACTTTGCGGCATCGATTCAAATTGATTTGGACGAAAGTTACGAGAATCGATCCAACTAATGGAACGACTTCCGTTGGAATAAGTCCTAGATGCAGCGGGCTGCGTCTCGGCGGGTGAGCTCTCTATAAGAGTCCCTTCGACGGGACCGAACCGCTGTATGGTTTTCTTGGAGCTTTGCCGCTGGGCTTGATGAAGTGCTTTCGCGTCGTTTTTAAGGATGCAATTATAATTTCGATGCAAGAGGAAAAGAAGGAATTCTAACAAAGCGTTGGTGCCATTCCAGGAGCTCGCGTAACTAAGGATTGACGTTGCGTAGCGCTTCGACGACCGACACAAAGCAAAGTAACTGGTGGGTGATTCGGCCTTCTTTTCTATTCTGTCCCACAAACTTATTCCTTGCTTCGAATTCATTCAAATCGAACGATGCCAAGTTAATTGCATGCCAATCTACTAAGTCAAGAATTCGGGAAAATGTATCAATTTACTCTTAAAAATACAAGTTTCTCACATAGTCGAAAAAGTTTAAGGTTCTCGTAAAAAGATAGACTATTTTACGTGTTGCAAAATATTATGAAACGTCGATCGTGGGTTATGATGCCTCGGACAATTTGGTGCCTACGGGACGCTAAATCGGAGTACGGCTTGGGAAAAATGAAACGTTGCATGAGTTGGGGGAAATGATAATGTCGTTCAATACTGTCCGCGCTATACAAAACTGGTTGTATATATAAACTGTTCACGCATTGGCATGGTCATGGACAGCTTGTGCACAAGTTGATATTTTTCTCGAATCGATATCCGGGGCATCGGAATCGACTCGACCTAGGGGGAATGATTAATCGTGCTTCGGTACTGATGCATTTTGGACCGTCTGTCAGGCTTGCAACCTAGACTAAGCGGGCCGAAATGCCATTGAGATAGTCCCATGTGATGTGTAACATCAATGACCGCATATAAGATAGTAGCATGCTCACCTATTATCTTATACAGGTGTAAATATTATCTCTGTTTTCATGCAGGGACGAGCACGGCCGTGGTAAGAAATATGATAAACTGCTATGTTTTACTGTATGCTTCATTTCTCAAATGGCTATCGAATATGAACTGAATTCATTTAGTTCTAATAGAAAGACAACTCTAAAGCATGCCTACCCTAACAATCAGAGTCGGTTTAGACGAGTGGGTTCGTTTCGTCCACTTAGCAAGTGTGCTAATCCTATTCCCCCAATTTCCCCAGGTGCGGCGGGCGTTCCCAACTAAACTGCAGCTGGAGTACGGAGAGGCATTTTGAAGCTCTTCCTATACAGAAGTATTTTGAAGCCAATTCAAGTCGACGGCTTTGTATAAAGGGGCAAATGTATGGGACGACTGTTTGCCATGAAATATAAAAGAACAGAACAATTATCGGAGGACCGAACTTTTACTTCACGTTACAAACTCGCTTGTACAAAGAAAGCCTAGGGACGAAAACCTAGGTACAGCAGTCTAAGTATTATTGTTTATTTTAGATTCTAGGGGGTGACGATAGAGGCTCGGGAAGGCGACGGCAGCCCTGCCTTACTCCTTGGACGATCGGTATGCAGCCTTGGCTCCTACGAAAAGATGGTTGGCGTTGACGAAGAAATGCTCTTCTTGCTTCTCTGTTGCTCTTCTGGCTTCTCTCTCTCTCTGTGTGTTTTTCTCTCTGACTATGGGGGGAAGTCTCTCTGTATATACGTATTTCTCTCTGTTGTTGTATATATTTTTTACAAGGGAATGGCACCTTGCTATTTATAATAGTGGGATGTGATCATTAGGGTTGCCAATGATTAGCTATTGGAGATGGCGACGGCCCATAGATTGGTCAATCCAGGCCGTTCAGTTTTGATTGTGACGAATCCGAGCCTTTAGGTGTAGATTACACCAAATCCCATTAGCAATTAATGCTGATTGGAATAAATCTTCCTTATAATGATCTTCTGACAATTAAATTTATTCTCCTGCCACGTATCCCAGATTATTGGGATTTGACCCAATCTTTAATGGCAACAAATCTGAGGAATTAATCGGTTTAGGACACGTGTCCTAGGAGCTGCTGGGGGGTCTGGACCGCATGATGAGTGAGCCGCATATGAATTTGAGCCGCATATGATTAAGCCCACGTGTTAGGGCTGCCTAGGCAGTGGCCCTCACTTGAGCCCTCGAACCACAAGGGTGTAATCCTTGTGGGCCGCATAGGTACATATCCGCCTGAGCTGCATGGACATGATCCTCTTGAACCGCATGAGAAGTCCTCGCTCGAACTGCATGAGGCTTTCTTGACCTGTGCCACATAAGACAGATTCACTCTGAACCGCATGAGAAGTTCTTTGCTCGAGCCGCATGAGGCTTTCTTGGCCTGAGCCGCATAGGACTCATTCTGAACCGCATGAGAAGTGAGCCGCATATGAATGCCCACATGGCAAGGCCACGTGGCATTTTTATGGCTCTCGGGAGATTTGTGTCAGAGATCTCTTTTCTCTTCCCTAGAGATTCATCATTATGACAGAGTCATAATTACCTGCTTTTGTGTCAGGGCTGTCAACTTTTCAGAGGGGTCAGCCGTCAAAGCAATTAATGTAGCATGGGTCGGAGGGGAGCACTATCAGGCCACGTGTCTTCTGAGCCGCATGGAATGCCTTGGGCCGCATAGCTCCTTATGTCGCATGACTTCCTGAGCCGTATGAGTTTTCTGAGCCGCATGGGGTTTTATGGCCGCATAGGTCATTTTTCATGCTTCTACAAGACCCGCTTCAAAGTTTTTAATTTATAAAATTGAAATACTTTGAATAAGAAGCATGGCCGTATATTCTTCTGGCCGCATATAAAAGTCCTGGCCGCGTGGATATCTTGGCCGCATGGAAAGTTCTGCCGCAAGGGCGTCTCAGCCACATGGATGGTCCAGCCGTATAGACATTTCTGCCTCATGACTATCTGAGTCGCATAGTTACTTTCAGCCGCATGGCCATTTGAACCGCATAGGCTCTTTGCCACGTCATTATGCCATGCGTGTAGATCTTTTTGGGACAGGATCCCAAGAGCTCAGTCTTTAAATGGCTGGTTTGGCTCGATAACCGAAGAGTCGATCGCGTTTATACGAGGCGTCGGTCCACAGTTCTCTGTCTATAAATAGAAGGGCATTTGGACGGTCTTCTCTCTTAGACTATTCTTGACTCAGATTCTTGTCGTGTTTTCTTCCTCCGATCATCAGACAACAATAGCTCCCAGGGCTTCTAAGGCTATGAAGAAGGCTGCGGCGAGGAGTAAGAAGTCGACTTTGTCCTCGACTGTCGCGCCCTCCGTTCGTCTTGACGTTCATATTGCCATCGAAGGTAAGGATTTGGTAGTCGATTTGAAACCCTAGCAGAGCCTGCTTGCATGCTTCATGTACACAACTTTGATGTAAACTTCTCAAACTACATGGTCCGTATACACGTCCCATGATTGTACCGCATGAGGATATACCCCATGTCTGAGCCGCATGAGACTTGTCTAGAACGAGCCGCATGAACATTTCTGACTATTTTCATTTTCTTCGTCTTTGGTTCTCGCAGTATCTCCACCGAATGTTGAGACTGCGACGTCAGAGAAGCCACAGCCTCTTGTCATCAGCCAGGGATCTCCCTCAGTTAAGGAGGAAGTGAAGAAAGAAGAACCTGCGCCTGAGGGGAACGACAGCCCTCCAAATATCGAGACTGTTGAGGGTGACAGCGCTGGGAACCCTTTTTCTTCTATTATGGACGATGACGCTCTTCACTTGCATCCTTCATATGTGAGATGGTTGAGGTAATGGTATATGCGCTCATGTAACTAGGATGTAGGGGCTTCTCGTGGATGTTTGTCTGTAGTCTTTGTTTTTGTTTCGCCTTTCTTCTTGTCTTCATGAAGAACTCTTTTGACTTGCTTGCAATCGTATGGATGTAACCGATTTCTGAATGAATGGAATATATATTTGCTTCACCCTTTTGCTGTGTAATGATTATTCTATTGGGACATTTTACATGGACCCATTGCCCCTAACGTACCCTGGTTTTGGATACGGGCAACAAGTTGAAGGGAACGAACATACTTACTCAGAGGTACTAAGGACATAGCAAGCATGAAGGTTTATTCGACGGAGCCTTCCTACTCAGAGGTAATGAGGACATGGCAGGAGTAGGCACAGAGAAGAGGGGGTACATAGAACGACTCAGAGGTAGGAGAACGTGGAAGTTCTATACGAGGGAGCGGTTTGTTTTTGGTGGAAGTGAAAACGACTCAGAGGTAATGAGGACATGGCCGTTTCGGAAATTTGTGGATCGATTACCCTTTTTGTGCACTGGGAGTGCGGGTGTTAGATCATGAGGGAGGATCTCCTTCAAGAAGAAAGTTCAGAGGTATGATCATACATAACTTTCTATCTGAAAGAGTGACCGGGATGTGAGTTCAGAGGCACCAGCGGGTACATGACTCGATAATTTGGAATATTGTAGATGTGTGAGTTCAGCGGCACCAGCGGATACATGACTCGATGATCGGGGATATAGAGGATGTGAGTTCAGCGGTACCAGCGGATACGTGACTCAAAAATCTGACAAACTATGAGGGTGAGTTCAGTGGTATCAGCGGATACATGACTCGAAAATCTGGAATGTTGTGATGGTGAGTGTGAGTTCAGCGGTACCAACGGGTACGTGACTCAAAAATCTGGAGAATTGTGAGGGTGAGTTCAGCGGTACCAGCGGGTACGTGACTCAAAAATTTGGAGAATGTCGTTTAGACATAATATTTCTTCAGGAACTTGCCGTTGACGGGAAACATGAGCAAGTCTCCATTTTGCTTAGCGAGGCGGTAAGCACCGTTGGAGAATACTGTCTCTATGATAAATGGGCCTTTCCATTTTGGCTGGAACTTGTCGGCGGTCTTGTGAGTCATGACCATTGGTCTCCGGACTGCCAGAACAAGATCGCCCACTTGGAATATTCTGATTTTGACCTTCTTGTTGAAGGCTCCTGAGATGCGTGCTTGGTACAGCTCGATCCTTTGCTGAGCTAGGAGGCACTTTTCATCTAAGGCCTCTAACTCTTGCAGTTGACGTCGGTAGTTGTCATTCGTCGTTAATTGATAAGTGAGCGCGACACGAAGTGAGGGGATCTGAGTCTCTAATGGGAGAACTGCCTCGCTCCCGTATACTAGGGAGAACGGTGTATTCCCGGTGGCTGTTCGGACTGTAGTACGGTACGCCCATAAACACTCGTCGAGCTTCTCGTTCCAGTCGTATTTGTTGGAGGAGACAAACTTCTTGAGGAGCTTGATGATTGTTTTGTTGAATGCCTCTGCCAACCCGTTCGCTGCCGGGTTGTATGGTATCGAAGCGACATTCTGAATACGGTGCTTATCGCAGAACCAATAGAATACGTGGCTTGCAAATTGCGGACCATTATCATGGATGATCCTTCGGGGCAGTCCAAAGCGGTAGATGACGTGATGCTTAAGGAAGCTGATCACGTTTGAAGTCTTGACTTCTGCGAGTGGGACAGCTTTCGCCCATTTGGAGAAGTAATCAGTGATCGCAAGTATGAAGCAATGTCCTCTGGAGGAAGGTGGGGTGATTAGACCAATGATATCAATTCCCCATGCTTCGAATGGCCAGGATGCTACCGTCGGATGTAGAAATTCGGATGGTTGGTGAATGAAGTCCACGTGGACTTGGCAGGCTTTGCATTTTCTAGCATAATCTATCGCATCTGCCACCATCGTGGGCCAATAGTAGCCCATTCGGCGAAGGCGGTCTTACAGTTTTGGGCCGGGCTGGTGGGCCCCGCAGACACCGTCATGAGCTTCTCGTACGGCTTCTTTGGCTTCTGTATTTGACAGACACCGAAGCAGTAATCCATCGTAAGAGCGGCGATACAGAATTTTCGTCTCTGTATCGTAGAAGAATCTGAGAGAACGCCGTCTGATGGAGGAGGCTTCCTTTGGGTTCTCGGGCAGGATGTCGTAGACGACGAAGTCGATGAATGGTTGTCTCCAATCTGGGGCATCATCGATCGTCTGGGCAGAATAACTCGCCATAAATTGCACATTGTTCTTGGGACAGACCAGTTCGTGGCCTATTACATCCACTGATTGGCGATCATAATTCAGAACTGCAAGGGAAGCGGCCAGACCAGCTAGGGCATCGGCTTCAATATTTCGGAGTCTGGGGACGTGCTCGATGAAGAACCCTTCAAATGACGAGATGATATCGATCGCTATTTGGTGATAAGGAATCATGTCTTCGTGGCGGACTTCGTACGAGCCCCGGATCTGATTGATGATTAGTTGGGAATCGCCGTATGCTTCAAGGTATTCTATACCCAGCTCCCTTGCAAGTTGGAGGCCAATGACCAGAGCGTTGTACTCGGCCACATTGTTAGAGCAGGGCTCGATGAGGGAATAAGTACGGTTAATCACCAATTCGGAAGGGGAGATCAGCACTACCCCGACTCCGACGACTATATTGCCTTTAGGTCCGGTCCTTGAAGCACCGTCAAAGAACATTCGCCATATAGCCTCGTGAGAGGCTGCATGCGAGTCGGCGACCTCGTCTGGGATCTCTTCATATATTCTGGAGGACTCCGAGCCTGGGTGGACTGCTAAAAAGTCTGCCAGGGCCTGACCTTTGACTGCCTTTTGTGGGACAAAGATCATATGATAAGGGGACAACAATATTGCCCATGTGGCGAGTCGAGAGCTGAGTGCCCCTGGTTTAGTCATGAGGACCCTGAAAGGGTTGACTCGTGAGATCACATGTATCGTTTGTCCGGTGACATAATACCGCGTTTTCTGAATGGCAAACACCAGGACGAGGCATTCCTTCTCCACAGCGGTGTATCGGTGCTCTGGCCCAATCATCATTCGGCTGAGGTAATATATGGCCTGCTCATGGCCTGCGTCGTTGTTCTGTGCCAGCAGAGCCCCAAGGGAGTGTTCAATTGCTCGTACATAGAGCAGGAATGGTTTTCCAGGAACCGGGGCCACCAAAACTGGAGGATTTGACAAATATTCTTTGATGCTGTCGAAAGCCTACTGGCATTCCTCGTCCCATACGAATGAGACTCCTTTTTTCATGAGGTGCGTGAATGGTCGGCATCGCCCGGAGAGGTTGGAAATGAATCTTTTCATATAAGCTAGCCTCCCTTGAAGGCCTCTGAGTTCGCGAAGATTTCTCGGGGGACCCATCTCCATGATTGCTTTTGTCTTCTTAGGGTCTACATGGATACCCTTTGCAGTGATGATGAAGCCCAAGAACTTCCTGCTGGATACGCCCAGAAAGGACTTCGTAGGGTTCATTTTCAAATTGTGCGCTCGCATTAGGTCGAACACCGTCCTTAGATCCTGCAGATGGTCTCCTTTGCTATGGCTCTTAACGGCTATATCGTCAACATAGCACTCCACCGTCTTGCGTAAGTGGTCTCTGAAGATGATGCTCATGGCTCTTTGATATGTGGCGCTAGCATTCTTTAAACCGAAAGGCATGACTGTGTAGCAGTACGTGCCAATCGGTGTTCGAAATGATGTATGCTTTTCGTCGTCAGGAGATATTTTGATTTGGTTGTAGCCCGAGAAGCCATCCATAAATGACATACGTTCAAAGCCGCAGGTATTGTCGATCATGATGTCTGTGATAGAAAGGGGGAATTCATCTTTGGGGCACGCCTCGTTCAGTTTGCGGAAGTCGATACAGATTCGAATCTTCCCATTCTTCTTGTGGACGGGTACTATGTTGGCGACCCAGTCTGGATGTTGCTCCTCACGAATGAAGCCGCTGGCTATCAGTTTGTTGACTTCGGCTTCAATTGCATCCATGATGCCTGAACGAAAGTGTCGCTGTTGTTGCTTGACTGGCTTCGCATCTGGTCGAATGTTGAGTTTGTGAAGGGCGATGTCGGGATTTAACCCTGGCATGTCTTCATAGCTCCAGGCGAACACATCAATGTACTCTCTGACAAGTTCTAGCTGCGACTCCCGTTCTTCGTCTGTTAGGCTTTTACTGATAAAAATTGGTTTCGGAGAAGATTCGCTGCCGAGGTCAATTTGTATAACCTCATCTTCAGTAGGAGGTTCTCTCAGTTCAAACCGCTTTTTCCATTGTGCATCCAATTGCTGGGCCCACGGCTCTAGCTCGAGGATCTCGGGAATGTCCTTGTCTTCCTCGTAAGCGTCGGCGAATGCCATGTTGACTGACATAACTTGTCTGAACGCATCTCCGATGCTGGTATCTGAGTCGGAAGTTGGTGATCCGGTTGAATGTGACTGCCAGTCGCATTCTTCATCTGAACTTTCAGGGGTCGTAGTAGGCGTTACATACCCTAACCCGTATCGAGTTTTGTTATAGTAGTTCCGTGGTTTGCCCGCCGGGACTGGCGGCTTCAAAGATAATCGTCGCCCAGTACCGTAGTTCAATCCTGGCGTCGTCTCCAGATCATACCCCTATTTCTGCATGAGATATTTGGATTGAGGGCTATAGAGATACAGATGCAGTCTTCCGGCATCTGACCCGAGGTCGACTTCTTCTATGGTGAGGGGATGCGGGTTGTTCGTCCGGCCGAAGATGATCGGATGATCTCCTCCCTCGAATATTCGGTAAGCGTCTTCTACTGGAGTAAGCTGGATCGCGGTGTACACATTTGTCACCTGTGTGTGTAGGTGAGTGCCTATACCGTGTTCCATAGCATACATTGTACATAGCTTATTGAGCTCGGTGTAGTTCAAAGATAACCCTTTATTGATGAAGTAAGGTATCTTTTCTAGGAGATTACATCATCAGCGGAGGGGACATCAGTGTGGGCAGCCACATACTTGGCTAGCTCCGGTTCCTCTTCGGCTACCCCCTGTGTGAACGAAGACTGAGAGGATGACCTGGGAAGCTTGATTGTCAGTGGTTCAGTTGATGGAGCAGAGCGTGGAGTTGTTGGCAGACTAGCGACCCCCAGTTTGGCATTTGATGTGGGACGAGGAGTGGCTGGTTCGCTAGAAGTGTCAGACCTTACATCGGGGTGACGACCCTTCCTGGGAAGGCGTATCGTCAGCGGCTTTTCGGAGGGATTAAGCTTCCCTGTTTGGGGTTGACTGACTCTCGGCAGTCTGATTGTTAGTGGCCCCGTTGTGGGTCTCGGCACTCGGCCGGACCTTGGTAGCCGGATTATCATCTGCTCCTCTTGCGCCGAGAGACTGATTGCGTCCTTCCGCAGAGTGGCAGTAAGGGGTGCGGACTTGCCCGATTTGCGAGCTTGGAGGTAGATCGTTAGGGGTCCTTCTGATCCCGTGGCTGTCTCGGTATGAGCTTGTACGTCTCCTTCATCAAGGTGCCTTTTCGACTTATCGTATAAGCAGGAGTCCGAGTAGTAGGATTCGACCCCTTTGAAGGGATCGATATCAGCAAATTCTATCTTCACGAAGCCGTATTTGTCGACATATTTGAAGCACTGGTGTAGCGTGGAGGGCACGATCATGTAATCGTGTATCCATGGGCGCCCTAAGAGGATGTTATAAGAAGTATCTGCATCTATGACGTAGCAGGTGACTTCGGATTGGAGGTCGCCAATTTGACACTTCAGACGAATCTTCCCAATAGGGTAGCTCCTGCTCGAATTGAAACCGCTGATGGCGGTGCTTGTAGGCGTCAGGCGATGCATTGGGATACGGAGATGATGTAGCAGGCCTTTCGGGATGATGCTTATGGAAGAGCCAGGATCAATGTGCATCCGATCCACCTTCACGTCGCCGATGTATCCCGTGTAGTATAGCGGGCGGTCATGTAGGTTGGTTTTGATGAGCATGTCCTGCGGAGTGAAGATGATATTGGGCAATTGCTCTCGTACAGGCACTGTCTTGGAGATCCAAGGGTGAGTCCTCCCCGGTGAGATTGGATTGAGCCAGATAGGCATCGGTATTTTGGAGTGCTTCACTCAATGCAATACGAACGTCCTTGGAGAGCCTTAGGAGTTCGTACAGTGACAATTTGGCCGGTGTGTTAGCCAATTATGCTAAGATGTCAAAGTTGTAGGGCCTCTCTAGTCCTTGGGCTGCGTCTTTTCGGAGAGATTTGTCGAAGCGAGTCTCCTTCGGCCTAGGCTTGTCGGTCGTCGAAGGCTGAGCCGGTCCCGGAGCATCAGTTGTAGTGGGTTGATGATTTTTAGTTGGATTGTCAACCACAGGTTGGGATTGCGCTCCGGACCGCGTGACGACGGCTGTAGCTTCCTCGTTGTCTGCTGAGATTGTGTGGCAGGTCCTGATTTTTCCACTCTTTTTTCTGTTGGTGGGAGATGGTGTGGGCCGAGTTACTTCTGACACCAAGTCTGGATGGACCCACATGACCTCTCCTCGTGAGGTGGTGAGAGGTACTAGACCAGCAGCCTGTTCTCGGGGAGGTAGAAGATTGGTAATCTCCATCGTTGCCAGAGGGACGAGGATTACCCCGTCTTGAGTCTCCGTCGAAGGGAAGCTGCCGAATTGTACGGACACCATATTGGCTGCTACGATTACCTCTTCGAAGTCGATGGCCAGAGCGTTCGAATCGATGAGGCTTTGGATGTACCATTTTAGTTGGTAGCAGTCGTGTGTAGCGTGGTGTACATAACGGTGGTAATGGCAGAACTTTGGGTTCTCCAGATCAGCCGGCCGAGGCTCCCGTCTTGGTGGAGGAAGCTGAATTCTATCTCCTTGTATGAGCATGTCCAAGATAGGCTTGACGTGGTCGTCTTCGAAAGAGTAAGTGATTTGAGGCCATTGTTTGTCTGCTGGTTGTGACTCGAGCTTCTGGGCCGTGTCGGCCACCATAGCCTGCTTTCCCTTGTTGTCCCGATTGTTGGAGGGGTTACCCCCATTATCGTTGTTGGGACGCTTACCCTTGTTCTCTCCTTCTGAGATGTGCAATCCCAGTTGGCGAGCCTTCTTCAGTCGTTCTTCGGCGCTTATGGCGCTGATGATGAACGCCTTCCAATCTTTGAATTGACTTTCGCCCATCCAGAGACTGATCGTTGGAAGCAGTCTCTTTTGACAAATTTCAATCAAAGAGGAATCTAGATTTCCGAAAGGCAGCTTCATGGCGGTCTGGCGGAACCGTTCGATGTAGTTTCTTGTCAACTCCTTCTCCCCTTGGACGACGTCCATGAGAGTGGACATTGTGACATCCTGCCCTCTCATAGAATCTCTCCAAGAATAAGCGTTTGAAGCCAGCGAAGGAGTGGATGCAGTTGTCCGGTAGATTGTGGTACCAATCGAAGGCGACTCCTTCCAACGCCCCAATGAATAACCGTGTGAGGATAGCATCATCATGGGGCAGATGGTCGGTGGTGACCTCGAAGTAAGTGATATACCAACTTGCTGAGGTTTTGCCATCATACGGGTTGATATTGAACGGCTTATATCTTGGTAGGAATGGAACATCCCTCCATTCAGCAGGGTATGGTTGCCGTATTCTGAGATCTTGAGCATTTTCTCGGGCATGGAACATGGCTCGGAGCTCCTCGACCTCTCTCCTTACTTCTCGAGTCTCATCTTTCGCGGTAGGGGCTGTTATTTCGGGAGGATTATTGCCCGGGTTTGGTGCCGCTGAGTTCGAATCCACATTGACCGCAGGGCCCGTGCTTGTTTGACCAGGCGTTCCTCCTTGTAGAGTTGGCAGGGCCGCTTTAATCTCGTCTACAGACTTGACCAAAGCAAGTAATATGGCTTCGAGATTGTCGATACGCTGGCGATCATTGGAACCGTCTTGATTGCTGTCCGTCATGAAAACCGTCCTTACATGAGGAGGGATGGAAGGAACGGTGGAGGATGTGCCCTCCGAGTCATACCCATGCACCGAGAAGTCGTCGGGGTAGGTGGGAATGTTCTCTTCGGGTTCGGACTCGGAGGGAACGGTATCCCCAGCCTCGGAGCTTGCTTCGTCTTGAGAGCCATGGATATCCTCGGGGACATCAGCATCTGTTGTACCTGATGGGAGAGTGGTTTTCCCGGGCTCGGCTTCTTGAAACATTGGGTTATAGTACATATTCGGAGGAGTGCTACCCCCAGTTCCCACAACCCCCAGCGATGTGGATGATGAATTTCCCATCGTGGCAGGTTTCGTCTTTGAACGAGTGTGTTGGAATACACCAGTAGAGGACAACCGTTTAAATGATAGTTTCTTAGCTGTAGTGGTTGATATCTTGGGACTGGATATACTTGTCTTTTTCCATCTCCCTTCGGCGAGGACCTTCTGAGCGGAATTGCAGGAGACAACAAGAGGTGCCTTATCTTCTGAGCTCGGATGCTGTAGCCTTTGAAAGACAGACGGCCGATGTTCCGTCACTGTCGTATTGTTGCACCAGCAGTTGACGATGATTTGGGTGCAGCGATGTTCAAGCGAGGACTCTTTGCACGCCGACGATTCTCCTCTTTCCTTGCGTTTGTGGAGGATCGCCTCCCGCAGGTCAGAGGAACCACTCTGTCTGTTTGTCGCCGGGGACAGGACTCGAGAGTTTGTATACAACTTCCCATCCGAGGCCCGTGTGATAGTCAATGGGACGCCCCGATAGTTAGAGGTTAGGACAGCTGACTGGGCCTGATGAGCCCGCGCTGCCCTAGACTTCCTCCTTTTAGCACTTGTGGGTGCGTAATAGGAGAAGTCCAAGTTGGATACCACAGAATCTGGCTTATCATCCAGAGAACCATCAGGGTCAGGACCGTATGAGAGTCGGTCGAAGACTGATCGAGAGAAGCGTGAAACGGATGCTATGCGGCTAAAGTTGGGCACCGTGCAGGCTGTCTGCATACGGTTGTCTTCTGCCGTCGGATGAATTATTTTTGTGCGGCTAGGAGTCACGACCGTACAGGCTGGCCGCATACGGTTGGCAATTATGGCCGCATGGGTTTTCTGCAAGCGATTGACTCCCATAGCCGCACGAGTTTTATCTGTGTGGTTGGCAACTGTAGCCGCATAAGGTATGTGGCTGACAGATATGGCCGCATGAGTTTTCTTCATGCGGCTGGCGGATGTAGCCGCATGAGCTTTCTCCCTGCGGCTGATACCCCTATGCGGCTCGGATCTCATAGAGTTTTTCTTTGTCCCTGCAAGTCCAGCATCATAGTATTTTCTTCTGCCGGACTTGGGGACAGCAGAGTCGTCTACGATCTGAAGTGGGGCCGCAGGGGAATATTGCTCGCCGTTTTGAACAACAGAGAATGTCTTCGCAAGAGCTTCAGTAGGAACGAAGGATCGGGGTCTCCACTCCTTACGGGCCTTCTTTGTGCGGGCTCGCTTCTGGACCGGGCCAGTGTTCTTGTCGGAGAGCATCTCTTCGAACGCCTGTTGGTCGAACCGGGCGACCATCTTTTGTTGTGTGGAGCCAAGCTTGGCTGCATCCGATTGCGTCACCAACTCCTCAGCCGTAGAGAAGTTAGTCCCCAGCAGAGTCGCCATCGTGTTTGCCATAAAATATAAAAGAACAGAACAATTATCGGAGGACCGGACTTTTACTTCACGTTGCAAACTCGCTTGTACAAAGAAAGCCTAGGGACGAAAACCTAGCTACAGCAATCTAAGTACAATTGTTTATTTTAGATTCTGGGGGGTGACGATAGAGGCTCGGGAAGGCGACGGCAGCCCTGCCTTACTCCTTGGACGATCGGTATGCAGCCTTGGCTCCTACGAGAAGATGGTTGGCGTTGACGAAGAAATGCTCTTCTTGCTTCTCTGTTGCTCTTCTGGCTTCTCTCTCTCTCTGTGTGTATTCTCTCTCTGACTATGGGGGGAAGTCTCTCTGTATATACGTATTTCTCTCTGTTGTTGTATATATTTTTTACAAGGGAATGGCACCTTGCTATTTATAATAGTGGGATGTGATCATTAGGGTTGCCAATGATTAGCTCTTGGAGATCGCGGTGGCCCATAGATTGGTCAATCCAGGCCGTTCAGTTTTGATTGTGACGAATCCGAGCCTTTAGGTGTAGATTACACCAAATCCCATTAGCAATTAATGCTGATTGGAATCAATCTTCCTTATAATGATCTTCTGACAATTAAATTTATTCTCCTGCCACGTGTCCCAGATTATTGGGATTTGACCCAATCTTTAATGGCAGCAAATCTGAGGAATTAATCGGTTTAGGACACGTGTCCTAGGAGCTGCTGGAGGGTCTGGACCGCATGACGAGTGAGCCGCATATAAATTTGAGCCGCATATGATTAAGCCCACGTGTTAGGACTGCCTATGCAGTGGCCCTCACTTGAGCCCTCGAACCACAAGGGAGTAATCCTTGTGGGCCGCATAGGTACATATCCGCCTGAGCCGCATGGACATGATCCTCTTGAACCGCATGAGAAGTCCTCGCTCGAACCGCATGAGGCTTTCTTGACCTGAGCCGCATAAGACAGATTCACTCTGAACCGCATGAGAAGTTCTTTGCTCGAGCCGTATGAGGCTTTCTTGGCCTGAGCCGCATAGGACTTATTCTGAACCGCATGAGAAGTGAGCCGCATACGAATGCCCACATGGCAAGGCCACATGGCATTTTTATGGCTCTCGGGGTATTTGTGTCAGAGATCTCTTTTCTCTTCCCTAGAGATTTATCATTATGACAGAGTCATAATTACCTGCTTTTGTGTCAGGGCTGTCAACTTTTCAGAGGGGTCAGCCGTCAAAGCAATTAATGCAGCATGGGTCGGAGGGGAGCACTATCAGGCCACGTGTCTTCTGAGCCGTATGGAATGCCTCGGGCCGCATAGCTCCTTATGCTGCATGACTTCCTGAGCCGCATGAGTTTTCTGAGCCGCATGGGGTTTTCTGGCCGCATAGGTCATTTTCCATGCTTCTACAACGACAAGCGTAGTTCAGGCAACTTGTCGAATGTATTTTCTTTTTGTTTTTCAATCAATGTAGCCGCAACGGCATCCAATGTAATTACGACTTGCACTTCGTTGCAAGCTATGAATGAAATGCATTTCTATCTTCCTATACTGCGTCTTATATTCTGATGTGATTTGTAAAGTTTCGACTTGGCGTATTAATATCAAAATCAAAAGATAACCATTTGAGAACTTGTCATCTTGCCTTGCACGAGCACAACTCCAGGATCGTGGGGCATCACGCCTTAGCGAGGACGATCGAATCGGCAAAATAACACCGGGGACGAACGGTTTGTCGACTCGGGGCGTGACAGGTATCCCTGACCGTGGTACTCAGGGATCCCTGTCCTAGATATGATACAAAATATTACCGGTTCATTTTGTACAAACACAATCACCCACGGTGTCCAGGCCATTCAATTCTGTCATGACATGCTAACCGTCGCAACAGCATTCGAGATATATATCATGTCAAATTCACGGTCAAGAGTGTGCCACGACGGGCCACTATCATGTCATATTATTTGTCAAAAGTATACCACAACAGGTCACCATTATGTTATAGAACATATTTAAAATTAACATTTAACCTGGTATAAGCGTATATGCAATAACTAAATATAAACAGGGTACAAGAGTTGTGGAGGAATCATGCGGCTCAGGGGAGACGGGGCATAACCTCCACATACGAACTCAAAATGAGGTGCTCCAGAGATATTTGGAAAGGCAAGACAAAGATCTAAAACTTTCATGTTTTAAGTTTTTCAAAATTCTGGCTAGAAAATAGCTAAACTTGGCAAAAACAGTCATTCTGTGCACTTTTTACGCCAAAAATTCAATTCTGCGTAAAATACGCAAAATGGGAGGGTTCCAGCGTAAAATTTCACATTATGGACATGAAAAATTCAGAAAACTTGTTTTGGCCATAAAAACTTCATTTTAACTCGAAATGAGGTGAATCAAAAACCAAATTCATACGAAATTCCGTGCTCTTGCTCATGAAACTATTAGTTTTTGAAAATAACAAGTTTTAGTAGATCAAAACCAAGAAAAACTCCATGAACTTATGAAATCCCAAAGTTATAATGTAGATCTAGAAGAATCTATCCATAAAAATCAAAAACTCTAAGTTCTAAAGAGGCTTATAATCATATAAAGAAGAGAATAGAATAATAAAACTCGAGATCCATCACGAAGCAAGTTAAACTTGCCTAGGGCTCTTGGGTGTAGGTGGAGAGTAATGGAGAGGAAGAAGAAGAGTGAATGAGGAGAGAGAAAGAGTGTTGGGTTAATAAATGGGGATGGTGGTGGTAGGTAAGGGTTCTCCCTTTGGTTCATGATGAACCAATAAGCAACCCAAGCCGAACCAAACCAACCCAAACGAGCCGAACCAAGCCAGGAGACATGCAATACAGTCAGATACGTACACGTATTCCAAAATACTTAATACGAACTATGGTCATCACAACTCTACCCACCTTAAAAGAATTTTATCCTCGGAATTTAATTAAGAGGCTAGAGAGGCAATGACAAGCTATATTCAAGTAATCTACCATGCAATCATTCATTTCAAGCAAGGAATTTAGAGCGTAAGGCATAAGAAAGACATTATACCTTATGAGTCAAACAGGTCAGGATATCGCAATCGGATATCATCCTCACGCTCCTACGTTGACTCACCCAAAGAGTGATGACCCCAAGCAACTCGAACTAACTTGATAGTCTTGTTCTTGAGTATCTTCTCTCTCCGGTCCAATATGGACAGGGGCCTTTCCTCATATGAAAGGTTGGTACCAACAACCAATTCCGAATGATCCAGGATATGGCTCGTGTCCGGGATATACCGTCGTAGTTGGGATACATTGAACACGTCATGCACCTCACTCAGAGACGGCAGAAGAGCAAGACGATAGGACATATCTCCTACTCGCTCCAGGATATCGAACGGCCCTATATACCTAGGACTAAGCTTTCCCCGTACGTCGAAACGAATGACGTCACGGTTAGGCGAGATCCTAAGGAATATATGGTCGTCGACAGAAAATTCAAGATGACGCCGATGAGAATCGGTCCAATGGCGTTGGCGATTATATGCAACACGAAGATGATCTCTAACTCTCCTGACCACCTCAACTGTCTGAGTGATCATTTCTGGACCAAGCATCTGTCTCTCTCCAACATCGTCCTATGCTAGCGGGGATCTGTACTTCCTGCCATACAGTGCCTCGAACGGTGCCATCTGGATACTGGCTTGGAAACTATTGTTATACGAAAACTCCACCAGGTGCAGGTGATCTTCCCATGAACTACCGAAGTCGAGTGTACAAGATCTCAATATATCTTCGAGAGTCTGGATTGTGCGTTCTGACTGGCCATCTGTCTGCGGGTGGTATGCTGAGCTGAACTGGAGGCGAGTCCCCAAACTCTCCTGCAGGCTACGCCAGAAGTGCCACGTAAATCTTGAATCTCGTTCCGAGGTGATACTGACTGGTATACCATGAAGTCGGACGATCTGCCTGAGGTACATCTCTGCTAGCTGAGCCATCGACTGACCAACTCTGAATGGGAGAAAGTGAGCCACCTTCGTGAGCCGATCAACTATAACCTAAATAGCATCTCTACCGGCCGGGGACCTAGGTAATCCAGTCACGAAATCCATGGTTATATGCTCCCACTTCCATTCTAGAATTGGCAAGGGCTGAAGTAGTCTAGTTGGCCTCTGATGTTCAGCTTTAACTTGTTGGCAAACCAAACATCGAGAGACAAACCGGGCTATCTCCCTCTTCATGCCATTCCACCAAAAGTGCTGACGAATATCTCGGTACATCTTCGTACCGCCGGAATGAATAGAATACTGCGAACTATGAGCCTCTGTCATGATCTCCTATCTGATATCCTCACTGGGTACACAAATATGCTTCCCATGTCGAAGTGTACCGTCTTCATGGATACATAACTCTGGTCTTCGTCCTGCCTCACTCTCTGCTCTGAGTCGCTGAAGCTTAGAATCTGCTGACTGTGCCATCCGGATCCTCTCGACTATAGTGGACTGAACTTGTATGCTGGCCATCAATGCCATACTGGAAGGGAGGACAACTTCTATACCTATTTTCTGAAGATCGGCTAACAGCTCTGGTTGTACTGCTAGAAAATAAACTCCGGCTCTCCTGCTTAATGCATCTGCAACAACGTTGGCCTTCCCAGGATGATACTGCAGGTTGACATCATAATCCACAAGCAGCTCTAGCCATCTTCTCTGACGCATGTTAAGATCCTTCTGAGTGAACACATACTTCAGGCTCTTGTGGTCGGTGAAAATTTCTACCCTATCTCCATACAAGTAGTATCTCCAAAGCTTGAGGGCAAACACTACTGCTGCCAGTTCCAAGTCGTGGGTCGGGTAATTCCTCTCATGATCACAAAGTTGTCGTGACGCATAAGCTATTACCTTCCCACGCTGCATCAAAACACATCCTAAATCTCTGCCTGAAGCATCACAGTACACTAAAAATCCTTCGGTCCCATCTGGAAGTGTGAGAATGGGTGCCGTCATCAAGCCTCGCTTCAACTTCTCAAAAGAATCCTGACATTCTGCTGTCCAAGCAAACTGCACATCCTTGCGGGTTAACTGCGTCAGTGGTGCTGAAATCCGAGCAAAGTTCGAAACAAATCGCCGGTAGTAGCCGGCCAATCCAAGAAAACTGCGAACTTCTGCAACTGTGCTGGGCACTGGCCACGTTTCGATAGCCACGATCTTCTGGGGATCCACTTCTACTCCTCCTCTGGTGATGATATGACCCAAGTATGAAATACGATCGAGCCAGAACTCGTATTTACTGAACTTGGCATACAACTGGTGCTCTCGGAGAATCTGGAGGATAGCTCTGAGATGCTGCTCATGCTCTGCTTCACTCTTGCTGTAGACCAGGATGTCGTCTATGAACACAATCACGAACTGATCCAAATAAGGCATGAAGATGCGATTCATGAGATCCATCAATACTGCTGGCGCATTGGTTGCTCCAAATGACGTTACAAGGAACTCCCAATGCCCATACCGGGATCTGAAAGCTGTCTTCGGGATATCCTGCTCTCTGACTCTGATCTGATGGTACCCTGACCGCAAGTCGATCTTCGAGAATACTGCTGCCCTCTTGAGTTGATCAAACAAGTCATCTATCCTTGGGAGAGGGTATTTGTTCTTGATTGTTACTGAGTTCAAGGTACGATAGTCAACACATAATCTGGACATACCATCCTTCTTTTTCATAAGAAGCATCGGGGCTCCCCAAGGCGATCCACTAGCACGAATGAATCCCTTGGTCCTGAGTTCTTCAATCATCTTATATAATATCTCTAGCTCTGACGACGCTATCCTGTAGACTCTCTCTGACACTGGGGCTGTCCCGGGAATCAATTCAATAGTAAACTCGATCTCCCGCTCTGACGACATCCCTGGAAGCTCTTCTGGGAAAATATCTGAAAACTCTTCGACTATCCGGGGTAACTGCACTGCTGCTACTGCCATCCGCAATACTGGAGGAGAAGGTTCAACTTCGCCTCGGGAGAAGGAAAACTCTGGCTCGTCGGGAATGCTAAAAACAACCCTGCCAATGTGGCAGTCTATCCTAGCATACTGGTCCCTCAACCAATCCATCCCTAAGACCACATCATAATCAGCCATCAGGAACTCTATTAATCTAGCGGGAAACTCTCTACCGCTAACTATGATCCGACACGAGGAAAATACTCTATCTACTCCCACAAGTCCGTTACCAGTAAGTATATTGAGCCTTACTGATAATGACTCGGGCTCCAGCCCTATCCGTGTTGCGAATCGTGCAGACATAAATGAATGCGAGGCACCAGAATCAAATAATACTGAAGCTGGAAAGGTGTTGACGAGAATAGTAGCTGCCACTACCTCTCCTGGTGCTAATCCTTCCTCTTCCATGGTCAAAGCCAGCACTTGACTATGTCCTCTGGGTGCGGGTCTCCTCTGCGAAAAATTCCTCTGCCTGCTCTGGATCAGGGCTTGGGCTTGGGCATACTGCTGCGGTCTCTGCAGCTGGAATGCCTGGGCCTGCGTCGGCAATGGCCTCGGGAATTGGTACTGCAGCTGCTGCTGCTGCTGGACTAGTGCTCGTCATCTAACTGAAGGAGTAGATAAGGCCGATGAACTCTCCCTGTTCGGGCAGTTCCCAACCCTGTGGTTTGGGGCACCACAAACCAAGCACAAACCCTGTGCTCTGTGACACTCTGACACCACATGCCCCGGCTTCCTGCAGTATGAACATCCCACTGTGGAAGACGGCTTCTGCTTCTGCTGCTGAGGGTGCGTCGGGGTGGAATGCTGAACCGACGTCACTGAGGCCGCCCGCCTCGGAGCTCCAATGGTCAAAGCCCTGGCTGCCGGGGCTAGTGCTGAAGACTGATTCATCTGGCTGTGGATCGCTTCCGACCTCCGGTCCTATCCACGATCCTCTGGGAGGTATACTCATGCCTCCTAGCTGCTCTCAGCACTTCATCAAAAGTCTGATGCTCAAACTGCTCTACTACTAACAAGATCTCGAGGTGAAGCCCCTACTGGAATCGCTGGGCTCTATCATACTCGATTGCCACCAAGGTGGGAGCAAACCGACTAAGCTTGGAAAACTCAGCCGCATATCCATCGACCGTCCTGCCCATCTGCTTCAGATTGGTGAACCTCGTCTGTAAATCATACCGAGCTACAGCATCAAAATACTTGGTCTGGAATCTCTCCCTGAATACTGCCCAGGCAATAGGGCCACTAATCCAACAGCCTACGTCGCCCACCAGCTGCGGGCAAGATCCAATAGCTGTAGGCGCACTACGGCCACCTTCTCATTCTCTGGAGTCCTGGCTGCTTCTAGAATCACCTCTGTGTCCTGAAGCCAAGCATCTGCGGCGATCGCATCTTCACTGTCGTCGAAGAAGGGAGGATTCAAGCGCTTGAAGCTGTTGGCCGTGCTGTTACCCTGATGACCTCCTCTGGTAAAAGCATCTGCCACCGCCTGGTGTAAGGCATCTCCTCGCCGATCCTGGGAAGCTATCAAGGTCCTGATGAGACCGACCAAAGTGCTATCATCCGATTCAACAGGCTGAACTGGCTGGACTGGTGGCTCTCCTCCAATAGGTACGACTCTGGAGGCTACTCCTGAATGCTGGGCTTGATCTTCTGGTTGCTGCTGGTCCACGGGAGGTGCTTCGCCTTGCTGGTCGGCAAGACCAGGAATAATGTCGCTAAAGAAGACGACATAGGGAACAATAAGGAAGGACCAAGACAGATCAAAGATACAAGCATGTGATCAGGTCGAAAATCTCAGGGATTAGAAGATACGGGCAGAGATCAAGAGCGGGTGCTGATTGAGACATCTATTCGGTAAACCCTCACATATCTTGATTTACAAGACCTGCATGGGCCACCACTAAAACCATATAAAGCCCCAGAACCAGAATACTGGAGAGCGGGGGCAAACATAGCCAGCTACGTGTATCGAAGTGCAACCCACCTCGCTATACGGTCACGGCTGTCTAGATACATGAGGGTTTAACTACAATCCATCAATCTCCTATGGTCAATAACAAGCCTAAATGTCTCAATCTCAAGCAAGCAAGCAAGTTACAAAATATAAGATCACCAAATATACAATAGTAAGGCATCCCAAACATTATATATTCAGCTGATCATGAAGCTAGTCGTTACAAAATGTGAGGACTAGCAAGAGTTCAGTAATACTTGATCAACCCTAGGATTTGTCAATCATGTTATAGCTCGTAGGCAGACAATAAGTAAAGGTGCAATACGAGCTAACATGTGCTCGTCGGCTAAACGCCTCAAAAGAATAATTTTACAATAAAGTGGAAGGACAAAAGAAACCCACTCGTTGCCAGGGTTACGCCTGGTGGTCACCATATGGCTGGAAGACAGGTAGATCCTCTGGTGCTGCTCCGATATCTGGCCATACAAAACCAGCTGGGTCAGACCCCAGAAAGAGCAAGTGCCACAAAGGAGGCTTCACTTAGGAACTAAAAACCAGCATATCACAAGTGAATAATTAAAGAAAACTTATAAAAGAAACTGATAATAATAGAGATAACAATAATAAATTGAGTACGAGGAAACCATTCAAGTAGCCAGACTGCAACCCTTAAACCAAACAAGGACCGAGGTTGCAGCCCTTCACCTGAATAGAAGCCCGTCTCAAATACTATTGGTAAGATAACAAGACAATAATGAAGAGAGGACACAAAACTGCTCCGGGAGCCAGGTTATAACCCTTAAACCAAACAAGGACCGGGGTTGTAATCCTTCGCCTAAACAGAACTGGACCCCTTATCTTTATTGTTAAGGCCAGTATAATTAATCATCATATTATTGAAGAAAGACAAAACAATGACGAGCATGGCATGGGAACAATAAGACAATAAACGAAAAGAGGACACAGAACTGCTCCGGGAGCCAGGTTATAACCCTTAAACCAAACAAGGACCGGGATTGTAATCCTTCGCTTGAACAGAATTGGACCCCTGATCGTTATTGTTTAAGATAAGCATAATTAATCATGTCATATCACAATCTTGTACAGGATCAAGACAAGACTAAGCTGGGCTAAACTTCATCCAATCAATCACGGCCAATCAAATAGTACGGCTTGATACTTTAACTAACTAGGGTTATCACAAGCCTAGTTACTAGTAAGATGCAATGAGACTATTCCCAACAGCCACAAGCCCTGCAGACCATCCGGTTATCCGGCTCGAATGTCCGTTTATGTAGGATGCAACACGTGACTGTGTGGTGGAAATGTGCCCTACTCGTCGGTAGGCTACAAGTCCACTTGGTGCGCCTAGATAACGGGATTGCCTGTAGCTGGGAAATCTCTTCATGACTACTGAATTATTCTAGTTTATTAGCCTTAGTCCATTGCAGTAGGTATCCCTGACCGTGGTACTCAGGGATCCCTGTCCTAGACATGATGCAAAACATTACCGGTTTATTTTGTACAAACACAATCATCCACGGTGTCCAGGCCATATAATTCTGTCATGACATGCTAGCCGTCGCAACAGCATTCGAGATATATATCATGTCAAATTCACAGTCAAGAGTGCGCCACGACGGGCCACTATCATGTTATGTCATTTGTCAAAAGTGCACCACAACGGATCACCATTATGTCATAGACCATATTTAAAATTAACATTTAACCTGTAATGCCCCGCTTCGTACGGTTTATTACGATAAATCGTTGACTCGAAGAGTTGTGTTGACCGATAAAGTATCAATGCAAATCGATGCGAGTGTTACGTTGGCCAAAGGTTAGCCTTGAGTCGATTGGAATCTATGGATCGAATCGATGCAAAGGATAAGTCCCGTTGAGTAAGTGCTGATTTTAGTTGATCTGGTGTGCAGGCTATACTTTTACGCTGGACGATAAGAGGTCGGCATTTTGCCTTATGCAGTGAAGTGTCCGCGAAACCGAATTGTGGCCTTGCAACAAATTGTGGCATGGGCACGATAGGCCAAATCAACCGAGTAGTTCAAAGGAATGGCTAAGTCCGAGAGTTAGCTATACGACCAAGTTATGGAAGTGAGCCGCTTCAATCGGCGAGACGACAAAGGCATATCGGCTTAAGGTGGACAGGTTCTTGACTCTCTCTTCCTATTCCTTCACGTCTAATAAAATATGTTATGGCATGCGTAAGATGTTATCGAGTTAGCGAGCGTGGCTCGACAATAAAAGGTCCAAGTATGTGTCGAACACTAAGATAGAACATTGAACAATCGAACAATTGAAGCGACGTGCATCAAGTGTACGAGTCGTGGTAGGGCAATGATGGTAGAATATTGAAAGATGATATTGAGATGTGCATCACGTGTACGCCTCTGAGAACATTGAACATTAAGCGTAGAACATTGATTATGGCGCTGAGCGTGCCCTCGTGCACGGAAGCTAAGGAATAACTAAGCAACTACGGAATTAGGCTATGAGAATGACTTACGAGCGGTACGCGTTGAATATGAGTACGAGATGACTAAGCCGTTG
Source organism: Iris pallida (assembly GCA_029216955.1). Lineage (NCBI taxonomy): Eukaryota > Viridiplantae > Streptophyta > Magnoliopsida > Asparagales > Iridaceae > Iris > Iris pallida. The sequence continues at coordinate 2,401,368 of JANAVB010026200.1, forward strand.
GACGTCGTGCATCAATATGGATGTGTTGGGGCATAACGCCGACGGAGCGTGAGATAAAGATGGTGGACTATGTTTATGAGACGCGAATATGCTTATAGAATGGGACTATGTTTATGGAATACGAAATAGACTGGAATGTATGACTTATATGCTATGGCACGTATTGTATGGTCAATAGACTCGGATGGCCCATGCACGGGTGCAGCTTCCTTCGGACGGTTACGCCGGGGAACCGGGACCGTTCGGCCTAGAAGGGAATTATGTGTGGTATTTATGGTGCACATCATTCGGACGGATTACGACCGTCCAGTGCTGTGATAAGCTATGATATCCGTAAGTTTGGGATCGTTCGGATATTGGGCTAGCAACCCGTATCGAAGTGATCGTAGGCTTACACATAAGAGATGCCAAGTCCATTACGGTGCGAAACACCGTGACCTTCATATAGATAGGGCCGGTGGGCTGAGATAAGAGTGGGTGCAGGCGCAGGGCCTGCCACCCTTATGCATATGTATAAGTTTATGGTTGGTTGGCTGCGTGAATTGTATGAGTTGTTATGTAAAGTCTAACCATTGCAGGCTAGGCGAATGGGACAGAGATGAGCACGATCACTATGTTTATGTTCATATTATGTCTAACTGTATCTACCACAGGGACACGGTATTGGACATATTTATGATAAGATGCTATGTTTAAGTATTGCCATAAAACCGATCCTAAGGCTAAGTAGAAAGATCACAAATTAAGATGCATGTTTACTAATTATATTTAGTGTTTGGTTTGGGTGCGAGCGGGTTTTGATCAGTGCGAAGCGAGGACGAAAGCACTAATCTCCCACTAGTTTATGTGCAGGCTCAGGTTATGATCGGCTCGGGGCGGAGCTTGGCTTGGATGCGCCGAGGCATGGAGTCCTTGGCGTTCAAGAGGAGCTACCGCATAGGCGTTCGGACTTGCGACATGAAGATGTTCGGTCGAAGACTACTTGGTGGCTATTGTTTGCAAAAACAAAAGTGTAGAACTTTATTTATACAAACTTTGTAAAAGATTACAATTTGAATTCTGGGAAAGGTACAACTATAGGAATCCAATCTAGATGACGATTGCTTTATCCCTTGGACGATGTGAACTTTGAAGATAGAGCCTCTGAAGTTGAAGACAACTCTAGAATTGAAGGTAAAAACCTCGAAAGTTGAAGGCAAAAGCCTCGGAAGAATGCAACAGCACTTGGGCAAGAACTCCTGGACTCTCTAGTCTCTGATCTCTGATTCTTGATCCCCTTCAATGGAGACTTGAAACTCTATTTATAGAGTTCTGAGAAATAACTAACTTTTAGTTATTCTGGACTGCGCAGGATGGTTTACGCAGCAATTGGATTGCGCAACAGTGGACTGCGCAGGCAGTTGCTGGATTATGGGCCAACTGTCTTGGACACATGGCATCATTTGATCGAAATGCGCATGATCGTGTATAGATAGTTGCCACGTAATGAGCAATTGATGGCATGAGTGCCACGTGTACTTTGTCAGTTGTGTTGATAGAGCGCGCAATTTGAATTGCGCTGGCTTTAGATTGCGCAGGCTTGGACTGCGCAGGCTTCGGATTGTGCAGGCTTAGACTGCACAGGAAATATATTGCGCTGCCAGCTGTCAGCCGTCCTCGAGCGTTGTGCGGCACAATAAACGAATAGTCTCCTCGTTCTTCGTGTTGTCAGCTGTCAGGAAGATTTGATTGTGTCAGGTAATGATGACTTTTGCCACGTCAGCCTGCGCAGTTGGGAGTGTGCGCAAACTAGTGTGCGCAATCTGAAGAGTGCGCAATCTGATGTCTGCGCAGTTCATCTGAAAGTTGTATTTCTTGATTTTCTGATTTTGTTGATGTGTGCAATCTAATTTTTTAGGACCTACAAGACCCCCTTCAAAGTTTTCGAAATGTGAATTTATTCAAAATTTCGAAATACTTTAAATTTTGAAATTTGAATCAATTTGCGCATGAAGTGAGCTGGCTGCACAATCTGAGGGATTAGCCCCATTTTTAGGCGCAATCTAAGGCGGCCGTTTCGTTTTTGAAAACTATAAATAGTCCTCTTCTTCTCATTTCATTCTTTACTTTGCCTTCTTCGTGCACTTGAGAGAAAATTTTTGAGCTCTTTCTGACTTTCTTCTCCGACGATCTCCATGGCTCCCCGACGATCCTCCGCCGCCGCTAAGGACAAGGCCCCCGTCGAGTCATCAACTAGGGCTGTGCGACGTGCATCTCGTCACGAAACTGCTCATCTAGCGCTTCAAGGTAGATGACCTAATCAAAAACTCTTTTTAGAGTTTTGATTTCACTGTTCCTTCAGAATCCATCTCTTTTTAGAGATGTGATCATACTGTGCCACCCTTTTTAGGGTTCTGGTTGCACAAATCAGTTCGTTCTTCATTTTTATGAAAGACGACTTTCTGTGCAATCTGTTGAACTGCGCTGACAAAAGTCAGCACAATCTGCTGATTTGCGCGGGACTGCCAGCGCAAACTAATGACTGTTTGTTTGCGCAATCAGATTCTTGCGCAATCTGATATTTGCGCAATCTGATATTGCGCAGTCTAAATGACAAAAATTTTGACTTGACTTGTACTGAATTTTTGTTTTCTCTGTCTAATGCAGTTAATATAAGAGAAGATCCGGAATACGAAACTTTTGTAGGAACTCTTTCAGAGTCAGAATACAAAGAGGACTTATCTCATGTGCACTATCCTCAATTTGATCTGCCAACCTCCCGTCAGGCTATTTTGATATCCCAAGATAATGAGACACTGCAATATTTGATAAATGGACAACCTCTGGAATCAGCAGATGCTGTCATACACAAGAAGCCATTATTCTTGTTCGGCGAAGCTTTTGAGAAAAGTTCTCAACCGAGACCAAGGATGGAAGAAAGAATTGTCCATCAGGAAGATAGGATACTCTCGATACCAGATATTTCCCGTTGTCTCCCCTTATCCCGGTATGCTCATGCGAGCTATCCGAGAAAGATGGAATGGAACCTTACACCTTTCCAAGATGCCCGTGCAGGAAAGATTTTTGTGAAGAAGGGGCCGAATAAGAAGGACATGTTCTACTGTTCCTCAGAACGGTACAGTATCTTGTTAAGAGGTTTGAGACCCGGTTGCATTCCGCCGGAGAATTTTTCTTTGCTATTGCCTGTCAGAACTCCAATATTTGCAAATGAATTTGCGAAAGTCGAAGGAAGGTATCCTGAGCAGGACATCAGATTAACTGGATTAGTGAATCCGAATTTTAAGAGATGGAACTGCATAGCAAACTGGATTCTGACCAAGTTTGAAAACAAACTTCAGCAAATCAACTTGTACCAAGCAGTGCATGCCACTGTTTATGGTTTTGTCCCTAACTCACAACTGTTCTTGGCTTTAGCAGAAAGATACAATTATAGAACAGGGACTTTCATGACCCCTGGTGGAGAGATTGGGTTTGCACTTCATGAGATGCAGTTCATCTCTTACTTGCCGATGGGGGACGCTCCATATGAAGAATTCGTTCCAACTAATGATGAGTTGGACAAACTTAGAAAGGAGAATGCAGCTATAGTAGCAGTCTTTGAAGAACTGCTATGTCATTATAAGATCTGCTCTTTATATTACAAAAGTGGCACATCCAATACTTGTTACTCGACGAAATGGCTGCCTTATCTGTTCCTTAATCATATCGAAGAGAAGAAGACTAAGGAACATGACAGATGCTATCCTGATTTCTTTAAGCCATTGAGCAACACGGAAGTGATGAAGTTGATGGAAGGAACTGGCAATTTTGATAAAGAAATGAAGGATGATCATCAATGTCCTCCTTTAAAGAAAGGAGACACTCTTGAAAGTTACTTAAGAATGGGATATAGACCCATGTCAAAAGAAGCCCAATTAGCAGGGTTTCTGACATATTGGCTCCGTCGGTTTGTAGTCCCAGGATCGAGTGTTGTAGACCGCTTCCATCGCGGTGTTCTTTTTGCCGCCGTTAGATTAGTCTTCGGCTATAAGATGGACCTTTTGTCAGCGATGACTTGTAAGTTGAATGCCGGTCTTCGTCTGTACGTCGATCTGATGCTGAAATCTAAGGGTGAAAAAGAATTTCCTCGGTTGGAATTACCGTATACATATCTATTTGGGTGGTTGCTTCTTCACCATCCTACTTTGATGGACCCCGGTATGGGACCGGTCGACGGCAGCTTTTTGCGGAGATATTCCCATGGTAAGTGGAAGTACACTTCTTTGAGCGAATGTAGATATGCTCTGAATCTGAACAGAGGATGGAACTTTTGTTGCGCTCCCCTTCTCGCTGGATATGAACAAATGCCGATAAATATGGTTGACTCGAAGATGCAACCTTTGAGCCGTACAGCTTTTGAGTGGTTGAAGACAATTCGACCGTCCCATTTGGTGTACCGGTTTGAAGAAGAATGTTATTTAGAGCCATATCTCTCCAACCGATTTGCTCGGCAGTTCGGGTATGATCAATTCCATGTGGGAAATGCCATCACATGCCTTCAAGGAAAGGGTTTTTTGATAGATGGGGCCCGAGCTTGGGCTTATTATAATGCTCGAGATACGAAAGTCACGTTCTCGATGCCAGCAAATAGCAATCATGGCCCTCGGATGCTATTTACATACTCAGTATTCTATACATCTGCGAACACCTTTGCTGAGAATTTTAATCTCGCAGATAGCTTCGCGTCTTCAACAAGATTGATGAAGGGAAGAATCAACTTGTCGCTCCCAGGAAATGATGATGTGCATGAGCCAGTAGATGCACCCTTGGAAGCTTCAAGGGACATTATGTTCCCTCAAGAGGTTAACGCGCCAATGCATGTTTCTTTGAAAGTGGGTAGATCTCCAGCCAAGAAGAGAAGAAGAGAGGAGCCTCCTGCTCCGGCAGCAAAGAAGAAATTGATATTAGATCATTCATCGGAAAAGATCACCACTAGGTCTCAATCTCGTCAACTGGCCGGGACAATTCAAGGAGAAGCTACCATACCGACCTCTGTACAAAGACAAGTCGTGCCAATAAATATAGAGAGTCCTGAAAGACCTCTACACAGAAGAAAAAGATTGGTCCGCAGAGGACATTTAACAGACTCTGCCTCCAGACAAATCCTGTCTTCAGTAGTGGCAGACGCTGCAGCAGGAATTACAATGTCATCTCCCACTCCCATCCCTGATTCTGGTCATAGAACTCACAGTCCAGAACAAAGAGAGGAGTTTGAGCAAAAGGAAGAGATGAACCAGGAAAATGAGGCCGACGAGCCCAGAGACAAGATTATAGAAGAAGAACATGATGCGGCCCGATTTCCTCTGTCTGCTGTGGAGACAGCTCAACTTCCTCCTACTCCTAGAACCCTTTGCGAAGAGGAGGATTACGAAGTGATTGCGGCTCTAGAAGATTGCTTTTACAGCCCGCTGGAAGACTATATTGACCAAGCTGCAACTACTAGCGGGAATGCACCAGAAGAAGGTAAAGATGAGGAGAGCTCTTCATCTGAGAATGAAGATATGCAAGATCCCGACAAAGATGACGAAGAGTGTATGTCTCCAAATGTTGCCGATGATACCTTAGATCCTAAAAAGGATGTTGAGGTAGAGGCATCTCCAGAGACTGCAGCAGATGAAGGAGCAGCCCCGGAGGAAACTCTCGCCACTGATCTTCAAGGTATAGAATGAAATTAGCAATCTCCTTTTAAATAGATTGATAGCTAACATTGGTCTTTCCTGTAGATATTGAGACTCTTCCAGCACCTCCGACGTTCCTAGCCATAGTGCCTATAACGACGGTGATTGCTAGTAGCAGTCATCACTTATCTTGTGGCTCTGAAGCGGGCAGTAGCCAAGCCGTTGTGGCTGAAGCTACTTCTGCTCAGCCAGAGGATAGGCTCATTGCTGGATTGAACCAAAGTAAAACTGTTTTCATTTTTGATCTTCTTGGTCATTTAGCAAACGACAGGCAAAATGACAATCTTTACTTTTGCAGAAGAACAACCAGGAGGGGCGACTAGCTCCACTTTGGCTCCTTTATTCAAAGAACCTGCTATTCAGAAGCGAGATCCTGCTGCCTCGTCCTCAACAGGAGTAGTTGCGACTCCTGGTACTCTGCCAATTAACCAGCAAGTCATCCAATCGTTCACCAGATGCTTCTTTGAGTCCTTGGGACCTCTAGTTCATAAGATGATGGACAAAGAGGGTGCTAATTTTTTTATGGTTAGAAATCCGACTTCTCTCTTGGTGAGGGCTATAAGGGAGCAAGGTGACGAAGCTCAGGCCACTCTCCTCGATCATATACTGAATGAGTTGGAAATCTCCATAAAGAATTATAAGGAGCTCATCAAAGAGGAAGTGGAGTCTCTAGTGCAGGCAAAGTTCGAATGAATGGCCCAGGCAGCTGATATTGAAAGGGTGAATCTTCAGAATCTCTTGGAGGCTTATTCCACAAAATTTGCTGAATATAACTCCAAACTGGAATCAGCAACCTTGATGGCTAAGAGAAAAGAGAAGAAAGCTGATGAGCTGAGGGCAGAGATTGCTCGTCTCCAGAAGGAGTTAGAAGATGAAATTACTGATCATCAAGTTGCAATCGAACAATTCAATGCTTTGACTCAGGAGAGGGATGAGTACGTGGCGACTTATGGTGCCGAGATTACACGTCGAACAGTGACCATGCCCGTTTTCAATGAAGAAACTGGAATGGAAGAAGCCAGAAGGAGGGTGATGTCCACTCATGAGGAACGGCTGCAGACTCTGAAGCAGCAGATTGATAACCTGATAATACCTCCATCTTAGTGGAACATTTTGTACCTTTATGTCTTTTTTGTAGTACATGTACTTTTGTAATGCCTCATATTTTGGTTAATAAAAGATATTTTGTTGTGGCTCCATTATTTGTTGCATATCTTGTTCAGATATAAATAATAGAGATAGAAAATATATTCAGAAGTGCAAGACATGATATATTTCTTGATGATTTTGTAGAAAATAATTATATTCATTATATCTGCTCAGAGGTAATATGGACGTGGCAGAATATATTAAATATTATTATTTTAATTGACAACTTAATCAAAAATGACAAGTTGCTGATATGGATGATGAACGAAAATGAATCATCATGTATATGAGATAAACGGGAAAACCATCAAATAAACGGACAAACCGTCAAAATGGATGATAACGAACGGATGAACCGTCAAGTGATGATGAATGTACGGGTGAACCGTCAGATAATAATGAATGAACGGGTAAACCGTCGGACGAATGTAATGAACGGATGAACCGTCGGGTGATAATGAATGAACGGATGAACCGTCGGGTGGTAATGAATGAACGGATGAACCGTCGAATGAATGTGAATAGATGAACTATCGGATGAATATAATGAACGAACGAACCGTATGGTGATAATGAATGAACGGATGAACCGTCAGGTGATAATGAACGGGCGAACCGTCGGGTGATAATGAACGGACGAACCGTCGGGTGAATGTATCGCTTCGTTTGTTTGAGGAATCTCTGTATATAAATAGAACAGAAATCTGATAGGAATGAGCACTTTCACTTTTCAACATAAAAATGTCATCTGGAGATGCATCCAAGAAGGCTGAACTTGCACCGAAGGTTGAGAAGGGCACTGAAGAATATCCTGTCGATCTAGTTCAACCAAAAGAGGCAGAAGCAGGCGAAGGTTCGTCTGCACCCAAGCCACCGCGAGACATCCTGGATTTTCTGCTTGAACCTGGAAGGACTGAAGAAGAGGAAGCCATGAGGATGGCTGCTTGCAAGTTCCTGGTGGGTTCCAGCAAGGAGGCTCTCGGCTCTTTCGCTGACCGTGTCTTTGAGAAGGACGGCAGTGGTCTGCGTCCCAATATCGAGAAGGATGATAGTGATCTCCCTTAATATCATGTACTATCATTTATGATGAAATAAAATTTGAATTTTATTTATGAACTTGAACTTGTCTGATGATTTACAAGCATTTACATTTACACATAGTACTTTTTAAGGAATTTGCCATTGATAGGCATCATAGCAACTCGTCCATCCAGTTCTGAGAGTTGATAAGCTCCATTTGAGAAAACTTTGCTTACAACATAGGGACCTTCCCACTTTGCGTCGAATTTGCCTTTGCTCATATGAGTTATAGTCATAGGACGTCTGACCGTTAAGACAAGTTCCCCTTGTTGAAAGGTTCTGACCTTAACTTTACGATTGAAGGTCTTCGAGATACGAGCTTGGTATAACTCAATATGTTGTTGAGCCATTAACCGTTTCTCATCAAGTGCCTCTAATTCTTGAAGTCGAAGAAGATCATTATTCTCTGTAGTAAGCTCATTAGCAATGGCAATCCTTAAAGAAGGAATTTGAAGTTCTAAAGGAAGAATAACTTCACAGCCATACACCAGAGAAAAGGGTGTAAAGCCCGTAGGATTGCGGACCGTAGTTCGATAGGCTCAAAGACATTCACCAAGCTTCTCGCTCCAGTTTCGTTTGTTAGTGGATACAAATTTCTTGAGGAGCTTGATAATAGTTTTGTTGAATGCTTCTGCTAAACCATTAGCAGCAGGATTGTAAGCAGTCGAGGCGACGTTGTCAATCCAGTGATCATTGCAGAATCTGGTAAATTTTTGGCTGATGAATTGAGGTCCATTGTCATGAATGATCCTTCGAGGTACACCGAATCTGTAGATGACATGGTGTTTGACAAAGTTGATAATGCTACTAGTCTTGACTTCAGCCAGAGGTATAGCTTCAGCCCACTTGGAGAAGTAGTCCGTTATTGCCAGTATAAATCGATGTCCTCTAGAAGAAGGAGGATTAATAGGACCTATGACATCCATGCCCCAAGCTTCGAAAGACCAAGAAGCAGCAGTTGGATAAAAAAATTTCGACGGTTGATGAATGAAATCTGCATGTATTTGACAAGCTCGGTATTTCCTTGCATATTCGATGGTATCTGATACCATAGAGGGCCAGTAGTAACCCATACGTCGAATGCGATCCTGTAGTTTAGGACCGGGTTGATGTGCTCCACAGACACCGTCATGAGCTTCACGCAACACCTGTTTTGCCTTATCACCAGCGAGACAGAGCAAGAGAAGACCGTCATAAGTTCGTCGATAAAGAGTCTTGGTGGTTTGATTGTAGTAGAATCGGAGAGATCGTCGTCGAACACTTGTAGCCTCCTTAGGATCTTCAGGGAGTATGTCATGAACCACAAAGTCGATAAAAGGAGTTCTCCAGTCTTCATTGATAACATTGACTTCAGCATAGTTGCTGAACTCAATATTACGATTGTTTTCGATGCAAAACAACTCTCGATTAGAGATAACCACCACCTGCTGTCTTTTGATAGGGATGGCTAGGACAGCTGCAAGGTTGGCTAAGGCATCTGCTTCGGTATTGCAAGCTCGACGAACATAGTCGATGAAGAAAGCTTTGAATGATGTAGCCATGTTGATCGCTGCTTCATGATAAGGTACCAAATCTTGATGTCGAACTTCATAGGTTCCTCTAACCTGATTGACAACCAGCTTAGAATTGCCATAAACTTCGAGATATTCAATGTCCAATTGCTTGGCTAACTGAAGACCAATGAGTAGAGCATTATATTCTGCTACATTGTTGGAACAAGGTTCATCTAGAGAGTAAGCACCTTGGATGGTCAATCCATCTGGAGAGACAATAACAACTCCGACTCCTGCTACAATGGCACCATTTGGTCCAATTCTGGATGCACCATCGAAGAATAGAAGCCAGGTCAAAAATTCTTTTGAGATCAGGTTGACTTCCAACGTTTCGTCTGGAATTTCATCGTAAAACTTGGATGTTTCTGGTACGGGATGCGCCGCCAAGAAATCTGCCAATGCTTGACCTTTGACAGACTTTTGTGTAACATACACCATGTCATATTGGGCTAGAAGAATGGCCCATGTAGCCAGCAGAGAATTGAGTGTACTAGGCTTTTTCATGAGTACCCGAAGAGGGTTAACTCGAGATATGACATGAATGGTTTGACCGATGATATAATGCCTTGTCTTTTGAACAACGAACATAAGGGCTAGACATTCTTTTTCAACCGGACTATAACGGTGTTCAGCACCAATCATAGTACGACTGAGATAGTAGATGGCTTGTTCATGACCCTCTTTATTCTTTTGGGCGAGTAAAGTACCCAATGAATGATCCATAGCACGGACGTACATTAAAAATGGAATACCCGAGATTGGTGGCACCACATTATGTTCATGGAGGAAGGGTCTTCCCAGAAGAGCGTTATAAGAACAACCTTGATTGTCGATGATATAAAAGGTCACTTTTGTGCGAAGATTGCCTATTTGGAGTTTTAGGCGAATCTTATCCAAAGGTTTACTTCTTCCTTGGTTGAATCCCAAGATAGTGGTGATTGTGCTTGAAAGACTATGTACTGGTATCTTCAATGCGTCCAACATCGTCTTTGGCATGATGCTGAGAGCAGACCCTGGATCTATCAAGATACGATCGACTTTCATCGAATCGACATATCCTGTATAGTAGAGAGGACGATCATGTCTATTATCCTCCAACAGCATATCATCTTGAGTGAAAGTGATGTTTGGAATCAACTCCAAGACACTATGACAGTGACGGCAAGAGACTGGTTCTGATTCCGGCTTTTTGAGGAGAGTTAAGCAAGTTTCAGCCTGCATCAGAGCTTCACTTAAAGTCTCTCGAGTCTCCTTGGAAAGGCGCAAAAGCTCAAAGATTGATAGCCTAGCCGGTGTATTGGCTAATTAGGCCAATATATCAAAATTGTACGGCTTTTCAAGTCCTGTAGGAGATGATTTCTTCAGGGGCTTGTCAAAGCGGACTTGTTGCTTGCCTTTGTCAGCAACCACCGGCTTGGGAGGAATAGGCACTACAACTGGTGAGGATGTAGAAGGAATCTCTTCAGAGGAAGAAGATTGTACTGGAACAGGTTCAGAAGAAGAGGCAGGATCCTCTTGAGCTTCAGAATGATCTTTCAAATAGGCTTTCCCTGATCTGGTACCTAAAAGAATTTCTTCGTCAACTATGGGGTCAAAAGACACCATATTGCAAATCTTCGACTTGCCTTTAGAACGTCCTTTCTTCTTAGAAGAAGAGGAAACTTCGAACTCCGGAGCAAGATCGGAATGAATCCACATAATTTCGTCGTTGTCAAGAGACAAGGGAACGAGACCTTCATTTGGTGGAGGTGGAAGATTATCAATCTCTAGAGTGGCCTTGGGAATGGGAATGACACCGTGTTGTACTATTTGAGGAGGAAAATCACTGAACTGGACCGAAACCATATTTGCAGTCACAGTCTTCTCATCTTGATGTAGAGTAACGACACCAGCATTAACAAGCTCTTAAATTTTGCCCTTAAGCACGTAGCATGCTCGAGTGGGGTGTCCAATGAACCTGTGGTAGACACAATATTTAGGATGATCTGTCTTACCGACTTCATCAGGTTTCTTTGGATCTGGGAGCTGAATCTTGTTGCTTTTGAGTAAGCAATCAAAAATACTTGCAGTATCATTCTTGTCAAAGGAATATTCTACTTTCGGACGAGGTTCCCTCGGTTGCGGTACAGAAGGAGTGGAAGCGGATGTAGGTTGAGCTACATTAACAGCTTGAGACTCTTTATTCTTGTTCAGATTGATGTTCAAAGTCTCTTTTACTTTACGGTTGTTCTGGCGATTGCCACCACCTGATGTCTGATGTTCATCTCGGTCGGGGTTAGACATTTGTACCCCCAATTGTTTAAACTTCTCGGCACTCACTTCAGCAGCTTTAGCGTTGACAATGAATGAGGGCCAATCTTGAAACTGGGTAGATCCTGTCCACATACTGATGATAGGCAAAAGATTTGCCTTACAAGTATCAATAGTGACAGCAGCTGGAGTTCCGGGAGGCATCTTCAAGGCTTCACGGCGGAATCGTTCGATGAAACTCTCAGCAGTTTTATTGTGTTTCTGTTTGATTTTATTGAGGGCCGACATAGTCATGTCGTTGAATCCCTCATAGAATCATTCTAGGAAGATTTGCTTGAGACCTGAGAAAGAAGTGATACAACCATCGGGCAAACTTCTGTACCAGTCGTATGCTACGCCGGCTAAACAACCGACGAACACTCTGGTAAGAAGAGCGTCATTTGGCTGGAGTTGAACGGTCATTACCTCAAAATGATTGATAAATTGGCTTGGTGAGGTACTGCCATCAAACAAAGAAATCGTTGGGATCTTGTACTTTGGCGAGAACGGGACTTCCTTCCATTCAACTGGATAGGGCTGCTTGATCCCCAACCTTTGCAAGTTGTCTTTCTCTTTGAAAGCTTCAAACTGAGTTCACAAGAGTTTGACAGCTTCATTGACGTCTTCCGACGACGAAGAAGGAGCAGGTTGAGTCAGAGTAGTAGGAGGAGGAACAGCATTGTAAGCACTACCCCCAGCTGACTGACTGGGTGTAGTTTGAACTTGTACTTGTACAGGAGGCATTTGAGGAGACACTACCCCAAGCCCAGCATTGACGGGTATCGAAGATGCTATGATCTCCGGACTTGCAGCAGGTACGGTCGGTGGTGTAGCATGTTGTGCCACTATGATAGAATGCATACTAGCAACCATTTCAGCCATGGTTTTTAGCTTGTCTTCAAGTGCAGTGATTCGCTGTTCTTGATTTGTTGAGGTTGAAGCATCTTGGTCTTCATTGACAACATACGCAGTGACTTCTCTTGGTACAGTGGAAGACACTGTCTGTTCAGAGCTTTTGTTATATGCATCATAGTCGGAGAAAGAATCGTCTCCTGACTGAGAAGTAGGAAGGTAACTCGAAGGGTTTTGAGGAAGATTCCCTTGACCGATTGTATCTCGGCTTCAGGAACGGGTATGTTGAAATACTTCCTCAGAAGATTCTTGAAGTAAATCCAAATACTGCTGGCTAGGTCGGCGAGGTTTGCCGTGCTTGGAGCACTTTCTACTCCCAGTGCCGCGGGAATTCATGTTGATAGAAGCGTACAACACTTCTTCATCCTCTGACATAGGTTCAGATTTTGCAAAAGTCAAACGATCGAAAACAGATCATTTTGTTGTTTGACAACAACATTGGATGATGACTTTGTGGTTGCAATGATGATCAGATGTTTGAACTGGAGGTGTTGAGACGTTGTCCCGTTTTTGCCTGAGATGTTCTCGAGGATCGGGAACAACAGCAGGACGAGGAAAACTCTGAGGGATCTGTTCTTTGATAATATTTGGAATATGATTCCGATTCTTTAAATGTTTAGTCCCTTGAGTGTATAGGGAAGTGCTCACTTCATTAGCATAAGTGTCAGGATCTTTGGCCCTGGAAGTTTGTCTTTGATGTTTGATCTTCGGCATTGGTTGTTTGCGTTTCGCCGAAGTAGGTCTGTTGAGATAAGTCCTTAGATCTGCAAACTCACCCCCAGGGGCTTCTGTCTGAGACACCAACAATTTTCCCTGTCTTGAGCGGGATATTTTGAGAGTTGGGAGGTCTTGGAATTCTGCTACCGGGGTAGGCAGAATACCTATTTGGTCAGTACAAGTTCTCTTGTCATGAAGGAAAGAAGAATCCTTATTTGAAAGAGTTCTAGTACTGATTGGTGCAGAGGCACGTTCAGATTGATCTTCTACAGTAAAAACTGAAGAAGATTGAGAAAAGACCAAAGGGCCTTTTCCTTTGTTTTGTGATGAAGGGTTAGCTAAAGAGCGTTTCTCTCTGTTGTCTTCCAAGTCATGGGACAAGGAAGTTTGAAAAAAGACCAATGGGCCTTTTCCTTTGTTTTGAAGAGGAAGAGGAATAGCCAAAGGACTACCTCCAGTAGATTGTACAGGAGCAACAGTGTGTTTGGAAAGAGGAACAGAGCCTTTCCCCTTGTTATGAGAAGAAGAAAGTTTAGCCAAAAGGCTGTCACTATTGGATTGCGCAGGAGCAGTTTGTGTATGAATAAATGGCGCACTGGTTTTGGCCACAAAAACTGTGGTTTGTGCATCAGGAGATCTTGCTACAGAGTGCTTAGGGTGGACTCTGGATGTTGGAGCATTGGACTGCGCAGACAGATTGACAGCCAATTGCGTCAGGGGCATAGGAGTCTTGCACTTAGCCAAGGCAGCATATGAAGTACTCTGTATACTGGCAACAGCAAATTGCGTAACAGTAGCAGAGACAGATTGTGCAGCAGGTTTGATGACAGCAGCTTCGGACTGCGCAGCAGTCTTGCTGGCAGATTACGCAGGAGTCTTGCTGGCAGACTGCGCAGGAGTCTTGCTGGCAGCATCAATAGACTACGCAGCAGTCTTTGGGACCCATACTGGACGCACTTTGCTTGTGGCAGAAGTGGTTGCAGTGTGAGGAATGGTCTTGGAATTGATCATAGCCTCGTAGGCTGTCTGGTTGATCTTCACAACCAGTGTCTTCTGCGTCTTTTCGATAGACGCTACGTCACATTGAGTTGTCACTTCCTCGTCGGAGGAGAAAGTTGTCCCCAGCAGAGTCGCCATTTTGTTTGCAAAAACAAAAGTGTAGAACTTTATTGATACAAACTTTGTAAAAGATTATAATTTGAATTCTGGGAAAGGTACAACTATAGGAATCCAATCTAGATGACGATTGCTTTATCCCTTGGACGATGTGAACTTTGAAGACAGAGCCTCTGAAGTTGAAGACAACTCTGGAATTGAAGGTAAAAATCTCGAAAGTTGAAGGCAAAAGCCTCGAAAGAATGCAGCAGCACTTGGACAAGAACTCCTGGACTCTCTGATCTCTGATTCTTGATCCCCTTCAATGGAGACTTGAAACTCTATTTATAGAGTTCTGAGAAATAACTAACTTTTAGTTATTCTGGATTGCGCAGGATGGTTTGTGCAGCAATTGGATTACGCAACAGTGGACTGCGCAGGCAGTTGCTGGATCATGGGCCAACTGTCTTGGACACATGGCATCGTTTGATCGAAATGCGCATGATTGTGTATAGACAGTTGCCACGTAATGAGCAATTGATGGCATGAGTGTCACGTGTACTTTATCAGTTGTGCTGATAGAGCGCGCAATTTGAATTGCGCTCGCTTTAGATTGCGCAGGCTTGGATGTGCAGGCTTCGAATTGCGCAGGAAATAGATTACGCTGCCAGCTGTCAGCCGTCCTCGAGCGTTGTACAGCATAATAAACGAACAGTCTCCTCGTTCTTCGTGTTGTCAGCTGTCAGGAAGATTTGATTGTGTCAGGTAATGATGACTTTTGCCACGTCAGCCTGCGCAGTTGGGAGTGTGCGCAAACCAGTGTGCGCAATCTGAAGAGTGCGCAATCTGATGTCTGCACAGTTCATCTGAAAGTTGTATTTCTTGATTTTCTGATTTTGTTGATGTGTGCAATCTAATTTTTTAGGACCTACAGCTATAAAGAGGCATAATGTATGGAACAATGTAATCCTTTGTGAGCTAGAGAGATCATGAGCGTTGTAGCCAATTGGCATAATATGTTGGGCTATTCAGAGCCATTGTAATCTTCAGTTCATTATGAATAAAAGAGATTCTTATGTTATACTTTGTTTCCTTCCTCTGCTTATGTTATCAATTTGAGATAAACACTATGTGAGAAGTTGCATCTATGGATGATGCGTCGGATGAGAGTCGTTAAGCGTAAGTCGGACGATAGGCTGAGCATAGCGAAGGAATGTCACGTTGAGGAAATAGTCGACCCGGTCGAACTTATGTTGAGTTAGTATGAAGACTTCTTCGGAACGAGTTGAGTAGGTTCGAAGAAATTGTGCGAACGAAATTTGGTTAGTGCGATGAATCGGTAGTACGATTTGGAAGTACGGGTTAGGAATATGAGAATGGATATATGAATTGGAAATCATGTCTTGACGATGGTAGTTAGTATAACGGAATGGATCTTGATGTCTGCAAACTGATTCGTATTCGAGTTCGGATAATGGCAGTGACTGCAACAAATTGGAGCTTATGAGAAAGGAAGATGTTCAAGTTATGCATATCGACGATGGTATTGAGGCATATCAAAGATGATATGCAATAACTCGGGGATACTCTGATCAAATGAACGAAAATTGTGTTGAGCATTGTTGTTGGATGAATAAGATGCAAGTTAAGTTGATGGCAGTTTGTATGATAACGGTAGGAGTGCTTCAAAAAATTTAAGAGTGGATGGATGTTACTTGGATGAAAACGAAAGTGCCAGATTGTTTCGTGGATCACCACAATGTTGACATTCTTGTCTTGAGCGAGCGCAACACCCGCCTCGCACATGCATCACGTCAAATTAGGACGATCATTCTGCGTGAGCACTGGTATGGTGATTTATCCAGTGGGGATGATCGAACCTGCAAGGCGTGACAAATTAGATATGGACTTGTGGTTTGATGCGAAGGTGAAATTGAGGATTGTGCGATATACCTAGAAGTGTGTCAGGCAATGACCGTGAGTAGATAGACTCATATTAAGGCGAACAAATATTGCTCAGTTGCGATATTATTAACGGTAATGCCTAAGTGATTCGAGTAGTAACGGCGCATCAGTTGCGCGAGTGAGTAGATAAATTATGGATTGGTGGATTACGTCGGATTGGGTAAAGTCCCTCCCATAGAAATTGTTGGAAATTGATTTGGCTTCACGATAGGATATAGCATGGTTCGTTGTAACTGTCCCTCGTTGATGATCTTCAATTATCGAGCATAGTTTCGGGACAGATGACCCTAGAAGACTTGACCGCCAAATCAAGTGAATGTTGAAGTCCCGTAGGATGACCCTAAAGAAGTCGCATAAGAAATTTTGTCGAGGATAAGGATGATATAGTGCGTATTGAGGATATGTTTAAACGAGCGAGTATCGTGTTTCGGAAGTTAGCGAGTAGTCCTCAAATAGATCGATATGGTGAGAAAAGTTATGATCAATCGAATGAGTGCATAAGTCGACTTGGTTGGTCGACGATCGAATAGATGTTGAAGAACGTGCTTAGCATAGTGACGCGGTAAGACAATTACAAGAATTCTGTAATGCGTAAAAGTGACGAATAGTAGAATGACCCTAAGAGTTGTGTCGTAGATCGGTTTGAGTAACGGTTAGGCTAAGTGTGTTGGGCGCACGATCTATGTTATGAAACGATCTAGTCGAGATTGATTCGAAATTGAGTAAAGGATTCGTGCTCGGTCGAGAATCAGAGACGAGCGTATCGTAAGAGACCTAGGGTCGGAAAGATTGTTGCCTTTGAGCATCGTAGACTCAAGTTGACCTCTTGTGTCGAGAGAGATTAATCACGATGTCTGAATAAGTTATCTAACGGGGGTAGCCCCAGACGCGATGCGTAGGCAGTTCGAGAATGTGGGTCGTGTTGGGATAGTTGTGTTCGAGACGTAGTACGGATTGTAGGCAAAGGAATTCGAGACATGTTGGACTTAGTCCATGTCGTTAAGGCAAAATGTTATGAATGATTGGATAAAAGACTTGAGTTATGTGAGAGATAGAAAACGGTTGGGCGAATAGGCGTTGCGGGAGCTTGTTGCGATCGGATGTGCAATGACTTGATGCAATGCATGTGTTAGATAGCCGACCAAAAAATTACGGGATCGAAGTGATGGTTTTGAGTTAAGTTATATGCAGAGATGTTTGGAAGATGATCGCATGTATAAGATAATGCATACGAGACGTAGTATGAGAATAGGCGCAAAGATTTGACTAAGTTGATGACAGACTGATTGGTGCTTGAGATTTAAGTTGAGCTTGTTAGTTGTCCCGATATCCTATAACTGAGCTTGGCTGAAATGCATATATTGGTGGGACGCCTAAAATATGTGTATGATCCAAACTAAGTTGTATGATTCCAATGATAGTAGCACGAGATCGTGAAACGATCTAGCGAGACACTTGGCTTAAGTGTTGGTTTCGGTTCGAGGACGAACCTTATTTTGAGTGGTATATTATGTAATGCCCCGCTCCGCACGGTGCATTACGATGAGTCGTTGACTCGAAGAGTTACGTTGACCGATAAAGTATCGATGTGAATCGATACGTGAGTTACGTTGGCCAAAGATAAGCTTTGAGTCGATTGGAATCTATGGATCAAATCGATGCAAAGGATAAGTCCCGTTGAGCAAGTGTTGATTTTAGTTAATCTGGTGTGCAGGCTATGCTTTTACGCTGGATGATAAGAGGTCGGCATTTTGCCTTATGCAGTGAAGTGTCCGCGAAACCGAATTGTGGCCGTACAACGGATTGTGGCATGGGCACGATAGGCCAAATCAACCGAGTAGTTCAAAGGAATGGCTAAGTCCGAGAGTTAGCTATGCGACCAAGTTATGGAAGCGAGCCGCTTCAATCGGTGAGACGACAAAGGCGTATCGACTTAAGGTGGGCGGGTTCTTGACTCTCTCTCCCTATTCCTTCACGTCTAATAAAATATGATATGGCATGCGTAAGATGTTATCGAGTTAGCGAGCGTGGCTCGGCAATGAAAGGTCCAAGTGTAGGAACGAAATAGTAAAGCATAATACTCTAGAGGGGGGGTGAATAGAGTTGGCAGCGGAAAAATGCTAAATAAAAATGTTAGCAGCACAATCACAGAATATTAATCACAACTAAAATAATTTAAAGGCAAAGTTAAGAGAGCAAACGCAAAGACATCGATGTATACTGGTATCCCTCTGTTGAGGACTAATCCAGTCGGTAGAACTCTTGCTACCAGTTGAATCCACTATTGGAAAAACCGCAAGTTTTCTTACGAAGTCCTTGCAACTTCTACAACGCGAGCTTTGATACGAAGAACTCGTCCAACTTCAAATGTGAAGAGGTATTCTTCAATCAAGCCTTCTGATTACAATCTCTCAGAAACTTCTAGACCGTACCGCACTAGCAAATTGACTAGAGGATTGTAACTGGCTTGGGATCTGAAATTGAAAGCTCTAGAAAACTCTTTGGAAGACTGAAAGCTTTAGATAGAGAGAAGATTGAAAGTGAATGAGTGAATTGAAATGATCGAAATCCTTCTCTATTTATAGAAGTTCCAAAGGCAGACTTCTGTCAGAATTCGGGCAGAATTCGGGCAGAACTCTTTCAGCAAATCTCGGTCAAATATGCAACTGCAGGAGGACCAAGTTCCAAAGATTCAAAATCACAACGGCCACCAACCGAACTCTGGCCGAACTCTGGCCGAACTCGGTCCGAGTTCTGTCAGGGTTAAGTCAGGGTTTAGTTAGGGTTTTTGAAAAAGCTTTTGGTGATTTTTGAAAACCTTTTTGTAAACCTTTTTGTAAACCTTTTTGAGAGGTCATTTTAAAAATATTTTGAACTCATTTAAGGGTAGCCTATTTGCCAGTACGACTCGGTGTACAACATATTCCTAGACTCAAATAAAATAAAAAATACATTGCATAAGAAATTACAGACTCGAGTAGGCAAACAGATCTTCGATCTTGAATGGAGTGGATAGCCAATCTTGATCATGTCCAAGAATCCGAGATGTCCCGACTAGCTTCGTATATCCAGACAGAGTTTGATAAATTATTAAAATCAGGTTGACCATATGACCAATGGGCCAACAATCTCCCCCATTTTGATAATTGACAAACTATGAATGATATATATTAAGCTAAGCTTGTTCAAAAAATATCAAAAAATAGAAATTTTTCATATCCTGTATTATCTCAAAAGAAATGTTAGATCTTTAATTTTCTTCCCCTTTGTCACTTAGCAAAATAATTGCAAAAGAGAAGGCTCCCCCGCAATCAATGCATAAGTAATAAGTAGTGAGAAAACATATAAAAGGCATAAAAATTTGAGAAATACATTACAGCATGTATTGTTACAGATTATCATAACAGGCATGTAATGTTTAAAAAAAATCTCAGACATGCTATTTCACAGGCAGTTTGTAATGAAGAAGCAGTATAAAGAGATAGTGCTAATAATTAAAATAAAGTGCTGAAATAAACTGAAATGCCATAACTGAAACACCATAAACATGTCCATGAATGATAATAGAACTGAATCAAACTACAAAGTGCTGATAATAACTAGAAAGTACTGATAAAAATACTGATAAAAACTTAGAATGTTGGAGCATTTCCAAGTATACAATAGAATGTCACTAAAAAATCAAATCACATCTCCTCATCACTATCCTCGTCAACATCAACATCAGCTCGACCAGCATGTCCTAAAGGACCAGCACCAGAAGTACCAGCGCCAGAGGGATGAGTAGGGGCGCCAGCATAGAACTCACCAACAAAGTCACGAGATGAAGCACGATCAGAACGGTACCAATCATAGGCGTTACCTGGCTGGAAGTAGGCATGGACAGCCTCATCCTCACAGCGGTAACCCGAAAAAGCTAGATCTCGAGGGATGGAACCGGCTGAATGACCAGTCTGAGCGAAACAAAGATCAGCCAAGGAGTTTGCCATCGCCTGATAACGGGTGACGTCGCGAAACTCACGCTCGCGAGCCATGTCCGTCATCGAGACGTGCAAAGCAGATAAATGCTGATGTATGTCCTCAAATGTCATGGCATACTGATGAGGTGGTGGAGGAGGTGCAGTAGGAGGAGCAGTAGGTGGAGCTGTAGCAGTCATGCTACGACGAGATAACTGAAGAAACTTGGGCTCAGGGTCATGAGTACAAGTCGACAGATCGATATCGAAGTGCTGAAAGATGCGTGGGAGAATCATCGCGTAAGAGAGATTTCTATCTCTTGCACGACAACGACCCATCATCTGAATCATGGTCTTAGGGGCAGAAAATGGAATCCCCTTAAGAATGTGGTACATAGCGGACAGCTCAAGAGAAGTCACATCATCCTTTGAAGTGGATTTAGAAAGGATAGTGGAATAGATGATGCGATGCAATTCATAGTTAAACAAGTTCAGGTTGTTAGCCTTGAACTTTCCAGAGCGTACTCTATCAGGTGCACAGAGTTCCGCTTTGAAACTTGCGAGTGTCGTGCCTTTGGGGAAATCAAATTCAGTGATATCGACTAGCGGTTCACCTTCGTTAGGGATACCAAGGATCTCCGCTAAGAGGCTATCATCGAAATTGATATCAATACCTCCAACACGTGTGGTCACATCGAAAGTGTCTAATATGAGATTGTAATAGAATAATCTAATGGCATTAGTTGTTATAGGGAAGCAGATTTTAACAAATAAGTGTAACCCTAATGCATCAAACAAATGACGATGATCAGGAAATACAGTCCATTTGACTGGAGCGCCTGTGCATATGGATCGCATAGAAAAATCACCATACCACAGTAGGGCTTGGTCGAGGGTTTGAAAGAAAAACCCGTCGAACGCACCGTCGCTCGTTTGGACCGGCGAAAAGAGTGAATCCGTATGTGGATGTGAAGATGACCCTTCCTCACTAGGGGTCGTCTTCTTCCTCTTAGATGGATTGAATTTAGGTGCCATATGTGCAAATTGGAATAAAAATGCACTAATTGAAAAGTGGAGAGAGATGGAGTTATACCTCACAAAATCAAGATATGTCGTAGAGAACGACGATCTCCGCACGATTCCAAATTTTGGAGAGATTTTACCACTTGGATTGGATGGAATAGGGTGGTGAAGAACTAGGGTTTTGATGCTCGGGTCGGCTGCTGCTGCTGTTTGAAATAGTTTGGAAGCAATGAAGAAGAAGGGCTGCTCGGGTTCTGTATATATAACCAGACACCCTCAACCGAACTCGGGCCGAATTCGGTCAGAGCTCTGGCCGAATTCGCCTAGGGTTCTATAAAGTTGATTTTTGCCATTCTTTTTCATTATCTTATTTCAAATATTTAATTTAAAGATTAGTTATTTTAGCCTTCAATTAACACAATTAATATTATTTTATGAATTAAATATCGTTACACAGCGACTCTCTCAGATTAGCTGTAGGAGTACTGTCCCAGCTGGCGGAGGTTCACCGGAGAACTCTTAAGTACCGCTTCACTTCAACCGTAGTTGTGGTGACAGACAGACTCTTTATTGGCTTGTCTCTAACACAGTTTTTGCATAATGATATATAATCATAAAACAAAATCAATTAATATTATTGACATCCAAAATTCCTAATTCTCGACGTAAATAATTGAAACGATCTTCCGCTAGAGGTTTAGTGAAGATGTCAGCTAGTTGATTTTCAGTATCTATGTACACAAGGTTTATATCTCCATTTTGATGATGATCTCTAAGAAAATGATGTCTAATCTCGATATGTTTAGTACGAGAGTGACATACTAGATTCTTAGTCAAATTAATAGTGCTTGTGTTATCACAGAAAATGAAAATATGTGTGTAAAATAAATCATAGTCTTCTAGGGTTTGTTTCATCTACAAAATCTGAGCACAACAACGTCCTGCGGTGATGTACTCAGCCTCTGTTGTTGATAGGGCTACAGAATTTTGCTTTTTACTAAACCAAGAGACTAAAGCTTTGCCTAAGAAATGACATGTGCCACTTGTACTTTTTCTATCAACTTTGTATCCAGCAAAATCTACATCCGAATAACCAATAAGGTCAAAGGACTTAGTTTTGGGATACCACAAGCCAACAGAAGAAGTGCCTTTAAGGTATCGAAAAATATGCTTAACTGCGGACAGATGTGATTCCTTTGGGTTAGCTTGAAAACGTGCACACAGGCAAACACTAAACATTATATCTGGACGACTAGCAGTTAAATAAAATAAACTATCAATCATACCTCGATACTTACGTGTGTCGACTGGCTTACCTTGTTCATCTGAATCAAGCTTTGTTGAAGTTGCCATTGGAGTGCCAATAGGTTTGACATTGTCCAGATCGAACTTCTTTAGCAAGTCTTTTGTGTACTTGGCTTGATTTATGAATGTCCCATTATCAGTTTGTTTGATTTGTAATCCGAGAAAGAATTTCAGCTCTCCCATCATGCTCATATCAAACTCATTCTGTATACACTTAGAAAATTCTTGACACAGAGATTCATCAGTGGATCCAAATATAATATCATCAACATAGATTTGAATTAAAAGCAGCTTGCCATTAAAAGATTTAATAAACAGTGTAGTGTCAACCTTGCCTTTTGAAAAACCGTTGTCAAGTAGAAAAGAACTTAAACGATCATACCAAGCACGAGGTGCTTGTTTTAAACCGTATAAGGCTTTCTTTAACTTGAAAACATGATCTGGGTTTTTGAAATCCGTGAAACCTGGAGGTTGTGCTACAAAAACTTCTTCTTTTATAAAGCCATTTAGAAAAGCACTCTTCACATCCATTTGAAAAAGTTTGAAATCATGAAAACATGTAAATGCACATAACATGCGAATGGATTCTAATCTCGCAACTGGGGCATAAGTCTTATCGTAGTTGATACCTTCTTCTTGATTGTATCCTTGAGCTACGAGTCGAGCCTTATTACGAGTCACTAAACCATTCTCATTCAGTTTGTTTCGGAATACCCAACGGGTGCCAATGACCGGATGATCAACAGGCCTGGGAACAAGTTCCCAAACTTGATTCTGTTCAAATTGGTTTAATTCCTCTTGCATAGCATCTATCCAAAAACTATCACTACATGCTTCATCAATAGTTTTGGGATCTAGCTGTGAAATAAATACAACACTAGAAATAATATCTCTACAGGATGTACAAGTACTTACTCCCTTGGTAATATCACCAATTACCAAATCCTTTGGATGATTAGCTGTAAATTTCAACCTTTTCGCTTGATTCTGAAGGTAGCTGGTTCCTGGATCTTCTCTAGGAGGTTCAGATAGTGCAGAGCTTGGTTGAGAATCAGCTGGAGTTGAGCTTGGTACAGATGTATCTTCGTCATTGTCATCAATTGTCATTTGATTCAATTCATCAAAAGTGACATTGATTGACTCTTCGATGATCATGGTACGTTTGTTGAAGACTCTGTATCCTTTGCTCTTGGCCGCATAACCTAAAAATATACCTTCATCGGCCTTTTCATCAAATTTTCCAAAATTGTCTTTTGTATTAAGAATAAAACATTTACAACCAAAAATTTTAAAGTATGAAACTGAAGGAATTCTATCAAACCATAACTCAAATGGAGTCTTCTTCGATTTGGGTCAAATTAGAACTCTATTGAGAACAAAGCAAGCTGTATTGACAGCTTCAGCCCAGAAATATTTGGGTAGACTAAACTGGTTTAACATTACTCTGGCCATTTCGGTTAGAGTTCTGTTCTTACGTTCCACAACTCCATTTTGTTGTGGAGTCCTAGGGCAGGAGAACTCATGTATAAAACCGTGTGTGTCACAAAATTGCTCAAAATCGGCATTCTCGAATTCACCACCATGATCGCTTCTAATGCGAGTGATCATGTAACCTTTTTTATTCTGAACTTTCTTGCAAAAGGCGACAAATTCGGATAATGCATCATTCTTGCGTGTCAAGAAATATACCCACATGTATCTAGAGAAATCATCTACAATTACAAAAGTATAAAGTTTACCTCCGAGGCTAGCAACTCTGCTAGAACCAAATAAGTCCATATGAAGCAATTGTAGAGGTCTAGTAGTACATACTGCGTTTACTGACTTGAATGTGGATCTGGTAGCTTTGTTCCTTTCACATTGGCTGCATACCGAATCCTTCTTGAATGTAATATCCGGTAAACTGCGCACTAGCTTCTTTGTGGATAATCTTGATATTGTATCCATATTAGCGTGACCGAGTCTCATATGCCACAGATGACTCTCATCACTTTTGGCCATTAAGCATCTACCTGAAATGTTAGTTTCTTCTAACAAATAGAAAACATATATATTGTCTTCCCTGATACCTTCAAAGATAGTACTACCAGTTGAGCTATCAACTATAGTACATTTGTCTTTGCCAAAGTTGATTCCATAACCATGATCAGCTAGGTGACTTATGCTGAGTAGGTTATGTTTCAACTCGGTAACCAGACAGACATCCTTAATCACAGGATAGAGAGACTTACCAACATCACCGATACCAATAATATACCCTTTCAAGTTATTACCGAAGGAGACATAGCCTTCCTTCTTTTTCTTCGACAGTGTTGCAAATAGGGTAGCATCACCGGTCATATGCCGTGAGCAACCGCTGTCGAGGATCCATTTGCTTCTAGCATATGAAGGGTGTTCCACCTACAAAATAGTTTGCAGATGAAACCTTTGGTACCCATTTCTTGTAGGGTCCTGAATTGTTAGCTTTAGGTATCCAAGCATAAACATTTAAATCAACAAGCTTTCTCATTCTACATACAGATGATATATGACCAATGAGGCCACAATAATGACATTGTGCATGTCGAGTGTTGAAAGCTGAGTGGTGTGCATGGTTGGTAGGTTTGGGTTTTTTAGTATAGAAGAAAGCATACCTATAATCTTGTTTGGGCTTAACCTTTTGGGGTAAAGGTTTGATAGGGTTAGGTCTGACAGTGTTTGGCTTGGGAATGTTCCGATTTCTCGATAAGTGACACGTGTTAGGGTAGGAAGCAGCAGGTTCAGGCTGTTTTCCTAACTAATTTCCAATCTTTTGGAAGTTTCATACAACTTGGTATAATCAGAAGTGAGTGATTCCATTCTGATTTGTGCACATCGAAGACTTTTCTTCTCTATAGAAAGTTCTTCTTTCAGTTGGTCGATAACTTTGTCTTTCTCTTCAGATGACTTGGTAGTCTCGTGTAATAAGAGCTTTATTGAAGAAAGCTCACCAGACTCACTAATATTATTTATAACCTCAGCAAGTAGGTCGGTAAGTCTACCTATTTCACCTTTGTACTCTTTGAGTACCTTCTTAGAGGTCTGATACTTACTACGCAGTTTCCTGTAATCAGTCATCAGGTCACTGAAGGCATCTCCTAATTGCTCAAAGGTGAAGTCATCATAAGTATCAACTACAGGTTCAGTAGGTACCTGATCGGATGCCATAAAGCATACATTTGTAGCGTCTTCTGATTGTTCGTCTTCTGAGTCGCTGGCTTCACTTTCATGCCATATGCTGGTGTTGGCATACTTCCGTGATGTTGATCTCTTCAGGTTCCCTTTTTCATACCTGCTGCTCTTCTTGCTTGATGATGAGTTTGTGGGACAATCCTTCTTCATGTGTCCCTTCTTCTTGCAACCATAGCAGACAGCATCTTCTTGGTACCAGTTGTTGCTGTTGTTTTCTTTGACTCTCTTCTTATGTCTCATGAATCTTTTGAACTTCCTTGCTAGGAGTGCTTGATCTTCAGCGTCAGATCCACTGCTGTCTGAGTCATCTTCAACAGCTTTTCTGTGCTGAGCCTTGAGGGCGATAGTCTTCTCCATTGGTGCAGGCTCTTCAAAATCTTGTAGCTCCAGTTCATGAGTGAGTAACTTACCCATGAGTACTTCGAGGGACATAGTTGTGAGGTCGTTCCCTTCAATGATTGCAGTAGCCTTTGGAATCCAGTTCTTGGTGAGAGCTCGCAGGAGTTTGCGAATCTTTTCATGGTTACTGTAATCTTTGCCTAGGGAAGACAAAGGATTTACAATATCCAAGAACCTCTCGAACATTTGTGTAACTGTTTCGTTGGACTTCATTTTGAACGCCTCGTACTCTTGAGTAAGTCTGCTGACTTTAGATTCCTTAACTTGAGTCGTGCCTTCATGTGTGACTTTGAGTAGCTTCCATACTTCATTAGCCGTTGTGCAGATAGACACCCTGTTAAATTCAGTTCTGTCTAAAGCACAAAAAAGAGCATTAATGGCACGTGCGTCAAGACTGGCCCTTTTCTTTTCTTTCTCTGTATATCTGCTATGGGGTTTTTCAACTAAAACTCCATCAACATTTATACGAGGTGGCTTCTGATAGCCATCAAGAACAATGGACCATAAATCAAAGTCAAGAGATTTCAAGAAGAAACTCATCCGTGTTTTCCAATATGTATAATTCGTACCATCAAACAGTGGGGGTCTGTTTGTGGCCTGGCCTTCACTTGTGAATTTCACAGTTGCCATGTGTTGTGCTGTGATCTATATAACATTTAATTAAAGTGAATAAATAATTGTACTGTTACCTTTGCTTTACCTGTAACACCAGCTCTGATACCAATTGTAGGAACGAAATAGTAAAGCGTAATACTCTAGAGGGGGGGTGAATAGAGTTGGCAGCGGAAAAATGCTAAATAAAAATGTTAGCAGCACAATCACAGAATATTAATCACAACTAAAATAATGTAAAGGCAAAGTTAAGAGAGCAAACACAAAGACAGCGATGTATACTGGTATCCCTCTGTTGAGGACTAATCCAGTCGGTAGAACTCTTGCTACCAGTTGAATCCACTATTGGAAAAACTGCAAGTTTTCTTACGAAGTCCTTGCAACTTCTACAACACGAGCTTTGATACGAAGAACTCGTCCAACTTCAAATGTGAAGAGGTATTCTTCAATCAAGCCTTCTGATTACAATCTCTCAGAAACTTCTAGACCGTACCGCACTGGCAAATTGACTAGAGGATTGTAACTGGCTTGGGATCTGAAATTGAAAGCTCTAAAAAACTCTTTGGAAGACTGAAAGCTTTAGATAGAGAGAAGATTGAAAGTGAATGAGTGAATTGAAATGATCGAAATCCTTCTCTATTTATAGGAGTTCCAAAGGCAGACTTCTGTCAGAATTCGGGCAGAATTCGGGCAGAACTCTTTGAGCAAATCTCGGTCAAATCCGCAACTGCAGGAGGACCAAGTTCCAAAGATTCAAAATCACAACAGCCACCAACCGAACTCTGGCCGAACTCTGGCCAAACTCGGTCCGAGTTCTGTCAGGGTTAAGTCAGGGTTTAGTTAGGGTTTTTGAAAAAGCTTTTGGTGATTTTTGAAAACCTTTTTGTAAACCTTTTTGTAAACCTTTTTGTAAACCTTTTTGAGAGGTCATTTTAAAAACATTTTGAACTCATTTGAGGGTAGCCGATTTGCCAGTACGACTCGGTGTACAATATATTCCTAGACTCAAATAAAATGAAAAATATATTGCATAAGGAATTACAGACTCGAGTAGGCAAACAGATCTTCGGTCTTGAATGGAGTGGATAGCCAATCTTGATCATGTCCAAGAATCCGAGATGTCCCGACTAGCTTCGTATATCCAGACAGAGTTTGATCAATTATTAAAATTAGATTGACCATATGACCAATGGGCCAACACCAAGTATGTGTCGAACACTAAGATAGAACATTGAACAATTGAACAATTGAAGCGACGTGCATCAAGTATACGAGTCGCAGTAGGGCAATGATGGTAGAACATTGAAAGATGATATTGAGATGTGCATCACGTGTACGCCTTCGAGAACATTGAACACTAGGCGTAGAACATTGATTATGGTACTGAGCGTGCCCTCGTGCACGGAAGCTAAGGAATAACTAAGCAACTACGGAATTAGGCTATGAGAATGACTTACGAGCGGTACGCGTTGAATATGAGTACGAGATGACTAAGACATTGGGCGTCGTGCATCAATATGGATGCGTTGGGGCATAACGCCGACGGAGCGTGAGATAGGGATGGTGGGCTATGTTTATGAGACACGAATATGCTTGTGGAATGGGACTATGTTTATGGAATACGAGATGGACTGGAATATATGATTTGTATGCTATGGCGCGTATTGCATGGTCAATGGACTCGGATGGCCCGTACACGGGTGCGACTTCCCTCGGACGGTTACGCCGGGGCACCGGGACCGTTCGGCCTATGAGGGAATTATATGTGGCATTTATGGTGCACATCATTCGGACGGATTGCGACCGTCCAGTGCTGTGATAAGCTATGATATCCGTAAGTTTGGGATCCTTCGGATATTGGGCTAGCAACCCGTATCGAAGTGATCGTAGGCTTACACATAAGAGATGCCAAGTCCATTACGGTGCGAAACACCGTGACCTTCATATAGATAGGGCCGGTGGGCTGAGATGAGAGTAGGTGCAGGCGCAGGGCCTGCCACCCTTATGCATATGTATAAGTTTATGGTTGGTTGGCTGCATGAATTGTATGAGTTGTTATGTAAATTCTAACCATTGCAGGCTAGGCGTATGGGACGGAGATGAGCACGATCAGTATGTTTATGTTCATATTATGTCTAACTGTATCTACCGCAGGGATACGGTATTGGACACATTTATGATAAGATGCTATGTTTAAGTATTGCCATGAAACCGATCCTAAGGCTAAGTAGAAAGATCACAAATTAAGATGCATGTTCACTAAATATATTTAGTGTTTGGTTTGGGTGCGAGCGGGTTTTGATCAGTGCGAAGCGAGGACGAAAGCACTAATCCTCCACTAGTTTATGTGCAGGCTTAGGTTATGATCGGCTCGGGGCGGAGCTTGGCTTGGACGCGCCGAGGCATGGAGTCCTTGGCGTTCAAGAGGAGCTACCGCATAGGCGTTCGGACTTGCGATATGGAGATGTTCGGCCGAAGACTACTTGGTGGCTATAAAGCGGCATAATGTATGGAACAATGTAATCCTTTGTGAGCTAGAGAGATCATGAGCATTGTAGCCAATTGGCATAATATGTTGGACTATTCAGAGCCATTGTAATCTTCAGTTCATTATGAATAAAAGAGATTCTTATGTTATACTTTGTTTCCTTTCGCTGCTTATGTTATCAATTTGAGATAAACACTATGTGAACCTGTTATCTTGCCTTGTACGAGCGCAACTCCAGGCTCGTGCTGCATCACGCCCCAGCGAGGACGATGATTCGGGTGAAATCTAGCGAGGACGAGCGACCCGGATCGGGGCGTGACATAACCTGGTATAAGCGTATATGCAATAACTAAATATAAACAGGGTGCAAGAGTTGTGGAGAAATCATGCGGCTCAAGGGAGACGGGGCATAACCTCCACATACGAACTCAAAATGAGGTGCTCCAGAGATATTCGGAAAGACAAAACAAAGATCTAAAACTTTTATCTTTTAAGTTTTTCGAAATTCTGGCTAGAAAATAGCTAAACTTGGCAAAAACAGTCATTTTGTGCACTTTTTACGCCAAAAATTCAATTCTGCGTAAAATACGCAAAAAGGGGAGGGTTCCAGCGTAAAATTTCACATTCTGGATACTATCCAGCGTAAAATACGCAATTTTAGGGTTCCCTGCTTAAAATCTTACATTCTGGACACTATCCAGCGTAAAATACGCAATTTCAGGATTTCCTGCGTAAAATCTTACATTCTGGATGCTATCCAGCGTAAAATACATAATTTCAGGGTTTCCTGCGTAAAATCTTACACTCTGGACACTATCCAGCGTAAAATACGCAAATTTAGGGTTCCATGCGTAAAATCTTACATTCTGGACATGAAAAATTCAGAAAACTTGTTTTGGCCATAAAAACTTCATTTTAACTCGAAATGAGGTGAATCAAAAACCAAATTCATACGAAATTTCGTGCTCTTGCTCATGGAACTATTAGTTTTCGAAAATAACAAGTTTTAGTAGATCAAAACCAAGAAAAACTCCATGAACTTATGAAACTCCAAAGTTATAATGTAGATCTAGAAGAATCTATCTATAAAAATCAAAAATTCCAAGTTCTAAAGAGGCTTATAATCATGTAAAGAAGAGAATGGAACAATAAAACTTGAGATCCATCATGAAGCAAGTTGCACTTGCCTAGGGCTCTTGGGTGTAGGTGGAGAGTAATGGTGAGGAAGAAGAAGAGTGAATGAGGAGAGAGAAAGAGTGTTGGGTTAATAAATGGGGATGGTGGTGGTAGGTAAGGGTTCTCCCCTTGGTTCATGATGAACCAATAAGCAACCTAAGCCGAACCAAGCCAACCCAAACGAGCCGAACTAAGCTAGGAGACATGCAATACGAGTCAGATACGTACACGTATTGCAAAATACGTAATACGAACTATGGTCATTATAGGGTGTGAAAAATTCTGACACGCTGACATAAGACTAAGTCAGCCAAAGGCCATACGCTCAGCCAAAGGCCATACACTCAGTGCAAAGGCCATACGCTCAGTGCAAAAGTCATACGCTTAGTGAATATTTTATTATTTCTCGACTGACAGCTCAATCGAGGGATGAATCTGACACTTCGTCTTTCGTGCAAACAAAGACAGCTGTCTTAGGAGAATTAATCGTCGTATGGATTTTCGAGAGTTGATTTTGTCTTTTACGAGGATAGCTCATTAGCCATCATAAATGCACAGCCATCATTACTGTCATTTCTGACAGTCTATCAGCCGTCAGATCCGCAACACGACGCTCGAGAGATATTTGTCAGTTATTGAAAGATATGGCATATTCGAGAAGATTGAGGACAGCCACGTATCTACTTCCCCAGTTATATGACTTCTCTTTTGTGAGACAGCGTATGGACTTCATACGACTCCTCATCAAGGCAGCGTATGGACTTCATACGACTCCTCATCAAGGCAGCGTATGGACTCCATACGACTCCTCATCAAGGCAGCATATGTACTCCATACGACTTCTCATCAAGACAGTGTATGAGGTCCATACGACTCCTTGTCACCCAAGTGAGCGTATATACTTCATACGACTCCTTGTCACCCAAGTGAGCGTATGGACCCCATATGACTCCTCTTCAATAAGACAGCGTATGCTAGTCATACTTCTCCAAAAGACAGCGTATCAAAGCAAATGCATTCAGAATGACTTCAAATGTACAGTCAAAACACGTTCTCACGTCTCCTGTACTCGGTTATCAACTCATTCAGAAGTTATGCAACATGGCATTCATGCCATCAATCTCTCCTGGATATACTCCACTACTCTCAACCGCACTCCAACGTGTCTCCACCAAAATTTGCCACGCGTCCCTGCAGTTATGCACACGTCAAGTAACTGACTGAGTGTATGCCCAGAGCAGTTATCCAGAACTCTATAAAAGAGAGTTTCTCCACCTTCAACAGACATCACATTCAATTCAGAGAGAACAGAGAGATTTCCCAGTTGCTGTCCAAGTTCTTCGAGGTTCGAGCTTTCTTCATCGCATCGTACAAGGGATAAAGTAATCGTCTTCTAGATCAGATTCCTACAGTTGTAATTTTCTCAGAAATACAATAAATAAATAAAATTTATTTATGGAAAATAAATTGGCGACTCTGCTGGGGATAACTGTCTCCTATAACGAGACAGCAACAACTCAATACGATACTTCATCGATCGGTTCGACGAAGAAGATGATGGTTGTACAATTCGACCAATCTGCTTACGAAGAAATGCTCAAGACGAAGGAAGGCCGAACTGCTTCCTCTGCTTCTCTCTCTGCCAAGAAGAAGTGACGTTCTGTCTATGTCCCTAAGTCTTCTCCGGCGGCCCGAGACGCTTCTGTCACTTCCCACGCTGACAAGAACACGCCTCCAACCTCAACGAAGCACGCCTCGGCTTCTCTGAATACGACAATAGTGTCTTCTCCTAGTCCCGCTGACAAAATGGATTCTTTAGCCAAATCAGCGTGTCCGAGGAAAGCCATCTCTGGACATGTCAAAGTCTCTTCTTCTTCTACTCCTACGACAGCAGTCGGCTCTTTAGCCATTAATGACTCTGTGCGTACGGCAGTCGAAAGGCAGCGTACAGCAAAGGCAGCGTACAGCAAAGGCCAGCAGCAGGCAGCGTATGATAAACCAAAGCCAGCGTATGCTAACCAAAAGACAGCATATAACAAGAATTCTCTGAAGTCAGCGTATATCAACCAATACAGTCCTTTGACTGTCTCTCAAAGCCAGGCTGGGGGTTCTCTTCCACAGAATATACAAATGATTCCTCCATAGCTTGCACATCTTGTGCCAACCAAGGAGAACGACTCTTTAGTCAACTCCTCTACTCCTAAGGTTTTTACCTCTGGGGTTAATTTGACTAGTACTCTTACTAGATCAAACAAAGGAAAACGCATTTTGGCTACTTCCTCTAAAGATGGATTATTACCGACTCCTAGTCGGAATAATGTTCATCTTCCTTCTCTCAAAATTTTCCGATCCGAGAAAGGCAAATTGCAAGTATCCAGGACTGATACCAAAGTTGTACCTCATATGGACCTTCGTAACAAGCTTAACCGGAATCGTCTCGGTTCTACTTCCGACATAAAGAAGCCTTATCAAACTGGGACAAGTATACTGGACCCTGATGCACAATATGCTAAGAACTATATCGCTCAGATCAATCGGTCTTTATACATTCAAGAACCAAAAAGACAGAAGGATAAAAGACAAGTTTCTACACAGAGACTATCTTCAAACACTTCCCAGTCTGTTTCCGCAGATCTCCGGGAACACCTGCAAAACAAGCAAAGAATCAACACTCCATCTGTCTCTGACATTGCTCATATTCGTCACGAAGAGCATTGTTGTAACTTCCAACCTCGGGTCGTGATCCAGTGTTGTTGTTCACCGAAAAGACGATCTGTCTTCGAACGGATTCAACATGAACCAATACCGGACAAGGACGAACCTCTTTATGCTTCTGTCAACATGACCTCCAGAAATACTGGGGGTAGAATACGATCTGATTCTATGTCAGATTCTGAAGACAGTGTTTACCTCGGCACCAGATCCAGAACCAGAGCTTTGACCATGGTCTCTTCTTCTTCTCATCCAGGTAATAATCCTGAGACCACAGAGGACTTCCTAGGAGAGTCCAACTTCCCAGTATTAACTCCCGTGAATAGCCCCGGGAAAGATGCTGACTCTCATAGCGACAATTCGGAACAGACTGTTTCATCATCGATACCTCGAATGATTACTACTTATATGGTAGATGGCAATCACGAACCTTCGACTAGCACTGAGGCTCATGAACAAAGGATTTCTTCCTTGGAACAACAGTTACGAGCCATGGCGGATACATTGACTGCTATGCATACTCTTATACAAGCTCAGCAACAAACTCAGCAAGTTCAACAAACAGTACCACCAGTAGTATTAAATACTCCTGTTGCCCCAAACCTGGAACCTTCTACTATTCCGGGGGTACAGTCTAATGTTCATGTACAGCCCACTCCAAGTCAGTCCGGAGCTGGGGGTGGTACATATACTGCAGTCCCTCCTCCCAATTATGCTCAACAAGCAACGACACCGCAATCTTCCGAAGCGGTCACTGAAGAGTTAAAGAATCTTCGGTCTCAATTTAAAACATTCAAGCAAAAGGACGGCTTACAAAGATTAGGTATCAAGCAGCCTTACCCCATACAATGGAAAGATGTATCGTATCCCCCAAAATACAAGCCTCTGACTATCTCTTTCTTTGATGGGACCACCTCCCCAAGTCAGTTCATCAATCACTTTGAGGTAATGACTGATCAGCTGCAACCAAGCGATGCCCTCCTCACTCGGGTATTCGTTGGTTGTCTTAAAGGAACCGCTTATGAATGGTATCGAAGTCTCCCTGATAGGTGCATTACTTCGTTTGCCGGGTTCAAACAGATGTTTCTAGAACGATTCTATGAAGGCATCAACGACATGACCATGTCAGCCCTTATAAGAATCAAACAGAAAAATAATGAAAGCACTGAGAGCTTCATTGAAACATTCAGAAGAGAAGCTCTAAAAATGCCTCTCGGAACTCCCGATGCCGTCACTATCGACACTTGCAAGTCGAACCTCTTACCAATTATCAACATGTGGACAGGATCCACTCAGTTCCAAGATTGGCCTTCCTTCATCGTCAGTGCCAAAGCTGCTGAAGTCAGTGCTGAGACTTTCAAAGGTCTGGGGGTACACATGACTCCTAAAGAATCAAGTCAAAGTACTAGCAATAGTGCGCGACCCAACAATCGCAAAGAAAAAGAGACTCTCGAAGTCAATCTCCAGTACAACAATCAAGAGGTAATGTCTGCCCAAGCTACCCCAGCTCTAACAAATCAACAGCAGAGACCTCCTCGGCCGAAGGAAGAATACTCTTTCGACGACGACGATGTTCAAGGTATCTTTGAATGTTTACTTAAAGGTAACAAGATACAACTGCCAGATATCAAAAAGCCTGATGAAGCCAACAAGACGGATCATCCAAAATACTGTCCATATCACAGAATGTTGGGTCATACAATCTAGTCTTGCTTCGTATTAAAATGAAAGATCCAAGAAATGATCAAATCAGGAGCTGTGACACTAACACCTAAAGACAAGACAGTCACAGCAAATGTGATTTCGATGCAGTTCGGTAACTTTCCCCCATTATTGGTGGAAAGTGGGATTGTCCCTATCCCCAAAGCAACCCTTGAAGTTGTGAATATTCCACCAGCCCAGAATGAAGGACTTGTTCCCGTCACCACTAAAAAGGGAGAGATTATGTGGATCCACCCCGATTTAGTGACGGAGTTCGAGACGTCTTCCTCTTCTCCTCGGAAGGCTCCTCTATCTAAAAAGAAACCTGGGAAGACTAAGTCATGCCATATGACTTCTAGCATCACACCCAATCTTTCTCTAATCTCTACTTTCATCCTAGCAGGAAAGTCACCCCCTACAGAGGTAAAAACTGTACCTCGATCCGAAGACAGATACATACCTGCGTTTCATCTATATAGTTCACAATCTCGTGAATTAATGGCGAAGATGGGTTATGATCTAGCTACTGCTCCTGGTGTAAGCTCCGACAAAGGACTCCGAGCACCTCTAGCCCTCACTTTGAGACATAATCAATCCCGTGTTGGCCTCGGTTTCTGGACTGAAGCTCTCATCAAGTACCGAAAAACCAAGAACAAGATGAAGGATTGCAATATGGTTTCGATAGACCCTGAACCTGAGCCTGAAGTTGAAGCTCTCGCCGGAACCCGGTCAGAAAAAACATATCTGAAAGATTACGCTGAAGCTCCTGAGGAAACTTCTGACGTCCCTCCGGTTGTAGCTCCAGCACCCATCTCTAACGAAGGACCTTCAAATGCTCCTACTGAGACGATTCCCTCTAAACCAACAACAGCTGACAAAGGGAAGCAACCTGCCCGCTTCGACAAACCAATCAAGAAGTCTCTTTCTCCCGGATTGCAGAAGCCATATAATTTTGACATTCTGGCTCAACTTGCTAACACTCCAGCCAGGTTGTCCATCTTCGAACTTTTACGTTTATCCAAGGAAACTTGGAAAACGTTAAGTGAAGCTCTACTGCAAGCAGACTCTTGCCTGACTCATCTGAAGAAGCCGGAAGCAGAGCCGGTGACTTGCCTATATTGCAACAGTGTCTTGGAAATCATTCCGAACATCACTTTTACCTAAGACGATATGCTTCTAGAGGACAATCGTCATGATCGGCCTCTCTACTTTACTGGGTACATTGACACGATGAAGGTCGACCGTATTCTAATTGATCCAGGATCAGCTCTAAGTATTATACCTAAGAGTCTCTTGGATGCCTTACGGATTCCAGTTCATCATCTAGTCAAGATAGTCACTACCATTTTAGGGTTCAATCAAGGCAAGAGCGAACCTCTGGGGAAAATTCGCCTAAAAATACAAATAGGCAATTTTCGGACGAGTGTCACATTCTACGTGATTGAGATAGTTGTAGGTCCTAAAAAATCAAGTTGCACACATCAACAAAGTCAGAAAATCAAGAAATACAACTTTCAGATGAACTGAGCAGACATCAGATTACACATCCTTCAGATTGCGCAGGATAGATTGCGCACACTTTCAAGTGCGCAGGCTGACGTGGCAAATCACCATCATTACCTGACACAAATTAAATCTTCTGACAACTGACAGCGCGAAGATCGAGGCGGCCGTTCGTTTAATCGTGCAGAACGGCGCTCGAGGACAGCTGGCAGCGCAATCCATGTTGGCGCAATCTATTTCCTGCGCAATTCAAGTTGGCGCAATCCAAAACCTGCGCAATTCAATGTGCACGTTCTATCAGTACAAATGATAAAACACACGTGGCATTCATGCCATCAATTGCTCATTTTGTGGCAACTGCCTGTGCATGATCATGAGCATTTTAATCAAATGATGCCATGTATCCAAGACAGTTAGCCCATGATCCAACAACTGCCTGCGCAGTCCATTGCTGTGCAAACCAATTGCTGCACAATCCATCATGTGCAGTCCAGAATAACTAAAAGTTAGTTATTTTTCAGAACTCTATAAATAGAGTTTCAAGTCTCCATTCAAGGGGGGTCAATAATCAGAAATCAAGCATCAGAGATCAGAGATCAGAGAGTCCAGGAGTTCTTGCCCAAGTGCTACTGCATTCTTCCGAGGCTTTTGCCTTCAACATCCGAGGCTTTTGCCTTCAGTTTCCAGAGTTGTCTTCAACTTCAGAGGCTTCGTCTTCAAAGTTTACATCATCTAAGGGATAAAGCAATCATCATCTAGATTGGATTCCTAAAGTTGTACCATTCCCAGAATTCAAATTGTAATCTTTTACAAAGTTTGTATCAATAAAGTTCTTCAACTTTTGTTTTTGCAAACAAAATGGCGACTCTGCTGGGGACGACTTTCTCCTCCGACGAGGAAGTAGCAACTCAATGTGACGTAGCGTTTATCGGAAAGACGCAGAAGACGCTGGTTGTTAAAGTCAACCAGACAGCCTACGAGGCGATGCTCAACTCCAAGACCATTCCCCGTACTGCAGCAACTTCTGCCAAGAGCAAAGTGCGCTCAGTATGGGTCTCCAAGACTGCTGTACAATCTGGCAGTGTTGCCACAAAGACTGCTACGCACTCTGTTGTGCAGTCTGCTAGCTAGACTAGTGCGCAATCTGCTATGCCCACTGTTGCACAGTCTGTCCCAACCATTGTTGTGCGATCTGTTGCAACTGTCGCACAGGCTACTTTATATGCTGCCTTGTCAAAATACAAGACTCCTATGACCCTGGCGCAGTTGGCAGCAAGTTTTCCTGTGCAATCCAATACTCCAGCAACTAAAGTGCATCCTAAGCACTCTGAGTCAAGAACTCCTGATGCGCAAACCACAGTTTCTGTGGCTAGAACCAGTACACCCTCTGTCAGAGTTTCTCATGCGTAAGTGGTCAGTACACCATCCACCCATGCGCAAACTATTCCTGCGCAATCCAAGAGTAACAGCCCTTTGGCTAGACTCTCCTCTTCTCACAACAAAGGGAAAATCTCTGCTCCTCTCCCTAAGCACTCTGCTACTCTTGCGCAATCCACTGGAGGTAGTCTTTTGGCTATTCCTCTTCCTCCTCAAAGCAAAGAGAAAGGCCCGTTGGTCTTTTCTCAAACTTCCTTGTCTCATGACCTGGAAGACAACAGAGGGAAAAGCTCTTTAGCTAACCCTTCTTCACAAAATAAAGGAAAAGGCCCTTTGGTCCTTTCTCAATCTTCTTCGGTCTTTACTGTAGAAGATCAATCTGAACGTGCTTCGGCACCAATCAGTGCAAGAATCCCTTCAGACAAGGATTCTTCTTTCCTTTATGACAAGGGAAGTTGTACTGAACAAAGAGGTATTCTGCCTACCCCGGTAGCAGAATTCTAAGTTCTTCCAACTTTTAAGATATCCCGTTCCAAAGAGGGAAAACTGTTGGTGTCTCAAACAGAAACCCCCGGGGGTGAATTTGCAGACCTAAGAACATATCTTAACAGGCCAACTTCGGCAAAACGTAAACAACCAATGCCGAAGGTCAAAACTCAAAGACAAACTTCCAAGGCCAAAGATCCAAACACCTATGCTAATGAGGTGAGCACTTCCTTGTACACAAAGGGGACAAAATATTTGAAGAATCGGAACCATGTTCCAAATGTTGTTAAAGAACACATTCCTCGAACCTTTCCCCGTCCCGGCATAGTTCCTGACCTTCGAGAACATCTCAGACAAAAATGGGATAATGTCTCGACATCTTCAGTTCTATCATCTGATCATCATTGTAATCATAAAGTTATCATCCAATGTTGTTGTCAAACAACAAAACGATCTGTCTTCGATCGTTTAACTTTTGCTAAAACCGAACCGATATCAGAAGATGAAGACGAAGTCCTGTACGCTTCTGTCAACATGACTTCCCGAGACACTGGAGGTAGAAAGTGCTCTAAACATGGCAAACCTCGCAAACCAAGCCAGCAGTATTTGGATCTTCTCCAAGAATCTTCCGAGGGAGTATTCCAACATACCCGTTCCCGAAGCCGAGATACAATCGGTCAAAGGAATCTTCTTCAAGATTCTTCTGGTCATTTCCCTCTTTCTCAGTCAGGAGATGACTCTTTCTTTGACTACGATGCATACAGCGAAAGCTCTGAACAGACAGTATCCTTCACTGTACCAAGAGGAGTTACTACATATGTTGTCAATGAAGATCCAGATGCTTCAACCTCAGCAAATCAAGAACAGCGAATCGCTGCACTTGAAGACAAGCTAAAGACCATGGCTAAAATGGTCGCTAGTATGCATTCTATCATTGTGGCCCAACATGCCACACCACCGACTGTACCTGCTGCGAGTCCGGAGATCGTAGCATCTTCGATACCTGTCAATGTTGGGCTGGGGGTAGTGTCTCCTCAAATGCATCCTGTACAAGTACAAGTTCAAACTACTCCCAGTCAGTCAGCTGGGGGTAGTGCTTACAATGTTGTTCCTCCTCCTACTACTCTGACTCAGCCGGCTCCTTCTTCATCATCTGAAGACGCCAATGAAGCTGTCAAACTCTTGCGAACTCAGTTTGAAGCCTTCAAAGAGAAGGACAACTTGTAAAGGTTGGGAATCAAGCAGCCATACCCAGTTGAATGGAAGGAAGTCCCATTTCCTCCCAAATATAAAATCCTAACAATCTCTCTCTTCGACGGCAGTACCTCGCCAAGCCAGTTCATCAATCACTTCGAGGTAATGACTGTTCAACTCCAACCAAATGACGCTCTTTTTACCAGAGTGTTTGTC
Source organism: Iris pallida (assembly GCA_029216955.1). Lineage (NCBI taxonomy): Eukaryota > Viridiplantae > Streptophyta > Magnoliopsida > Asparagales > Iridaceae > Iris > Iris pallida. The sequence continues at coordinate 2,441,203 of JANAVB010026200.1, forward strand.
GGTTGTTTAGCCGGCGTAGCATACGACTGGTATAGAAGTTTGCCCGATGGTTGTATTACTTCCTTTTCAGGGCTCAAGCAAATCTTTCTGGAACAATTCTATGAGGGATTCAATGACATGACTATGTCTGCCCTCAATAAAATCAAACAGAGACAAAATGAAACTGCTGAAAGTTTCATTGAACGGTTCCGTCGAGAAGCCTTGAAGATGCCTCCAGGGACTCCTGCTGCTGTTACCATAGACACTTGTAAGGCAAACCTCTTGCCTATCATCAGCATGTGGACAGGGTCAACTCAATTCCAAGATTGGCCATCTTTCATTGTTAATGCCAAAGCAGCTGAAGTGAGTGCTGAGAAGTTCAAATAGCTAGGGGTACAAATGTCTAACCCAGATCGGGTCGAACATCAAACATCAGGCAGCGGTAATCGTCAGAACAACCGCAAGAACAAGGAGACTCTGAACATTAATTTGAAAAGCAAAGAGTCTTTGGTTGTCAACGTAGCTCCGCCTACATCCACCTCTACTCCTTCTGTACCTCAACCGAGGGAACCTCGTCCTAAAGTAGAATATTCTTTTGATGAGAATGACACTGCAAGTATCTTTGATTGCTTACTCAAGAGCAACAAGATCCAGCTCCCAGACCCAAAGAAACCTGATGAAGTCGATAAGACCGATCATCCTAAATATTGTGTCTACCACCGATTCATTGGACATCCTACTCGAGCATGTTACGTGCTCAAGGGCAAGATTCAAGAGCTTGTCAATGCTGGTGTCGCCACTCTATAGCAAGATGAAAAGACTGTTACCGCCAATATGGTATCGGTCCAATTCGGTAATTTTCCCCCGCAGATGATACAGCATGGTGTCATTCCCATTCTGAAAGCTACTCTTGAGATTGAAAATCTTCCTTCTCCACCAAATAAAGGTCTCATCCCTTTGTCCCTTGACAATGGCGAGGTTATGTGGATCCATCCCGATCTTGCTTCAGAGTTTGAGATTCTCTCTTCTTCTAAGAAGAAAGATCGCTCCAAAGGCAAGACAAAGATTTGCAATATGGAATCTTTTGACCCCATAGTTGATGAAGAAATACTATTGGGCACCAGATCAGGAAAAGCCTACTTGAAAGATTACCCTGAAGCTCAAGAGAATCCTGTCTCTTCTTCTGAGCCTGCTCCAGTACAACCTGTTTCTATTGAAGAGATCCCTTCTATATCCTCACCGGTTGTCGTACCTATTCCTTCCAAGCCAGTGGCTGCTGATAAAGGCAAACAACAAGTCCGGTTTGATAAACCGTTGAAGAAATCATCTCCTACTGGGCTTGAGAAGCCTTATAACTTCGATATATTGGCTCAACTAGCCAATACACCAGCAAGGCTATCTATCTTTGAGCTCTTGCGTCTTTCCAGAGAGATGCGAGAAACTCTAAGTGAAGCTCTCATGCAAGCTGAGACTTGTCTAGCCCTTCTCAAGAAGCCAGAAGCAGAACCTGTCTCTTGTCTCCATTGTCATAGTGTTCTGGAGTTGATTCCGAACATTACTTTTACACAGGATGATATGCTGCTGGAGGATAATAGACATGATCGTCCTCTCTACTATACAGGATATGTCGATTCAATGAAAGTCGATCGTATCTTGATAGATCCAGGGTCTGCTCTCAGTATCATGCCAAAGACGATGTTGGACGCATTGAAGATACCAGTTCATAGTCTTTCAAGCACAATCACTACTATCTTGGGATTCAACCAAGGAAGAAGTGAACATTTGGGTAAGATTCGCCTAAAACTCCAAATAGGCAATCTTCGCACAAAGGTGACCTTTTATATCATTGACAATCATGGTTGTTCTTACAACGCTCTTCTGGGAAGACCATTCCTCCATGAACATAATGTTGTTCCATCAACTCTTCATCAATGCTTTAAATATGTTGATGACAAAGGACAAGTTCACAAGGAAGTTGCAGACCTCTATCCCTTCAAAGGCGTTGAAGCATACTACAACGACGCTCGTATGTACAAGGACGAATTTATGAAAGTGGTATTGGCAATGGATACTGAAGAAGACCAAGAAGCAGTACCCAATGACACTCTCATCATACCTGTCAAAGGGCGTGTTTCTCATCCTCAGTCTTCTAAACCACTGGCTATTCACTTGCCAGTTCAAAAGAAATCAGTTGATGATGATCAAAATCAAAGGGAGCTCACCTCTTCTGAGACACTTGTTATCGACTTACGTCGTAACAAGGACAAAAAGCAGCTCACTTCTTCTGAGCCACTTGTTGTTGATCTCACTCACAACAAGGAAAAAAGGGAGCTCACCTCCTCTGAGCCACTTGTTATAGACCTCCGTCGTAACAAGCCTCCTCCACGTTCTTCTTCTCCCCCTCTTGTAATCAATCTGACCAAGCCTGCTAAGGCTAAAGGTCCTGCTGTAAATACAGATGTACATATCAATGAAAAAACATCTACTTTCCAGTATACTGATGTTATTTATCATACTAAATGCTATTTGGATATGTTAGATAGCTTCAAATCATTTACAATGGGAGTTGTACAATCTCTTCAAACAGAAGTTTCATGTGAACACTCAAAAGATTCATATCGTATTGTTCCTGCTCGTAAGAAAGGCGAACGTCCAATACTTTTTAGTAAAAGATCGGAACAAAAATTCAGCTATACGGATGATAGCAAAGTTAACGACACGGGACATCTTCAATTCCGTCATTACAGTCAACAATCAAAAGACATCGTCCGAAAGATGGGTTACGACTTCAAGAGTGGTCTCAACTACGGTAAGGGAAGAAAGACTCCTCTCCGTACCGCTATTCCACAAGGAAAGTCATAGATGTATTACAGCAGAACCAAAAGAGGTCTCGGATATGCTTCTCCTCCAATGTTATCCCCAGCAGTCTTCGATTCTGATAGCGAAGAACGCTCTAATTCTTCTGATTCCAGATCTTGGGATTCCGATACGAGCATCGGTGAAGTCCATCGGCTGGTTGTATCATCTAACATGGTCTCTGTCGAACTTCCAGAAAGCTATGACGAGGATGTTGAAGAAAATCCTGAAACAGATCCTTGGGTTCAACACATGGATAATCAATGGGTACTTCGCTTTAAACAACGAGAACCTCCTACTGAAGATCAATTAGTTCAAGTTGATGTAGGGGAAAGTGCGTCGCCTCGTCCAATCTTCATCAGCAAGAATCTTCCAGAAGCAGACAAACAAGAGTTGATTCTTCTTATTAAAGAATATATCGATGTCTTTGTCTGGAGTTATGAAGACATGCCAGGTTTAGATCCCAAGATTGCTACGCACAAACTGAACATTTTGCCCAATGCAAAACCAGTTAAGCAGCAACAACGGCGATTCAAGCCTGAAATGATGGACGTAATTGATGATGAAGTCAAGAAGCTCATTGCTTGTGGCTTTATTCGAGAAGAACAACATCCTGACTGGGTGGCCAACGTTGTTCCAGTTCTAAAGAAAACCGGCAAAGTTCGAGTCTGCATCGACTTTCGGGATCTTAATGAAGCATGTCCAAAAGATGAATTTCCTCTCCCTATCACGGATGTCATGATTGACAATACTTGTGGGTTCGAGCGAATATCTTTCATGGATGGATTCTCTGGATATAATCAGATCAAGATGAATCCCGAAGATGAAAAACACACGTCTTTTCGCACTTCTCGTGGTGTCTATTGCTATACGGTGATGCCATTTGGTCTCAAGAATGCTGGTGCAACCTACCAACGAGCTATGAGCACCATCTTCAAAGATTATCTCCGTAAGACTGTCGAATGTTATGTTGACGATATCGCCGTCAAAAGTCGTCTAAAAGAAGATCACATCCAAGATTTGAGAACAATCTTTAATCTCATGCGCCAACCTCAACTCAAGATGAATCCCACCAAGTCATTCTTGGGCGTCTCTAGTGGCAAGTTTCTTGGCTTCGTCATTACCTCTAAGGGTATACACGTGGATCCTGAGAAGATCAAAGCCATTCAAGAGATGCGTCCTCCACGCAACCTAAAAGAGCTACGAGGATTCCAAGGTCGACTTGCGTACATCAGGAGATTCATTTCGAACTTGTCTGGACACTGTAGACCATTTACTCAATTAATGAAGAAGGGTGTATCTTTCATTTGGACTGAAGAATGTCAACGAGCATTCGAAGACATCAAGCGGTATCTCATGAACCCGCCAGTATTATTGCCACCAATCTCTGGCATTCCATTCTTGATGTATGTCTGTGCTATGGATCATTCATTGGGTGCTTTACTTGCCCAAAAGAACAAAGAAGGTCATGAACAGGTCATCTATTATCTCAGTCGTACTATGATTGGTGCTGAACACCGTTATAGTCTGGTCGAGAAAGAATGCCTAGCTCTTATGTTCGCTGTGCAGAAGACAAGGCATTACATTATTGGGCAAACTATTTATGTCATATCCCGGGTTAACCCTCTTCGGGTACTCATGAAGAAGCCCAGCACACTTAATTCTCGGCTGGCTACATGGGCAATCCTGCTAGCTCAATATGACATGGTATATGTTCCATAAAAGTCTGTCAAAGGTCAAGCGCTGGCAGATTTCTTGGCGGCTCATCTTGTACCAGAAACATCTAAGCTATATGATGAAATTCCAGACGAGACATTGGAAGTCAACATGATCTCTGAAGAATTTTCAACCTGGCATCTATTCTTTGATGGTGCATCCAGAATTGGACCAAATGGTGCCATTATAGCAGGAGTTGGAGTTGTTCTTGTTTCTCCAGATGGATCAACCATCCAAAGAGCCTACTCTCTAGATGAACCTTGCTCCAACAATGTAGCGGAGTACAATACCCTACTCATCGGCCTTCAGTTAGCCAAACAATTGGATGTCGAATATCTCGAAGTCTACGGTGATTCTAAGCTGGTTATTAATCAGGTTAGAGGAACCTATGAAGTTCGTCATCAAGATCTGGTACCTTATCATGAAGCAGCAATCAACATAGCTACATCATTCAAAGCTTTCTTCATCGACTATGTTCGACGAGCTTACAATACTGAAGCGGATGCCCTGGCCAACCTTGCAGCTGTCTTAGCCATCCCTATCAAAAGACAACAAGTAGTGGTTGTCTCCAACCGAAAATTGTTCTGCGTTGAAAACAATCGTAATATTGAATTCAGCAATCTTGCTGAAGTCAATGTTATCGACGAAGACTGGAGAACTCCTTTCATCGACTTCGTAGTTCATGACATACTCCCCGAGGATCCTAAGGAGGCTACGAGTGTTCGTCGGCGATCTCTCCGATTCTACTACAATCAAACCACCAAGACACTTTATCGGCGAACTTATGACGGTCTTCTTCTACGCTGTCTCGCTGGTGATGAAGCACGGCAAGTGTTGCGCGAAGCTCATGATGGTGTATGTGGAGCACATCAACCTGGTCCTAAATTGCAGGATCGTATTCGACGCATGGGTTACCATTGGCCCTCTATGGTATCAGATGCCATTGAATATGTAAGAAAATGTCGTGCTTGTCAAATCCATGCAGACTTCATTCACCAACCATCAGAATTCCTTCATCCGACTGCTGCTTCCAGGCCTTTCGAAGCTTGGGGCATGGATAGGACCCATCAATCCTCCTTCTTCTAGAGGACATCGGTTTATACTGGCAATAACGGACTATTTCTCCAAGTGGGCTGAAGCTATACCACTGGCTGAAGTCAAAACCAGTAGCGTCATCAGCTTTGTTAAACACCACGTCATATACAGATTTGGTGTACCCCGAAGAATCATCCATGACAATGGACCTCAATTCATCGGCCAGAAATTCACCAGATTTTGCGATAATCACCGGATTGACAACGTCGCTTCTAAAGCTTATAATCATGCTGCTAATGGATTAGCTGAAGCCTTCAACAAAACCATTATCAAGCTCCTCAAGAAGTTTGTATCCAATAAAATGTCTTTGGGCCTACCGGACTACGGTCCGCAATCCAACAGGCTTTACACCCTTTTTTCTGGTGTATGGCTGTGAAGCTGTTCTTCCTCTGGAACTGTAAATTCCTTCTTTAAGGATTGTCATTGCTAACGAGCTCACTACAGAAAATAATGATCTTCTTCGACTTCAAGAGTTAGAAGCACTTGATGAGAAGCGATTAATGGCTCAGCAGCATATTGAGTTATACCAAGCTCGCATCTCGAAGGCTTTTAATCGTAAAGTTAAGGTCAGAGCCTTTCAGCAAGAAGAACTTGTTCTAACGGTCAGACGTCCTATGACTATGACTCATATGAGCAAAGGCAAATTCGATGCGAAGTGGGAAGGTCCCTATGTTGTAAGCAAAGTCTTCTCAAATGGAGCTTATCAACTCTCAGAGCTCGATGGTCGAATTGCTATGATGCCTATCAATGGCAAGTTCCTTAAAAAGTATTATATATGAATGTAAATATTTGTAAATCATTAGACAAAGTTCAAGTTCATAAAACACAAATTTTATTTCATCATATGATAGTACATGATATTAAGGAAGGTCACCATCATCTTTCTCTATATTTGGACGCGGACCACTGTCGTCCTTCTCGAAAACACGATCAGCAAAAGAGCTGAGAACTTCCTTGCTGGAACCCACGAGGAATTTGCAAGCAGCCATCCTCATGGCTTCCTCTTCTTCAGTCCTTCCTGGATCAAGCAGAAAGTCCAGAATGTCTCGTGGTGGCTTGGGTGCAGACGAACCTTCGCCTGCTTTTGCCTCCTTCGGCTGAACTGGATCGGCAGGGCATTCTTCAGTGCCCTTCTGAGCCTTCGGGGCGATTTCAGCCTTCTTGGATGCTTCTCCAGACGATATTTTTATGTTGAAGAGTAGAAGTGCTCGTTTCTGTCAGATTTCTGTTATATTTATAGGCAGAGACTCCTTAAACAACGAAGCGACACATTCATCCGACAGTTCGCCTGTTCATTAATGCCCGACGGTTCATCCGTTCATTTATTACATTTATCCGATGGTTCATCCGTTCATTTATTACATTCATCCGACGGTTCATCCGTTCATTTATCACATTCATTCGACGGTTCGCCCGTTCATTATCACTTGACGGTTCGTTCGTTCATTACTTCCCGACGGTTCATCCGTTCATTCATTACCACTTGACGGTCCACCCGTTCATGTCATCTGACGGTTCACCCGTTCATTTATCATCACTTGACGGTTTATCCGTTCGTTAACGGTTTGTCCGTTCATTCCATTATTTGACGGTTTTCCCGTTCATCTCATATACATTGACGATTCATCATCGTTCATCATCCATATCAGCAACTTGTCGTTTTCGATTAAGTTGTCAATTTGAAATAATAATATTCAATATATTCTGCCACGTCCATATTACCTCTGAGCAGATATAATGAATATAATTATTTTCTACAAAATCATCAAGAAATATATCATACCTCTGAATATATTTTCTATCTCTATTATTTATATCAAAACAAGATATACAACAAATAATGGAGCCACAGCAAAATGTCTTTTATTAACCAAAATATGAGGCATTACAAAAGCACATGAGCCATAAAAAGACACAAAGGTACATTAAGAAGGAGGTACTATCAAATTGTCAATCTGCTGCTTCAGAGTCTGCAGCTCTTCTTCATGAGTGGATATCACCCTCCATCTGGCCTCTTCCATCCCGGTTTCTTCATTAAAAACGGGCATGGCTACCGTCCGACGGGTAATCTCAGCACCATGAGTCGCCTCATACTCTTTCTTCTCCTGAATCAAAGCATTGTATTGCTCAATTATAACTTGATGACCAGCAGCTTCATCTTCTAACTCTTTCTGGAGACGAGTAATCTCTGCTCTTAGTTCAGCAGTTCTTTGTCCTTTTCTTTCAGCCATCAAGGTGACTGATTCTAGCTTAGAGTTGTATTCAGCAGATTTTGTGGAATAAGCCTCCAAAAGATTTTGAAGATTCACCCTTTCTATATCAGCTGCCTGGGCCATTCGTTCGAACTCGGCCTGCACTAGAGATTCTATTTCCTTCTTCTTGAGCTCCTTATAATTCTTTATGGAGACTTCTAATTCATTCAATATGTGTTCAAGGAGAGTGGCCTGAGCTTCGTCTCCTTGCTCCCTTATAGCCCTTACTAAAAGAGAAGTTGGGTTTCTAACCATAAAGAAATCAGCTCCCTCTTTGTCTATCATCTTATGAACTAGAGGTCCCAACGATTCAAAGAAGCATCTGGTGAATGATTGGACAACTTGCTGATTAATTGCCAGAGTCCCAGGAGTCACAACTACTCCTGTTGAAGACAAGGTAGCAGGATGCTCGATTCTTTGTGTCTGGATGGCTGGCTATTTGAATAAAGGAGCCAAAGTGGAGCTAGTCGCCCCTCCTGGTTGTTCCTCTGCAAAAGTAAAATTGTCATTTTACCAGTCGTTTGCCAATAACCAAGAAGATTAAATGAAGACAGTCTTACCTTGGTTCGATTCAGCAATAGGCTTATTCCCTGTAGGAATAGACTCCAGCTGAGCAGAAGTCACTTCAGCCGCAACAGCTTGGCTACTGCCCGCTTCAGAACCACAAGATAGATGATGACTACTACTAACAACCACCGTTGTTACGGGCACTATAGCCAAGTCCGTCGGAGGTGCTGGAAGAGTCTCAAGATCTGCAAGAAATACAAATAAAGATATTAGCTATCAATCTATTTTAAAAGAGAAGATTGCTAAATTTTATACCTTGAGGACCGGTGGTGGGAGTTTCTTTCGGAGCATCTTCATCTGCTGCTTCTTTTGGAGATATTTCTATCTCAACATCCTCTTCAGGATTCAAGGTATCAGCAACTTTTTCTGAAGACGCCTCCACTTCAATATCCTTTTTAGAATCTGAAGTATCATCGGCAGCATCAGGAGATATATGCTCTTCATCATCCCTTTCGGGATCTTGCATATATTCATCAATATTTTCAGATGAAGAGCTCTCTTCATCTTCGTCTACTTCTGGTGCATTCCTGCTGGTAGTCGCGGCTTAGTCACCATAGTCATCCAGAGGGCCGTAACTGCAATCTTCTAGAGCCGCAATTACTTCGCGATCTTCCTCTTCACGAAGGGTTCTAGGAGTAGGCAGAAGTTCAACAATCTTTGTAGTAGGCGGAGGAGATCAGATTGCATTATCTTCTTCCTCTCTGGGCTCATCGGCCTCATTCCTCTCTTCCATTGGCTCAAATTCTTTCCTGTGACCAGACTCAGGGATAGGAGTAGGAGATGACATTGTGATGCCCGCTACAGCATCTGATACGATTGAAGGCAAAGTTTGACCTCTACGGACTAATCTTTTCTTTCTTTGTAGAGGTATCTCAGGGCTCTCTATATTTATAGTCTCAACTTGTTTCTGGATAGAGGTTGGTGTAATAGCCTCTTCTTGCTGAGTTGACCCGGCCAGCTACCGAGACTGAGATCGAGTAGTGACCTTTTCAGAAGAATGATCCAAGATCAATTTCTTCTTTGCTGCTGGAGCGGGAGGTTCCTCTCTTCTTTGCTGGAGATTTGCCCATCTTCAAAGAGATACGTAGTGGCGCATTAACTTCTTGAGGGAACATAACATCCCTTGAGGTTTCCAAAGGTGCATCTTCTGGCTCATGTACCTCCTCATTTCCTATGAGCGACAGGACAAATCCTCCTCTCTTCAATCTTGTTGAAGATGCGAAGCTATCTGTGAGGTTGAAATTCTCGACAAAGGTATTTGAAGATGTATAAAAAATTGAGTATGTAAACAGCATCCGAGGGCCATGATTGCTGTTTACAGGCATCGAGAACGTCGATTTCGTATCTCGAGCATTATAGTAGACCCAGGCCCGGGCTCCATCTATCAAATAACCTTTTCCCTGAAGACATGTAATAGCATTTCCCACATGGAATTGGTCATAGCCGAACTGTCGAGCGAATCGACTGGGAAGATATGGCTCTAAATAACATTCATCTTCGAACCGGTATACCAAGTGAGAAGGTCGGATTGTCTTCAACCATTCAAAAGCTACACGGCTCAGAGGATGCATCTGCGAATCAATCATATTTGTTCGCATTTGTTCGTAACCAGCAGGAGGAGGGGTACAATAAAAGTTCCATCCCTTACTCTAGTTTAGAGCATATCTGCAATCTCTGAGAGCAGTGAGTTTCCACTTACTATTGGCGTATCTTCGTAAAAAGCTGCCATCTACCGGTCCCATACCGGGGTCCATCAAAGTGGGATGGTGGAGGAGCAACCACCCAAACAGATATGTATATGGTAATTCCAACCGAGGGAATTCTTTTTCACCCTTGGATTTCAGCATCAGATCGACATAGAGACGAAGACCAGCATTCAGCTTACAAGTCATGGCTGACAGAAGATCCATCTTATAGCCGAAGACTAATCTGACGGCCGCAAATAGAACACCACGGTGGAAGCGGTCGACTGTACTGGATCCCGGAACTACAAATCGACGAAGCCAATATGTCAAAAACCCTGCTAACTGGACTTCCTTCGACATCGGTCTGTATCCTACTCTCAAGTAACTTTCGAGAGTATCCTCTGTCTTCAAAGGGGGGCATTGATAATCATCCTTTATTTGCTTATCATAATCGCCACTTTCTTCCATCATCTTCATCACTTCTGTGTTACTCAGTGGCTAAAAGAAATCTGGATAACATCTATCGTGTTCCTTAGTCTTCGGTTCTTGAATATGATTGAGGAACAGATAGGGTAGCCACTTCGAAGAATAACAAGTGTTTGCTGTAGCACTCTTATAAAACAGGGAACAGATCTTGTAATGGCATAGCAGTTCCTCGAATACTGCGACCATCTCTGCATTTTCTCTCTGGAGTTTGTCTAATTCATCATTGGTGGGGACGAATTCTTCATATGGGAAATCTCCTATTGGCAGAAAAGAGATGTACTTCATCTCATGGAGTGCAAATCCAATTTCTCCGTCGGGAGTCATAAAGGTCCCTATTCTGTAATTATACCTCTCTGCTAAAGCCAAGAACAGGTGAGAGTTTGGAGCAAAACCATAGACAGTGGCATGCACTGCCTGGTACAGGTTAATTTGCTGCAATTCGCTTTCAAACTTGGTCAGAATCCAATTGGCTATACAGCTCCATCTCTTGAAATCTGGATTCACCAATCCAGTTAGTCTGATGTCTTGCTCTGGATATCTTCCTTCGACTTTCGCAAATTCATTTACGAAAATTGGGGTCCTGACGGGCATTAACAATGAAGAATTCTCCGGCGGAATGCAACCGGGTTTCAGTCCTCTCAGCAAAACACTGTACCTTTCAGAAGAGCTATAGAACATATCTTTCTTATTCGGACCCTTCTTCACAAAGATTCTTCCGGGACGGGCATCTTGGAACGGAGTAAGGTTCCATTCCATCTTCCTCGGATAACTCGCGTGAGCATATCGGGATAATGGGAGGCAGCGTGGAATATTTGGTATCGAGAAAGATCTATCCGTCTGATGGACAACTCTTTCTTCCATTCTCGGTCTTAGTTGAGAACTTTTCTCGAAAGCTTCACCAAACAAGAATAATGGTTTCTTGTGTATAACAGCATCTGCTGTTTCCAGAGGTTGTCCGTTCGTTAAACATTGTAATGTTTCATTCTCCTGGGATACCAAAATGGCTTGACGGGAGGTCGGCAGATCATACTGAAGATAATGTACATGTGACAAGTCCTCTTTATACTCTGATTCTGAAAGAGTCCCCACGAAGTTCTCATATTCTGGGTCTTCTCTAGTATTAACTGCATCAGACAGAGAAAACAAAAATCTTCAATACAAAGTCAAAATCAAAGATTCAGCTTGCACAAAAATCAAATTGTGCAAACATCAGATTGCGCATAATCAGTTTGCGCAAACAAATAAATATCAGTTTGTGCTGACAGACTCGCGCAAATCAGCAAATTGTGCTGACTTTTATCAGCGCAATTCAACCGATCGCGCAGAGAGTCGTTCTTCATAAAAATGAAGGGTGGACTGATTTATGCAACCAGAAACCTAAAAAGGGTGGCGCAATATGATCCTATCTCTAAAAAGAGATGGATTCCGACAGGAACATTGAAATCAAAACTCTAAAAAGAGTTTTTGATTTGGGTTCTCTACCTATCATTGCTGGGTGAGCGGTTTCATGATGCGAAGCTCGGCGCGCAGCCCGAGTTGATGATTCGGCGGGGGCCTTGCCCTTAGCGACGGCAGAGGATCGTCGGGGATCCATTGCAATCGTCGAAGAGGAAAGAAAGGAAGAGCTCGAAAGTTTTTTTCTCTCAAGATCAAGAAGAAAGCAAGTAAAGAACACTTCGAATGCATTAAGGAACTATTTATAGTTTTTTAAAGTCGAAACGGCCGCCTTAGATTGCGCCTAAAAATGGGCTAAGTCCTCAGATTGCGCAGACAGCTCATTATGTGCGCAAATTGGTTTCATATTCAAAATTCAAAGTATTTCGAAATTTTGAATAAGTTCAACTTTCGAAAACTTTGAAGGGGGTCTTGTAGGTCATAAAAAATTAAGTTACACACATCAACAAAGTCAGAAAATCAAGAAATACAACTTTCAGATGAACTGCGCAGACATCAAATTGCGCATCCTTCAGATTGTGCAGGATAGATTGTGCAAACTTTCAAGTGCGCAGGCTGACGTGGCAAATCACCATCATTACCTGACACAAATTAAATCTTCTGACAATTGACAGCGCGGAGATCGAGGCGGCCGTACGTTTAATCGTGCAGCACGGTGCTCGAGGACAGCTGGCAGCACAATCCATGTTGGCGCAATCTATGTTGGCGTAATCTATTTCCTACGCAATTCAAGTTGGCGCAATCTAAAACCTGCGCAATTCAATGTGTGCGTTCTATCAGTACAAATGATAAAATATACGTGGCATTCATGCCATCAATTGCTCATTTCGTGGCAACTGCCTGTGCATGATCATGCGCTTTTCAATCAAATGATGCCATGTGTCCAAGACAGTTAGCCCATGATCCAACAACTGTCTGCGCAGTCCATTGCTGCGCAAACCAATTGCTGCACAATCCATCATGCGCAGTCCAGAATAACTAAAAGTTAGTTATTTCTCAGAACTCTATAAATAGAGTTTCAAGTCTCCATTCAAGGGGGATCAATAATCAGAAATCAAGCATCAGAGATCAGAGATCAGAGAGTCCAGGAGTTCTTGCCCAAGTGCTACTACATTCTTCCGAGGCTTTTGCCTTCAACATCCGAGGCTTTTGCCTTCAGTTTCCAGAGTTGTCTTCAACTTCAGAGGCTTCGTCTTCAAAGTTCACATCGTCCAAGGGATAAAGCAATCGTCATCTAGATTGGATTCCTAAAGTTGTACCATTCCCAGAATTTAAATTGTAATCTTTTACAAAGTTTGTATCAATAAAGTTCTTCAACTTTTGTTTTTGCAAACAATAGTTGGATCTTACAACCTGCTCTTGGGAAGACCTTTCCTCCATGAACACAATATCGTCCCCTCCACTCTTCACCAGTGCTTCAAATACATTGATGAAAAGGGAGAAGTTCAAAAGAAAGTCGCAGACATTAATCCTTTCAGAGGAGTCGAAGCTTACTACAGTGACTCTCGCATGTACAAAAATGAGTATTCAAAAGTCTTACAAGCTATGGATGATGATGAGACATCAAAAGTTGACACCTTTGTTATTCCTGTAAAAGGGCGTATCACTCATCCGCAGTCTACTAAATCATCTGAAGAAAGCCCACTGATAATTCTTGTCAGTGGACATACCACTTTATTGCCTTCCCAAGCTCTACAAAGTTCGCTGATAATCCCTGTCAGTGGACGCACCACTCTCTCACCATCTTCTCAGGCTAGACCAGATACTCTAGTCATTCCACTCAGTGGACGCATTACTTATCCACGATCCTCTTCAAGGGAGCTCACCTTTTCTGAGCCTTTTGTTATCGACCTTAATCGAAACAAAACTTCTGCTCGCTCTTCTTCTCCCCCTTTAGTCATTAATTTGACTAAATCTACTAAGGCTCAGCCTTCTTCTGTAAATACAGCATCTGATATTAATAAATCATCTCCTTTACAGTATATTGATGTTTGTAATCATGTACAAAGTTATTTACATTTGCTAGATAGCTTAGAGCCACTAACTATAGGATTTGTTCAAACTCTTCATACAGAAGTATCATTAGAGTCTGTACAAAATTTATACTTCCTTGTTCCTATTAGAAAGTCAGGAGAAGCTCCAATATTCTTCCGCAAGGGGCCCCAGAATCCTCCTAATCTGGAAGACAACGACAAAAACGATGATACCGGAAGGTTACAACTACGTCGCTACAGTCAGCAGTCCAAAAACATCATCAAGAATATGGGCTATGACTTCAGAATCGGCCTCAGTAGTGGAAAAGGAAGAAGAATGCCTGTTCGAATTCCTCCCTTGAAATACAGAAGGACAAAATGCGGATTGGGTTACATTACTCCTACCCCTTTCATCAACACAGTCCATGAGGATCCAGAATCCGACGGAGACGAACGATCTGATTCTTCCGATTCCTTCTCTTGGGATTCCGACACAAGTATTGGCAATTTTCATCGTTCTACTCTATCCGCCAATATGGTCTCCGCCAACGGTCCGTAAGAAAATGATGAAGATGAAGATGATTTTGAAATATCACCCGAATCGGAACAATGGGCTCAAAGATTAGACAACCAATGGGAATTCAGGTTCGAGCAAAGAGAACCTCCTACTGAAGATAAATTGATCCAAATTGATGTTGGTGAAGAGGGATCCCCCAAGCCAATATTCATCAGCGAAAGTCTTTCAGAAATAGATAAGCAAGACACGATCAAGCTTATTCATGATAACATCGATGTCTTCGCCTGGAGCTATGAGGATATGCCAGGGCTAGATCCGAAGATCGCAACACACAAACTTAACATCATGTCGAATGCTAAACTGGTCAAACAACAACAGCGACGATTTCATCCAGACATTATGGATGCAATTGAAGCTGAAGTCAACAAGCTTATGGCTTCTGGATTTATCCGAGAGGAACAACATCCTGAGTGGGTGGCTAACATTGTTCCTGTTCTCAAAAAGACTGGCAAGATCCGAGTCTGTATAGACTTTCGCGATCTCAATATGGCTTGTCCTAAGG
Organism: Iris pallida; assembly: GCA_029216955.1. Taxonomy (NCBI): domain Eukaryota; kingdom Viridiplantae; phylum Streptophyta; class Magnoliopsida; order Asparagales; family Iridaceae; genus Iris; species Iris pallida. Next base: position 2,456,346 of record JANAVB010026200.1, read on the forward strand.
ACGAGTTCCCTCTTCCAATCACCGACGTTTTGATCGATAACACGTGTGGTTTCGAACGAATGTCATTTATGGATGGGTATTCGGGGTACAACCAAATCAAAATGTTTCCAGACGACGAGAGACATACTTCCTTCAGAACGCCGATCGGTACATACTGTTACACAGTGATGCCGTTTGGTCTCAAAAATGCAGGAGCAACGTATCAGCGAGCAATGAGCACTATATTCTGCGAACATCTCCGAAAAACAGTCGAATGCTACGTTGATGATATTGCAGTCAAGAGTCGACAAAAGGAGGATCATATCCAAGATTTGAAGACTATCTTTGATTTAATGCGTCAACATCAACTTAAGATGAACCCTACTAAGTCCTTCCTGGGCGTCTCTAGTGGTAAATTTCTTGGCTTCGTCATTACCGCTAAAGGTATACACGTGGATCCCGAGAAGATCAAAGCCATCCAAGAGATGCGTCCTCCACGCACCTTAAAAGAGCTACGAGGATTTCAAGGAAGAATTGCTTATATCAGGAGATTCGTCTCTAACTTATCAGGACACTGCAGACCGTTCAACAAACTTCTGAAGAAAGGTGTGTCCTTCGTCTGGAACGAAGAATGTCAAAAAGCATTTGACGACATCAAACAGTACCTCATGAACCCTCTGGTTTTGGTACCTCCCGTCTCGGGAATACCATTCCTTCTATATGTTCGAGCCATGGATCATTCTCTCGGTGCATTGCTCGCCCAGAAAAACAAAGATGGCCATGAACAGGCTATTTATTACCTCAGTCGCACAATGACAGGTGCTGAACCGCATTATTCTCTAATTGAGAAAGAATGCCTAGCATTAATGTTTGCCGTTCAGAAGACGCGACATTACATCATCGGCCAAACAATTCATGTCATTTTCAGAGTGAATCCTATCAGGGTTATGATGAAGAAACCCGTTATTCTCAACTCAAGACTGGCTAATTGGGGAATCTTGTTAGCTCAATATGACATGCATTATATTCCTCAAAAGTCAGTTAAAGGACAGGCTCTTGCTGATTTTCTGGCAGCTCATACAATTCCAGAGGATTCTAAATTATACGATGAGATTCCAGATGAAGTTCTGGATTCAAATCAGGTTTCTGAAGAAACTCCTATCTGGCGTTTATTCTTTGATGGAGCGTCTAGAATGGGTCCCAATGGCGATATTGTCGCCGGAGTCGGGATTGTTCTCGTATCCTCGGAAGGGTTGACTATTCAGAGGGCTTATTCTCTGGATCAATCGTGTTCAAACAATATAGCCGAATACAATACGTTACTCATCGGTCTTCAACTTGCTAAACATCTGGATGTTCAGTATTTAGAAGTTTATGGAGACTCCAAACTTATCGTCAATCAAATCAGAGGTACATACGAAGTCCGTCATCAGGATTTGATACCTTATCACCAGCAACACTCTCTATGGCCTCTTCCTTTGAAGGTTTCTTTATTGAACACGTTCGGCGAGCCTGTAATACAGAAGCCGATGCTTTGGCTAATCTTGTTGCTGTACTAGCCATACCGGTCAGACGTCAACAACTGATAGTGGTTTATAACCGGGAGCTATTCTACGTCGAGAATAATTTGGCTTTGGGTTTTTTCTATGACCCAGACGAAAATTCTCTCAACCCTGATGAATTTAATTCCTCCAACCTTAACACTGGATTAGGGTTTGACAAAGCATCCTGGTCTTCTTCCGATTATACTATGGAATACGTCTTTTCCAACAAAACAGAAGCCATGACCGAAGATTGGAGACGTCCATTTCTAGACTTTGTATTGTATGACATACTTCCCGATAATCCGAGCGAAGCAGCGTCTATCCGACGTCGATCTCTCATATTCTATTATAATCATACGACAAAGACACTATATCGTCGGGCCTATGACGGTCTTCTCCTCCGATGCATCGCTGGTGAGGAAGCACAACGGATTATCTGTGAAGCACATGATGGTGTCTGCGGAGCTCATCAACCAGGTCCTAAACTTCAAGATCGCATCCGACGTATGGGTTATTATTGGCCCACGATGGTGGCTGACGCCATTCAATATGCCCGGAAATATAAAGCCTGTCAAATTCATGCAGACTTTATCCATCAACCGTCAGAGTTCTTACACCCGACAGTGGCATCATGGCCCTTTGAGGCCTGGGGCATGGACATCATTGGTCCTATCAACCCACCATCATCAAAAGGATACCGGTTTATTCTAGCAATAACCGACTACTTTTCCAAATGGGCTGAAGCAATCCCGCTATCCGAAGTCAAAACTTCCAACGTCATCAACTTCGTCAAGCATCATGTCATCTATCGATTTGGTGTTCCTCGGCGTATTATCCATGATAATGGACCACAGTTCGTCAGTCAGAAATTTACTCGATTTTGCGACGACCATCGAATCAATAACATAGCTTCTACAGCATATAATTCAGCAGCTAATGGATTGGCAGAAGCTTTCAATAAAACCATCATCAAACTCCTGAAAAAGTTTGTTTCTTCTAACAAACGCAACTGGAGCGAGAAGCTTGGTGAATTTTTATGGGCCTACCGTACCACAGTTCGTAATGCGACCGGGTGTACGCCTTTTTCTTTGGTATACGGGTGCGAAGCTGTCCTTCCCCTCGAGATCCAGATTCCTTCTCTGAGAATCGCAATCTCCAATGAACTTACAACGGAGAATAATGATCGTCTTCGACTTCAAGAACTAGAAGCTCTAGACGAAAAGCGATTGTACGCTCAACAAAATATCGAGCTGTATCAGGCCCGAATTTTAAAAGCTTTTAACCGGAAGGTGAAAGTCAGAGCATATCAGAAAGGAGAACTTGTTCTTACCGTCAGACGTCCGATGACTATGACACATATGAGCAAAGGCAAGTTCGACGCGAAATGGGAAGGCCCATTCGTCGTAAACAAAGTCTTCTCTAACGGAGCATTTCAGCTTACCTCTATGGATGGTAAAGTCACGATGATGCCTATCAACGGCAAATTCTTAAAGAAATATTATGTATAAATCTCGTTAATATATGATATTTTCATCTGCTGCGATTATTCCCCAGCAAATATAAAATCAGAGTTTATTTTTCCCCACAAAAGTCGTCTCGATATCGTTATCCCCAGCGAAAATTGATATTCTACCACATATCATCTTTCCAGAGAATTTGATATTTTGTCTTATTAGATCCCCAGTGAATTTAATAAAGATCTCATATAGAAAATCACATCCATATTACCTCTGAATTTTCTATCTCAGTATCATATTTTCTATTCTATAAAAATGATATCTAGTCTTTTGATTTCCGAGTCCAAAGATCATGGAAAATTGAGTTCAAAGATATCTTTATATCTGAATTCTGTTTTCTCTAATCAGTATTAAACTAAAATTTTTGGTTTAATATCATCTGATGAAATTACAAAATTCATTTGTATATTTTATTCTATTGAAATATGTCATGTATTATTTACCTCTGAACATATTTTCTACAAAAACATCATACACAAAATCGAAATCAGGTCAAGGTGCTCATTTCCTCAGTCAAAATCAAAATACTGATTACAAGTGAGTATTAAAGCTCTGCAGGAGCCTTGCCTTTTCCTTTCGTGGCAGCGTCGAGCTTGGGTGCCATTGACGAAGATTAGGTTGGAGAAGAAGAAGGCTTGAGCTCTGGATTCTCTCTCTCGAAGACGAAGGCAAAAGTAAAGAAAGGAATTAAGTTCTTAAAGGCCTATTTATAGAAGAAAGAGAAGCCCAAACGTTGGCCGTTTTCAAATACAGAATCCCTAGAGATATGTACTGATATCGAGGAAATAACAAACTCGTGCCAGCGTGTCAAGACTTATTCCCACTTTGAGTTCAAAGTAATTTCGAACTTTCGAAAATCATAAAGTTCGAAAACTTTGAAGGGGGTCTTGTAGGGTGTGAAAAATTCTGACACGCTGACATAAGACTAAGTCAGCCAAAGGCCATACGCTCAGCCAAAGGCCATACGCTCAGTGCAAAGGCCATACTCTCAGTGCAAAAGTCATACGCTCAGTGAATATTTTATTATTTCTCGACTGACAGCTCAATGGGGGGATGAATCTGATACTTCGTCTTTCGTGCAAACAAAGACAGCTGTCTTAGGAGAATTAATCGTCGTATGGATTTTCGAGAGTTGATTTTGTCTTTTACGAGGACAGCTCATTAGCCATCAAAAATGCACAGCCATTATTACTGTCATTTCTGACAGTCTATCAGCCGTCAGATCCGCAACACGACGCTCGAGAGATATTTGTCAGTTATTGGGAGATATGGCGTATTCGAGAAGATTGAGGACAGCCACGTGTCTACTTCCCCAGTTATATGACTTCTCTTTTGTGAGACAGCGTATGGACTTCATACGACTCCTCATCAAGGCAGCATATGGACTTCATACGACTCCTCATCAAGACAGCGTATGGACTCCATACGACTCCTCATCAAGGCAGCGTATGTACTCCATACGACTCCTCATCAAGACAGCGTATGAGGTCCATACGACTCCTTGTCACCCAAGTGAGCGTATATACTTCATACGACTCCTTGTCACCCAAGTGAGCGTATGGACCCCATACGACTCCTCTTCAACAAGACAGCGTATGCTAGTCATACTTCTCCAAAAGACAGCATATCAAAGCAAATGCATTCAGAATGACTTCAAATGTACAGTCAACACACGTTCTCACGTGTCCTGTACTCGGTTATCAACTCATTCAGAAGTTATGCAACATGGCATTCATGCCATCAATCTCTCCTGGATATACTCCACTACTCTCAACCGCACTCCAACGTGTCTCCACCAAAATTTGCCACGCGTCCCTACAGTTATGCACACGTCAAGTAACTGACTGAGCGTATGCCCAGAGCAGTTATCCAGAACTCTATAAAAGAGAGTTTCTCCACCTTCAACAGACACCACATTCAATTCAGAGAGAACAGAGAGATTGCTCAGTTGCTGTCTAAGTTCTTCGAGGTTCGAGCCTTCTTCATCGCATCGTCCAAGGGATAAAGTGATCGTCTTCTAGATCAGATTCCTACAGTTGTAATTTTCTCAGAAACACAATAAATGAATAAAATTTATTTATGGAAAACAGTCATCACATGCACTCCCGAAGCTCGACGCTCAGTAGCTACAAAAACTGTATTGAGCTCTCGTGACAAGCGTCTAGCAGAGCTGCAGAAACTACTAGAAGACTTATCTGCTCCGCCTTAGGCAAACAAAAAGCTTTTGTAATCTTTTATTTTTTTTTATTCTATAATATTTACAAGAAATGAATAAAATATTTGTTTTGTGATCCTATCATTTATTTTAAAATTAAACAATAGGTATGAGATAGAAAATACTTATCAGAGGTAATATGGACATGACAAGTTTTTTATACTCAATAAATTATATCTATCCAGAGGTAATATTAACATGATAGATAGGAAAAGAAGTAGACTTAATATTTATTCAGAGGTCATGAGAGTATGATAAATAATAAATCTCTCTTTTTAATCAGCTGACAAGACAGAAGATCAAAAACCCTCTTTTAGGAGATAAGTGATCAGCTTAACCAAACATTGGTAGCTGGAGAATAAGGAAGAAATTTATACATAATATTTTTTTAAGAATTTGCCATTGATCGGCATCATGAGTAAATCTCTATTAGATTTAGACAACCTGTAAGCACCATTGGAGAATACCGACTCAATTACATAAGGACCTTCCCATTTTACTTGGAATTTCCCTTTGCTCTTATGAGTCATCACCATCGGTCTTCGAACAGTTAGAACTAGCTCACCGATTTTAAATACCCTTTCTTTAACTTTACGATTGAAAGTTCGAGATATGCGGGCTTGATATAGCTCAATATGCTGTTGCGCTTGAAGACGCTTCTCGTCCAATCCTTCAAGTTCTTGGAGTCGTAAGCGATCATTGTTCTCTGTAGTTAGCTCATTAGCAATGGTTATTCTAAGAGATGGAATCGGAATTTCCAGTGGAAGAACAGCTTCACATCCGTAAACCAGTGAAAATGGTGTAAAACCAGTAGAAGTTCGGACTGTCGTTCGGTAAGCCCATAAACATTCTCCAAGTTTCTCATTCCAATCACGTTTATTAGAAGAGACGAACTTTTTGAGAAGTTTAATGATTGTCTTGTTGAAAGCTTCGGCCAAACCATTAGCAGTTGGATTATAAGCCGTAGAAGTCAGATTTTGGATCCGATTCTTATCACAGAATCGATAAAATGCTTGACTGGCAAATTGTGGTCCATTGTCATGAATTATCCGTCGGGGAATCCCAAAACGATAAATAACATAGTGTTTGATGAAGCTAACCACATTAGATGTTTTTACTTCAACTAGGGGAATCGCTTTCGTCGACTTAGAAAAATAATCCGTTATGGCTAGGATAAACCGATGTCCCTTGACAGAAGGAGGGTTAATCGGACCAATAATATCCATGCCCCAAGCTTCGAAGGGCCAAGAAGCTGTTATAGGATGTAAGAATTCCGATGGTTAATGAATAAAATCAGCATAAATCTGACACGCCTTACACCGTCTGGCATAATCCACAGCATCTGCTATCATGAATGGCCAATAATATCCCATTCTTCGAATGCGGTCCTGTAATTTCGAACCTGGTTGATGAGCACCACAAACACCATCATGAGCTTTACGGAGTGTTTGCTTAGCTTCACTCTCAGAGAGACAACGTAGCAAAAGTTCATCATATGAACGACGATATAACATATGTAAAGAAGAATCATAATAGAATCGAAATGATCGTCTCTTGATTGATGCAGCTTCTTTTGGATCTTTAGGTAAAATTCTATGGACTGTATAATCAATGAATGGACTTCTCCAATCCCTCTGCCGGGAACTTGATTCTGTAGTATAACTCTGTTCAATATGCAGATTATTCTTGACACAGAATAAGTCTCGATCCAACAAATTAATAGTGTTTTGTCTTCTAATTGGAACAACTAAGTCTGCAGCTAAATTAGCAAGAGCATCAGCTTCCAAATTTTGAGAACGTGGTACGAATTCGATAAAGAATCCTTTGAATGAAAGGACCAATTCGATTACCACTTGATGATAAGGAATGAGGTCAGGATTTCTGACTTCATATGTCCCTCTGACTTGATTAACAATCAGTTGAGAGTCTCTATAAGCTTCCAGGAACTCAATGTCCAGTTGTTTTGCTACTTAAAGACCAATTAGCAGAGCATTGTATTCAGCCACATTGTTGGAGCATGGCTCATTAAGAGAATAAGCACGGTATATGACCATTTTGTCAGGAGAGACTAGGACGATGCCTACTCCGGAGACGATATTGCCTTTAGGTCCAACCCGCGATGCTCCATCAAAATATAGTTACCAAGAGTCAGAGTCATGCTGTAATCCACGACTTCATCTGGAATGTCCTCATATAGCTTCGATGTTTCAGGTATTGGGTGAGCAGCTAAGAAATCAGCTAATGCTTGACCCTTCACTGATTTTTGAGGTACATAGACCATATCATAAGAAGTAAGTAACATCGCCAAGGTGGCTAACCTGGAGTTAAGAATGCTCGGTTTTCTCATCAATACCTGAATATGATTTATTCTGGAGATGACATGAATAGTCTGTCCTGACACATAATGCCGTGTCTTTTGAACAGCAAAAACCAAGGCCAGACATTCTTTCTCCACAGGAGCATACCTGTGTTCAGCTCCGACCATCATTCGGCTAAGATAATAAATTGTCTGTTCATGACCCATATCACTTTTCTATGCAAGAAGAACACCAAGTGAATGATCCAAGGCTCGAACATATAGCAAAAATGGTCTCCCCACCACTGGAGGTACCAGGACAGGTGGATTTGTAAGGTATTGTTTGATATCATTAAAGGCTTTCTGACATGCTTCATCCCAGACAAATGATACACCTTTCTTTAATAGACGGGAGAAAGGTTGACATCTCCCAGAAAGATTGGATATAAATCTCCTGATATAAGCAATGCGACCTTGGAAGCCACGGAGTTCTTTTTGATTGCGTGGAGGACGCATTTCAAGAATTGTTTTGATTTTATCAGGATCAACGTGGATACCTTGGGAAGTGATGACAAATCCCAAAAACTTGCCACTGGATACCCCTAAGAAAGACTTAGTAGGATTCATCTTCAATTGATGTTGACACATCAACTCAAATACTGTCTTTAAGTCATGAATGTGATCATCTTTTGATCGACTTTTGACAGCAATGTCATCTACATAACATTCAACAGTTTTCCATAGATGTTCTTGAAAGATGTTGCTCATAGCCCATTGATACGTGGCACCGGCATTCTTCAGACCAAACGGCATAACCGTATAGCAGTAAACCCCAAGGGGTGTACGGAAAGCGGTATGCTTTTCATCTCCTGGATGCATCTTAATATGATTGTATCCTGAGAATCCGTCCATAAAAGACATGCGTTCAAAATCGTATGTATTTTCTATCATGACATCGGTAATCGGAAGTAGAAATTCGTCCTTTGGACAAGCTGCATTAAGATCTCAAAAATTTATGCAAACTTGGACTTTTCTATTCTTCTTCATAACAGGAACAATGTTGGCCACCCAGTCTGGGTGTTGTTTTTCACGAACAAAGCCACATGTAATCAGCTTCTTGACTTCTACTTCAATTGCATCCATCATATCTGGTCAAAAACGTTATTGCTGTTGTTTTACAGGTTTGGCATTAGAAAGAATATTGAGTTTATGAGTAGCAACTTTGGAATCTAGATCCGACATATCCTCATAACTCCATACAAAGATATCAATATATTCTTTAATCAGTTGTACCAACTCTTCCTTTTCATCTTCAGAAAGGTTCTTACTGATGAATATCGGCTTAGACGTAGTTCCGTCTCCAACATCAATTTGGACGATTTCATCTTCTGTAGGTGGCTGTCGCTGTTCAAAACGAAGCTCCCATTGAGTGTCCATTTGCTGTGCCCAAGGGTCATCCTCAAATGGCTCAGAGTCACCATCAGTTTGAACCATGTTGACTGAAAAGATGCATCCAGATTCATCATAATAGTCTCCACCAGAATATGAGGATTATAAAAAACTGAAAGAACATTCTTCCTCCATATCTTCTTTGCACATATGGATTGTATCCGATTCGATGAATTGGATTTCTTCAGAATCTGAGGATTATGAAGAACTGAAAGAAAATTCTTCTTATATATCCTCATTAAACATGTGGGACGGATCGTATCCCAACCCATGATGAGTTTTCTGGTAAAACGGATCACCACATAATGGTAATCGTCTACCCTTGCCTTGATTAAGACCCGGCATAGTCTTCAAATCATATCCCATATTTTGGATAATCTTGAGAGATTGTTGACTATATTTGTCAATTCGAATTCTTTCTTTATCTTTATCTCTAAGATCATCTGTCTGAACAACAGGATTATTTTTAGCCAAGCCGAACACAATTTGGCGCTTATTTTTCTTATTAGACAGAATCACAAAATAAGATTCTTCATGACGTCAATAAGTTACACAAGCTTATGATGATGAGGCTACAGGAAGAAGATAAGGAGAAGATGTTAGGAACCTTTGAGCATAAGGTCCAACATCGACATGAGGAGGAAAAGAATTTTCCTTATGATCAATGTATAAGGTTTCCTCTGTGTTTATATCATTTTTATGTTGATGACCTTGATTATCATCAAATAAAGTCATTCTTTCAATAAATTTGACAGCCATGTACTCCAAAAAGAAATCGTCATTGATATTAGAAAGTACAGAATGATCAATATTTACGTCATTTATAAATTGACTGCTACGCTTCGGATTGATCATTAACTGACCGTCATCCGTCTTCTGTGTAGACTTGCCAAGGTTGATGATCAGTGGTTCTGGATCATTCGTATAAGAAGTACGTCCTTTGACTTTGATCATGAGAGGTTGAACTTGGCTCTTGGCAGGAATACTCACTGATTCCTCAGACGAAGCTCGAGTTCTTCCTTTGACCTTGATCATCAGAGATTGTTCATTGACAGGTTGGGGTTGGATCCGACCTTTGACTTTAATCTTCAAAGGTTGCTCTTCTGGAGGATCTTCATTGACAGATTGATCTTCAGCAAATGATCGATCTTCAGCAATATCCGATATCTCCTTCATATACTCCTGTTTGTAGAGGATTGAATCTGAGAAATAGGCTTCAACACCCTTAAAAGGGTTGATATCTGCGAATTTTGTCTTCACAATCCCTTGAGAATCCACATACTTGAAGCATTGGTGGAGAGTTGAAGGCACGATGTTATGCTCATATATCCATGGTCTTCCAAGGAGGATGTTGTAAGATACATCTGAGTTAATAACATAAAAAGTTGCCATAGTTTGAAGATCACAAATCTGAATCTTCAGACGAATCTTCCCCAGTAGTTTACTCTTTCCAAAGTTAAAACCAACTATTGTGCTACTAGTGTAAGTCAAATCACTAGTAGGAATCCTCAAAGGTCTTAGCATACTCTGAAGAATAATGCTAATAGAAGACCCAGGATCAATGTAAATCCTGTCAATTTTAGTAGATTCAATATACCCTGTATATCACAGAGGTCTGTCGTGCTTGTTATGCTTCAACAGCATATCTTCTTGCATGAAGGTGATGTTGGGAATTGCTTCTATCACACTATGACATTATGGGCAAGACACTGGTATATTGTCAGGACTTTTGAGTTGAGCTAAGCATGAGTCTGCTTGTAGCAAAGCTTCACTCAGGGTTTCTCGGCTTTCTTTAGAAAGACGAAACAGCTCGAAGATAGAGAGTCTAGCCGGAGTATTAGCTAACTCGGCTAGAATATCGAACTTGTAGGATTTTATCACCACCCCTTGATTTGAAGCAGATTTCAATGGGAGGTCAAAGCGTACTGCTTTCTGTTTCCCTTTCTCAACCACAGATGGTTTAGCAGGAACAGGAGATGGTTGAGCTGGTATTGTTTCAACAACGTCCTCTGCTTCTTTGGAAGATCCCTCATAATCTTTGTGGTACTCTTTTCCAGATCTTGTACCAACAAAGGTTTCTTCTTCAGACTCAAGAGAATGAAGTACCATATTGCAGGATTTAGTCTTCTTTCCCTTAGCCTTCTTCTTGCGAGGATTTTTATGAGGAACCTCAAAACCCAATCCAACAGTGGATTTTTGACTTTGAAGTTGTAAAGGAAGTCGCATTCATTTATCATAATTCAAGCCTTCCGCCTTTTGAAAGTCATAGCCCATCTTTTTCATGAGATGGACTGATTGTTGACTATACAAGTGAGTAATGATGATGGTTGGGCGTATGGCTGCAGAGGTGCATGCGAGATGGTTGGGCGGATACGTGGCTTGTAATCGCCGGAGGAGAGTAATGATGATGCTGACCTTGGTGATGCTTCGACTTCTGAAAAAGCTGTCAACTGTTCAGTCCTCGGGGGACATGCTGCCAACTCTGCCAGTCTTCAGCATTTAATGTTCTTTAACGGGTGATGGGCTGTTGAATGGGCACATCGATCGGCGTTCCACTAGGTGCATGGGGACGCATGGGGGCGCATCCTTGTGAGGCACTTGGTGTTTGAAGGACGTATCCTTGTGAGGCGCTTGGTGTTGAGGGGCACATCTGTATGATGCGCGGTCTGACCGGCACATCCGTTTGCATGTTGCATTTTTATTGGCCCGACTGTTACGTTCTTCGAGTGCTTTAAATAGCCGTTTTTGACTTAGCTGAATTCGAAGCGTCAGGTTCATCACCATTTAATGCAAATTCATTGCACGGGATTCGGAGAGCCAGCCACTTGGCGCATGGGTTTGATTTGCCCGGCCTATAAATAGTGGCATGGAGAGGGTTTGCTTCTCATTCTCTCACGTCCTCCCAAAATGAACTTGTTTGCCCGAGCGCATTCTGTTGACGAGATGCTCCCGAAGGCAAAGATGCGACATATTGTCTTCATCGAAGTTCTCGGAGGTTCTTCAGAGGGTCCATGTCAAGGATGGCTTTGGTCTTCTCGGGATCGACATGAATGACTTTTTCCGTGATAATGAAACCCAAGAACTTTTTGCTAGAAACCCCTAGGAAGGATTTAGCGGGGTTCATCTTGAGTTGATGCGCTCGCATGAGATTGAAGACTGTCTTAAGGTCTTGTTGGTGATCTCCTTTGAGACGGCTCTTGACTGCGATGTCATCAACATAGCATTCGACTGTCTTACAAAGATGCTGACGGAAGATGGTGCTTATAGCTCGTTGGTATGTTGTACCAGCGTTCTTCAAGCCGAAGGGCATCACTGTGTAGCAGAAAACCCCCTTCGGAGTCCTGAATGACGTGTGTTTTACGTCATCGGGGAACATCTTGATCTGATTGTAGCCCGAATACCCATTCATGAAAGACATACGTTCGAAGCCACATGTGTTGTCGATCATCACGTCGGTGATTGGAAGCGGGAATTCGTCCTTCGGGCAAGCAGTGTTAAGATCCCTGAAGTCGATACAGACTCGTATCTTCCCATTCTTCTTGGTGACAGGGACGACGTTGGCCACCCAATCCGGGTGTTGTTCTTCGCGAATAAATCCGCTGGTCAGGAGTTTGTCTACTTTCTGATCGATAGCGTTCATGATGTCATGACGAAAACGTCGTTGTTGTTGCTTTATAGGCTTGGCCTCAGGTAAAATGTTGAGCCTATGCATCGCGATCTGGGGATCAAGTTCCGGCATATCTTCGTAGCTTCCGACGAAGATATCGATATATTCTTTAGCCAGCTGGATTAAAGATTCCCAGTCTTCTCCTTTTAGGCTTTTGCTGATGAAGATGGGTTTGGAAGAAGACCCATCCCCAAGGTCGATCTGCTCGACTTCGTCTTCGGTAGGGGGTTTGCGTAATTCAAAACGAGACTCCCATTGTTCTCCTAGGCGTTGAGCCCAGGGTTCTTCTTCGAAGAATTCTGGCACTTGATCTTCGCCTTCATCTTCTTGAGATTGTGCAGATGTCATGTTGACTGACATCACTTTCTTGAAGACTGATCCGATACTGGTATCGGAATCCCAAGTTGATACTTCGGATGAATGAGAATGTTCTATCTCTTCTGCCTCCGAGCTCTCTCGAGTTGACGGTGGCGTGACATAGCCCACCCCCCGTCGAGTTCGATGATAGTAGTCCTGCGGCTTTTCTTTAGGTGTTGGAAGCCGGAGAGGAAGACGTTGCCGTAGTTCAGGCCTTTGTTACTTTTTTGGTCGTAACCCATCTTTTGGATGAGGTACTTTGCCTTGTCCGTGTACCGATAGACTTGTATTCTGCCGGTATCCGGTTCTTGCTCGAGTGGCAGGGGGTCTTGATGACGCTCGACCTTGCCGAAGATGATAGATTCTTCGTCTCGATTCCGCGGTGGGACTACAAAACAGACCACTTGGGATGGGACTACTCGATTTACATGATGGACGATCGTTATTTGTGTTTGCAACGACCGTAGAGCGTTATCTAATGTATACATAGCATTCCAATGTGGAAGACTAGAATAATTAAAAGACACTCTATTATTGATGAAACACGAGATTTTGTCCCGCGGGATTACATTGTCCAGAGAGGGTGCATCTACATCAGCAGAGATATATTCCCCTAGCTCTTCGTCTGTGAGTACTGGGGTTGGATCGAGAGAGTCCACCGCAGCTTTGATCTTGGGGTCCGAGAGGGCAATGTGGGCCTTCTCCGGCAGCTTGGATGAGACAGATGATTGCGGCGGCTTGCCCTTAAGACGCACCTTCAGAGGTGCCTCAACTGCGCCTTCAGTGGTTGGTGCCTTCCCCTGTAGTTTTGCCACAAGGGGAGCCGATGTTTGAGGCGACTTTTTCTTGAGCCGTATCTTCAAGGGAGCTTCAGTAGGTATTCTACCTGGAGCAGTTGGTACTTTTCCAGGTAGCATGATGCTCATGGGAGGCAACGTCTGAGGCGGCTTCCCCTTGAGTCGAATTTTCAAAGGAGCGTCGGGAATCATCTCGGGCTCCATGTCAGGCTCTGCTGCCTTTTCTGCTTCATCGTCAGCATCATTGGCTTCCTCCTCGTCGGGCGACTTATACAAGGTAGAATCAGTGAAGTAGGTTTCGACCCCCTAGAAAGGGTCGATGTATGCGAATTCTGTCCGGATGACGTCATTGCTGGACACGTACTTCATACATTGGTGGAGTGTAGAGGACACCACCATGTACTCGTGTAGCCATGGACGACCCAGTAAGAGATTGTAGTTGACGTCAGCGTCCACGACGTAGCAAGTCACCTCGGTTCTGAGATTACCGATATGACACTTTAGCCGTATTTTGCCCAGCGGCTCGCTTTTGCTAGCATTGAAGCTACTGATTGTTGTGTTGGAAGGCGCCAGTCAATACATTGGGATCCCTAGTGTTGAGAGCAGCGTCTTCGGAATAATGCTGAGGGAAGACCCCGGATCGATCTGAATCCGCTTCACCTTGACGGATCCGATATACCCTGTATAATACAGCGGCCTGTTGTGTCGATTGTGCTTGAGCAGCATGTCTTGTTGGGTGAAAGTTATGTTGGGGATAACTTTATCCGTACAATAACAGTGCGCACACGTAGTCGGAGTATCCTCAAGCTGCTTGACCTGGCTGATGAAGGACTCAGCATCCTTCAGGGCTTCACAGAGAGCTTCCCAAGTGTCCTTGGAAAGACGAAGGTGCTCGAACAGAGATAGGCGGCCAGGAGTAATGGCAAGTTGTGCCAGTATGTCGAAGTTGTGGGGCTTGGCTAGCCCCGAAGCATTCTCCTTCCGCAGAGGCTTATCGAAACGGGCCTCTATATGCTTCTGCTTATTGGCTGCTGGGGGCTTAGATGGGCCCTCTTCCTGGGCAGCAGGAACGGTGGAAGGAGGCACCACCTCGACGGCAGCTTCGTCAGGTTGGGCGTTCTGATGTAAACGCGTCTGTACAGGAAGTGCCTCTTCCGCAGAGGAAGAGACCATGCGGCAAGACTTGATCTTCCCGTCCTTAGTTTTGGAGGTAGAGCGTACCTCCGGTTGAGTAACCTAGCAGACGAGATTAGGGTGAACCCATAAGACCTCTCCCCGAGATGTGGTGAGTGGGATGAGTCCACTCACGTTGTCACGAGTAGGTGGTAAGTTAACCACCTCCATTGTCGCCTTAGAGATGGGGACGACGCCATCTTGTGTTGTGGTTGGCGGCAAGGTACCAAATTGGAGTGACACCAGGTTGGCCGAGATCATTTTTTCTTCGTAGTCGACGGAGATAACATCCGCATTGATCATGCGCTGGATATAATTTTTGAGGACGTAGCAGTCCGTAGTTGGATGTCCGACAAATCGATGGTAGTGACAATACCTCAGATTGTCCACTTTTCCAACCTCGTCGGAACGCTTCGGGTTCGGCAACTTGATCTTGTCACCCTGCTTCAGTATCTCGAAGAGTTGCAGGGTGTCTTCATCGTTGAAAGAATAAACCTCCTATGGCCTTGGTGCAAGTGGAGGCTTCTGAGTAGGTGCTGATGCACCTTTGGAGGCATTGATAGTCAACGCCTGTTTCCCCTTCATCTTTCGTCCAGGGTTGTTAGCTGCAGGCTATTTCCCCTTATCCTCAAAGGCAGGAAAACTAACTCCCAGAAGGCGAGCATTGGACGCCTTCTTTTCTGCTGCTTCGGCCTCGATAATCAAGGAACTCCAGTCGGAGGGAGGAGTAGAGTTGAGCCAGAGTTTGATTGCAGGCAGCATGTTCATGCTGCAGGAGGAGAGGAGTGCGTATTTTGGCATGCCCGGGGGCAGTCTGAAGCAGGCCTGTCGAAAGTGTTCGATGAATACTTGAACTGCTTCCTTCTCCTTATGGCGTATCTCTATGAGGGACGCCATTGTCATGTCCTTTCCGTCGTCTTAGAAACGGTCGAGGAAGAGACGCGTCAAGTCATCGAAGGAAGATATGGAGTTATCGGGGAGACTGCAGTACCAGTCGTACGCTACTCCTTTCAGTGCCCCGATAAATATGCTGGTGTGTAGGGCATCCTCCTTCAGGAGGTGTCCCGTTTGAGACTGAAAGTACATCAGATAACGACGTGGGGAGTCCTTCCCGTCGTATGGCGTCAGTGTTTGTGGTTTATACTTAGGAGGATAAACCACTTTATTCCACTCGAGGGGATAAGGTTGGAAAATTCCCATCTTTTGGTGCTCCTCTTGTCTATTCTTGGACTCAAAGCGCTCGCACAAGTCCCTGATCATCTCGACCACGGCTTCCGTGGGGCTGGGAGTCGGGGAAGGTGGTACAGCCTGAAGTTGAGCATTTGAGGGCTCTGACGTCCGTGGTGCCTCGCGGCGATCTGTATCCAAGGTACCCGTTGAAGGGGTACGCTTGATTCTCCATTGGTCCCTGGGTCAGGACCAGTAGATGGTGCTCTGGCCAAAGCGGACCGTATTTCAAATACTGCTTGAGTCAGTGTTTGCATGGTGGCAGAGAGGGTTTTGAGTCCTCCCTCTAGGGTATCCATGCGCTGGACTAGGTCTGCTGGCGGCGCATCAGGCTCGGTATCACCTCCAGTCATGTACACTGTCATGACATGGCTGGAGTCGGATGGATCAGTTAAGGCTTCGCTTTCGGTCTCACTCTCCTGTAGGGGAGTTGCCTCTCCTGGAGCTTCGTCCTGGCTACCCCCAGCTATGTTTTGGAGGACACCCTCATCTTCAGGAGCGTCCGTAAGGACCTGATTACCCCCAGTTCTGTCTTGGAGGTTCTCGTCTTCGAGACGCAGATCCACAGGAGATAGACTACCCCCAGCTACGTCCGGGAGGCTGATTTCGTCTCCAGGATGAAGGTCCACCCCAGCTGTGCTTTGGAGGACATCTTCGTCTTCAGAAGGAGGATCAACGAGGGCTTGACTACCCCCAGCTTCCTCCAAGATCTTCTTTCTCCCCCGAGTGCTTTCGAACACCCCGGAGGACGGGACAGTTGTCTTGGTTTTCCTCGGCTGGCTCTTGGACGCGGACGAAGAATTGTCAGTCGCCTTTCGGACTGACGAGGAGTTAGAGATTATATTACATGAAGCAACCTTTAGTTCTGGTTCCTCTTTTATTGACACCTTCTTCCCGAGGTGATGTCGGAGGGGTGTTGATGATTACAGCCGCTGGAACACCGACTGCCTTGGTGGAACCGCTGCCTTGCAACAGCAGTTGATGGTGACTACAGCACAGGTGTGCCCTGTGAGGGGCGCATTGTGCTTGTCAGTCGACTCTCCTGATCGGCGTTTGTGAGTGATCACGTTACACAGATCATTGGAGAAGAGTGCCACCTTCGCACCCCCATCAGGCGCATGGCAAGGCCAAGCGCCGGGGTGGTTAAGTGAATGATGTGCCTCCTGATCCAACACCAAACAGGCGCTCGGATCAGTATTAGGAGAATAACATTTACAGTGATTTAAACGAACCTTAAACGTACAACCAATGGGGGCACGGGAGTTCAAGACCACAGGGTTTGCCTTGCTCGACTTGGTTGTGAACGCAACAGATGCGCCCAAGTGAGACAAGGACTTTAAAGGTCGACCCATTTTCGGCACAGAAGCACCCGAGTCGACCTTATACAGCTTATCATCAGCAGCGTGCATGATTGTGAGCGCATGCTTCTGATTTGCTGCCGGCATAGCACGTTTGAGGTGTATGGCCCGTGCTGCCTTAGACTTCTTCGTACCAGCCCGGTGAGGCGCATAGTACTCAGAGTCCAAATTCTCTTCGCCACTACAGCGAGTAATTCTGTCAATGACAGAGACCTTCTGCGCGCATCAGAGGTGATGTGCGGGGCATTAGCTGCGCCCTTGCTCCATCGACGTATCTTCCTCGCCTGAGAGGGAGATGGCTGGGGAATGTGGTAAGCCACACGTTTCTCCGAGAGATACGCTGCACCGGTGGGCACATCTTGGTTGCTGAGGATGTCAGCAGGAAGGGAAGGCTGCATTGGTGCATCCCCTTCGGTGGTGGTGGCAGAGGTGTCGACCTTGCGTACCCAGACCCGGCGAGTCTTCTTCGGCTTCAGCAGCCGCTTTGAAGGACTCACACTGCCTTCAGAGATGAACTTCTCATACGCCTGTTGATTGAGGCGTACGACCAGCATCTTGTGGGAGGAGCCCACCTTCACGTCGTCGGATTACGACACAGCTTTCTCGGTAGAGGAGAAAGAGGTCCCCAGCAGAGTCGCCAGCTCGTTTGCCATTAAAATTATGTTATTACAAATTTCAATACAAACATAACAGTGTTACAATGTAGGACTTAGACGTAGTCCTAGGAGTACACTTTTGTTTATCTTGGTCCCTTATGTCGATGGAGCGAGTGGTAATATGTTGACTCCGTTGACGATCTGACGACGATTTTCGGTTCTCTGAAGGTTTGGATTGCTCTGGATGCTGGAGCTTACTGAGAGGAGGAAGACGTTGAGTGTCTGTATCTGTCTCTCTGTGTATGCTCGCAGGTCTGCCTCTGTATATATATGTCGATACTTGTATGATATCTGTGGAAGAAGGAAATGATCCCTCTATTTATAGTTTTACAAGCTGGCTGCTCATGCGCACATATATCGAATGCGCCTGGTCGTGGGAACGCCACGTGGTGATTGCTGATGGAGGCACATGGATGATGCGATCTATTTGAGGAGTTGAACCCTTCCTGTTGCCTTTGTGGGCTGCGACTGAGCTGACACGTAGCAATAGAGAGGATCTTTCAGTTGCAGAGATCTTGGGTGATTAGCACCCCTTCATAGGCTGAATCAAGTCAAAGGACACGTGTCGTAGGTCCATGGCTCGAAGATCTCGGATTTGGTGGGGAGTGATCTGATAGGATGCGCCTGAGACTGGGCGCATGAGGAGACTTTGGCTCGTACCCTTTAGGAGTCACTAACCAGTCGGGGCGCATGGCTTTTGAGGCGCATGCGGGACTTCAATAGTGAATTTGACTTCTGTCTTTAGGGATCAGAGAAAAAGTCTGAGGCACATGGCTTTTGAGGCACATGCAGAGATTTGGGCGCATGGCTGCAGAGGCGCATGCGAGATGGTTGGGCGGCCACGTGGCTTGTAACCGCCGGAGGAGAGTAATGATGATACTGACGTTGGTGATGCTTCGACTTCTGAAAAAGCTGTCAACTGTTCAGTCCTCGGGAGACGTGCTGCCAACTCTGTCAGTCTTCAGCATTTAATGTTCTTTGACGGGTGATAGGCTGTTGAGTGGACGCATCGATAGGCATTCCACTAGGCGCATGGGGACGTATGGGGGGCATCCTTGTGAGGCGCTTGGTGTTTGAAGGGCGCATCCTTGTGAGGCGCTTGGTGTTGAGGGGGGCATCTGTATGATGTGCGGTCTAACCGGCACATCCGTTTGCATGCTGCATCTTTATTGGCCCGACTGTTACGTTCTTCGAGTGCTTTAAATAGCCGTTTTTGACTTGGCTGAATTCGAAGCGTCAGGTTCATCACCATTTAATGCAAATTTATTGCACGAGATTCGGAGAGCCAGTCACTTGGCGCATGGGTTTGATTTGTCCGGCCTATAAATAGTGGCATAGAAAGGGTTTGCTTCTTATTCTCTCACGTCCTTCCGAAATAAACTTGTTTGCCTGAGCACATTCTGTTGACGAGATGCTCCCGAAGGCGAAGATGCGACGTATTGTCTTCATCGATGCACTTGAAGGTGACTGTTACATCCAAAAGTCGAGGTCGAGGGCTTCTGATGCAGGCAGAAGGTGCCTGTTGCATCCAAAGATTGGGATGCTCGAGCCCCGTCTCCATTATGCTAGAAGAGCCACAGATCAGAATTGCGGTGCTCCCATCTTCCTTCGACTTTGGAGAGCTCTTCCTCCTGCAAAAGTGGGTGTTGCCCATTCTGGTTGGGTTGAAAGCTGCTCCTTTAGCCGCGGGTCGATTGCGGTGCTCTTCTCTTCCTTGGTTTGAAGAGCTCTTCCTCCATCTAGAGGGTTGATTGTCCGCCCTCATTCTGCTCAATAAATGCTTCATTAGTCGAAGCATTTGATGGCGCATATGCTGACACTTCATGATGCGCCTGATGAGACGCTGAAGGGTGGCACATAACTGAGCTGCTGAAGGGATACACATAACTGAGTATGCACATAACTGAGCTGCTTAAGGGATGCACATAACTAAGGATGCACATAACTGAGCTGCTGAAGGGATGCGCCTGACTGAGAGCGCATGGCGAGATGTGCCTCTTCGAGAGCGCATGGTGGTTGCTGTGCCTATTTGAGAGCGCATGGCGAGATGCGCCTATTTGAGAGCGCATGGTGGTTGTTGTGCCTAGCTGTAGACTTAGGATCTTTTCTTTGTAGAAATTCTCCTTTGTACAGCTCTTTTATAGACATGTAATAGACTTTTATATGAAGAAAAATCCTCTTTTAATGTCTATTCTTTTGTTGTGCCCAGTACTTTATCTGAGCTCCATGGCACATGTAGTGTTTGGCGCATAGGATTTCTGGTCCTAAAATTCTATGCTTCTACACTTTTAATAGATGATTTAACAGAGGAAGAAGGAGCAGAGACCTTTGTAACCACAGGAGAAAGAAAAATAGAAACCTCTGTAGCCACTGGATAAAGAGGAATAGAAACCTCTGTAGCCATATGAGAAAGAGTATTTGGGATAAGAGAAAAAATCCCTGTATGAGCTTTTTCATAAGCAGCAAAGACCTGTCGTGCCCTGTATAAGGGGACACTATTCATAGCTAACCACTGCTGATGAGTAAGTTTGAGCTTGGTGGGAGGAGCCAAACTTGGAGGGCATATATTCAAACCCCTCAGCCTATCCTCCAAAGGAATGCTACCCCATAAATGATCCAAATCATCATGGTCTGGGGTTAAAACATGAGAAATCATGTTGCAGGTTTTGACTTTCCTACCTTTCTTGGATTTTAAAGTTTTACCATCATATTCCATTTTAGGTACTAAGTCAGGATGTACCCACATGATTTCACCATTTTTCAGTGTAAGAGGCAAAAGTCCTTCATTTTGCTCTCTGGCAGGCGGGATATTCACAATCTTCATCGTCGCCTTTGGAATTGGAACAATTCCATCTGGGACTTGCTGTGGAGGAAAACCTCCAAATTGAAAAGAAATTATGTTGGTTGTAACCGTATGCTCATCATTGGTTAAATCGATGGCATTGGCATTTATCAGCTCTTGGATTTTCTTCTTCAAGACATAGCAAGCCTTGGTAGGATGATTTATGTATCTGTGATAGATACATACTTGGGATTGTCGGTCAGATTCACCTCATTAGGTCTTTTCGGCTCTGGAATCTGGAGTTTGCCACTCTTTACCAGACATTAGAATATCCCTGGGATATCACTGTCATCGAAAGAGTATTCTTCTTTTGGCTTGGAAGACTCCTGATTATTCGGCGTCATTTTGGGTTTTGAAAGATTAACCACTAAGGTTTCCTTTCCTTTCCCATTACGATTGCCGGAATTATTACCAGAAGAGCCTTTCTTTCCTTTATCCTCTGAGGCAAAGATCATCCCGTGTTCATGAGCCAACCTACCATTGGTCTCGGCTGAAACTGCTGCTATGATGAACGAGGCCCAATCTGTGAATTGAGAGCCCGTAAAGACAGCAATGGATGGTCGCAGATTCATCTTGCATGTATCAATCAATGCTGAATCTGGCATACCCGGAGGCATTTTTAAGGTTACCTGTCGGAAACGTTCGATGAACGTCCGAGTATCTTCCTTCTCCTTTTGTTTGATCTCTATTAAGGAGGACATATTCATGTCCATGCCTCCTTCATAGAAGCGGGAGAGAAACATTACTTTAAATTCGTCAAAAGACGATATGCAATTGTCGGGTAGACTGCGATACCAGTCATAAGCTGAACCCGTTAAACACCCGATAAAAACTCGGGTAAGAAGAGCATCATTCTTCTGCAAGTGTACAGTCATAATATCAAAATAGTTGATATATTGACTGGGAGAAGCCTTTCCATCAAATAACACCATCGATTGTGGCTTGAATTTTGGAGGAAAGGGTACATCATTCCAGTGAGGAGGATAAGGTTGCTTAATCCCTAACCTCTGGAGTTGATCCTTGTGCTTCAGAACTTCAAACTGTGCTTTTAGTTCACGCACTGCTTGAATAGCTTCACTAGTTTGAGGAAGCACATTCGATTGAATAGTTGCTGGATGTACCGTCACCCCCACCGGAGGTGGCACATCTTCTGGAATGACAGGATCTGGAGATGCAGAATTTTAATTAACAGCAGGCTCTTGATTAAGATTATTTAAAGGTATATCAACCCCTTGACTATCTTGAGTCTGTGATGCTATCTGCACCGGCGTTACTACTGCTGGTTGAGCAGTTTGCTGAGTCATTATTATTTGATGCATGCTTTACATCATGGTGAGCATGTCCTTCAGTGATTGCTCAACGGCAGAGAGACGCTGCTCTGTATTAGCAGATGACGTCTCCGGTTCATCTCCGATAGCATATGATTCAACTTCCCTTGAGGATACAGAGGGATTGGTGTAGAAGTATGAATCAACACTATCAGTTTCGGACTCCAAAGACTGGGTACCCCCAGCTTCTGAATCAGAAGACTGCAACTGTCTTTGACTTCTTGATCGAGTATTCTGATATACCCCTTCAAAGGAATCAAGAAGTCGGTTGAACTGTTGTTGACCAGGAGTCTGGGACGAGTTGCATCTTGGACGTCGTCCTCTGTTGGTATGAGATACCATATTGACTGATGCATATAACAACTCATGTTCTTGGTCATCAACTTGCTGCCGAGGCACATTGTAGCTTAATCGATCAAAAACTGACTGTTTAGAAGCCGAACAGCAACATTTGATTACAATCTGGTGACACTCACAATGATGATTTTCTTGGGGGAGTATCACAGGAGATTGTCTATTTTTACGCTTTTGTACTAGCAACTCGCGTAAATCAGAAGGAGTAGATGTAAAACCCCTAAATTTCTACTATTTTTTTATTAATAAATATAGTACTGATTTAAAATTTTTGTAATATACGTCGCGTAGTCGTATTATACGTCGCGCACGACCTTTTATTTCTTTTTCGAATTTGCTCGACGAGTACGAATATGTGCGAGCGTACATATTTTAGAAAAATAATTTTTCTATTTTATTACACTTTCAAAATATTATATATAATTATTATTCTTGCTATAAAAGTCTATTGTTTTTAGCAGTTATTACTAATAAATAATATTCTTCGTGCAAAAATATTATTTCATAAATATTTTATTAAGTTTATTTTTTTAATAATAAAGTATTTTCGAAATTATTATAATAGTATTTTTGGAAAACATATTTTGAATTTATTGTGGCATTTAAATTTTGAATTGATTTTATGGATCTATTTAAATCATTAAATTAATATTTATATTTGAAATTGATTTGATTTTAAACCAAGAATTTAATTTGATTTAAATTATATTTGATTTAAAATTGGATTTAGATTTGATTTCATTGATTTGATTTAATAGATTGATTTATCTAATTTGGGTTTAAACAATCCTAATCCATATCTAATTGGAAATTTTTCACATCCTATAAATAGGCAGGTACTCCTCCAATTCATTAATCCTCCACAAATTCTCCACCACTACAACAATGTCGTGCACCGTGTCTGTGTCCATCCAAATTCTTATTCCATATTTTATTTACATATACAGCTTTATCTTTCCCGTGTCGGACACACCCCGACACCAACAAATCCTAACCCTATCCCTATCCCTCTAACCCGTCCACCCACACCCAACTGCCGTAACCACAGCCTCCGCCCTATTGACGGCGTCACACCTCTTCTCCCCGTCTCCATCGCCGTCAACACCAAACCCAACCTCATCCCAGCCTCTTCCCCCGCTCACCACCGCCGTGTCCATCGTATCCCCAGACCCGCGTCGCGGCGCCGCCGCCAACCCTCTCCTCACCGTCGACATCCACAAACCCTCCTGACCACCGCCCTCTCCACAGCCACACCACCACCCGGACCACCGGTCGACCCGACCAAAACCTAAACAAAAATAACCAAACAAAAACACACCACCTCGCCGTGGCCGGAACCCGACGCCACTACCAAAACAGAACCCAAAAATCCCAGCAAAAATTCGAACACCTTACCTCGCCGGAGCTGCGCCGCCGCGGTCTCAACCTGAGCGCTGCCTCCGCCGTAGGTCGCCGACTAAGCCCGACCGGAAACCCTCTTTTCTTTGCTCCTCACTCCTCTCCGATCGCAGCCCGCGGCGCCGCTCCGCCGCGCCAGCAGGAGCGCGCCGCCGCACTCGGCCTCGCCTCCGTGCACCGAGCGTCGACGAGCGGCTAGCTCGACCGCTGCGTCGACTTCCTCTCCTCCCTTTTTCCCGCCTGAGCCCTAGTCATCCACTCCTTCCACCGCCGGCGACCTTGCCACTCCTCCGCGTACGACCTCCGCCAAACCCTCCACCGCAACCACCTCGACGCCGTGCCGACCCAGCCACCGCGTGCCCATCTTCTCCACCGGACCCCAGTGATCATCGCAACCCCGCCGGCATCCCGAACCCCCTCTGCGCGCTACCACGCCTCACTCCGAAACCTCCTTCATCCTCCGTACAGGCCTCCCCTACCGGCACCGTTCGCCGCCCGGAGCCGGCGCCCACCGCCGCGCCTCACTTTGCCGCGCGAGCCAAGCCCCAGACTCCGCCCTTCGTCCCTCTCCCGACGATCGCTCCTCCCGCAACCCTTCTTCGCCGGAGCTCCCCATCTCCGCCGATCAAAACCGCCGCCGCCTTCCTCCCTTTCCTCTCCGCTCATCCCCAAATTTTTTTTTCTTTCTTTCTGTTCTCCTCTCTCTCTCACTCGTGTAGAAAGAAGGGTAGGCTTAGTGGTTGGTTTTTTTGTTTTTTTATTTTGTTTTGATTTTGGTTTATTAATTGTTTTTTTAATTATCTGTTACTTCGATGATTATTATTATTATTATTATTATTATTATTATTATTATTATTATTATTATCATTATTATTATTATTATTAATGTGATACTGTTATTGTTATCATTATTTGGCAGTATATAGGATTAATAATGTTATTATTAGATGTTTTATTAACAAATTGCTTATTATGGTTATTATTATGTAAATAGTTATACAATATTTTTGTACTTAGACCTTATATGTAATTTCAAAAAGAGTTCAAAGGCCCTCAAATATTATTATATCATTTGTCTAATTTTAAAATATAGTCTTAACCAAAAATTATGTTGACAAAATTAGTTTTTAGCACAAAAAAATTTTATATTTTTTTTTGTAATTATCTAAAATATATAGTTGTCCTTAAATATCTTTTTTGAATTCCAATGTATTTTGACTAATAAAGATATAGGTTCCTATCTACAAATTTATTTTTGACTTAAAGTTTTGCTTAATTTTATGTTTTTTTATCTAAAAACTATTCTAAACTAGTATAATTATTTTCTTTCTCGAGTGTTATAAATAATTCTCTAAAAACCATATATATTATTCTTGATTTTTCTCCTTTCCATGACCAATCCCATTCTCCCTATACCCTAGCCAACTCCGTACCTTCATTATGTCCACCTTAACTAAACTGACCATCTTGGACCCGATGGAACTGTCCGTGCCACCATCAGAGGTCACCTTGTGTAGTTGTTACACCAAAGACGCAGTTTATGCCACCATGATTATCGCAGCACACCAGGCGCCTACCAGGCAAGACATCTTGCCATTTGCGTTTAATTATTTTAGCTCATATTTCATGCATGTTCATTATTTTCTTTATGCAAAATAAACTGTGATACATGGCATAACTGTTAGAACTTACTGTTCATTTATTTTTCCTGCTATGTATTATTTTTCTCACATTAAACCTAGATTTAAGGTACCACCTTGTGTGTTGCATTCATTGGCCTTGACACGTTGTAACACGAGGTTGTGTGTCGTATGTAGAACACGAAAGTGCGTGATTAGCTGGCCACCAGTACATACAAGCCGTGCGATAGGAATAACCGCTAATAGAGATTGCATGCTAGTTTGACTTAGCGGTTATAGTGGTTTGTGTTGTGGATACAACACAGTAGGCATTGGGCGGGGAGGACAATTCCTTAGCATATGGGCTTCGATGCACTTCTCTTGTGACCCGAACTCTCCGCTGGAGATACGGGATTGATGACCCAAGATTACTGACGGCCACTGACGATTCTGTGGAACGTCATGCTCTTCCTGATGGGGCCTCTGGTGCCCAAAGGGGGACTACGCCGATCCTATTCAGCCAGGGCCCATGCGTAGGAAGGATTGTTCTTAAATACATTTCACTTAGAACGGTAGGCTACCTTATCCGTTAGGTACGAGTACTTTTGGTTTGGGTACTTGTATCTGACCGTGGCTTGGAACAATAACTTATCGCGGATTAGTTCGTCACATCTTGTCCTTGTTTGGTTGTAGGTGTGACTTACTACTTCGATGAGAAGGTATTGAACCTTGTTGGGGTCCGGATACCTTATTGGATTCATAGCATGGAAAGAT
This sequence comes from Iris pallida, assembly GCA_029216955.1. Taxonomy (NCBI): domain Eukaryota; kingdom Viridiplantae; phylum Streptophyta; class Magnoliopsida; order Asparagales; family Iridaceae; genus Iris; species Iris pallida. The sequence continues at coordinate 2,482,896 of JANAVB010026200.1, forward strand.
ACGTCACCGTGAATTAGTTTACCATCTCCTGTCCTTGTTTGGTTGGGGGGATGGTACGCTCGTTCAGTAGGTGCGTATTGGACCATGTTATAAATTCGATTGACTTATTTATTGAGCAATATTTATTCAGTTTATATGGCATGGTATTATGTGTCTTGTTACGTCCCTCTAAGGACCTGGTTGTCTTGTCAGGTGTGTGCTATTGTTCTTCGCAGGTGCTTTAGCTCTAGCCGTGTTCATTGCCATTTCTCGAGGATAATTTTACTTGGATCGTCTTCGCTCTGCTCGCCAAAATCATTTATTCTATCATGTACTTTTCCTTATTTTGTTGGTAGTGGATTTGTTTCCGCACAACATATTGTATCAAGACAAATTCATTCTCATTATATGATCTTTTATTCATTTATTCTGTGTGGATGAGATTAGTTATGGTTCTACTGCATTTTACAGCTTATGTATTCATATGAGGTTTTCATATATTAGAGTATACTTCGTATGAATACAGCTGGCATGTCTACGTTCCTAGTCCTACGTATTTTGGGACTGGGGTGTTACAGTAGAGGGAGTAGTCTTCTTTATTACATTTGGGGTAGAGAAACATTTAGTCCCTTATGTATAAAGAAGATTACTGGCTGCATTAGCAGAACCAAACTGTACATTTTTACGCGCTTGGAGTTGCGTGCGTAAATCCTGAGATTTTTGTACACAAAGGACTCCATCAGCATTACGCATAATTTGTAGGTTTGGTACCTTGCGTAAAGCAGTATAAGAAGGCTGTTGGTGGAGAAATGAAGTTTTACCAATAATATTTTTATGCTGCATGCGTACAGGTAAATTCACTTTAGATGCAAAGGCATCATTGTGAACTTTATCTACGCTGTCATAGACATGAGATTTACCTTTACGCGTAGAGCGCAAAACATGAGTATCTGCCACGTCACAGACGGAAGATTTTCCTTTACGCGTGGAGCGTAAATTTTGTGTGTCTACCACGTCACAGACGGGAGACATATTCTTACGCGCAGAGCGTAAAGCTTTAGAGTCTACCACGTCACAGACGGAAGACTTATTTTTACGCATAGAGCGTAAAGTTTGATTTTTACGCGCAGAGCGTAAAACTTGAGAGTCTGCCACGTCACAGACGGAAGGCTGATTTTTACGCCCGGGGCGTATCACTGAAGTAGAGACTGCCTCGTCACAGACGGGAGCCTCCACAACAGGAGTAGGAAGGATTTCTTTGCCTTCAGAGACAGCAGGGAGATCCGAGGATGCTTTTGACTTAGGAATCCAAACTTTTTGCGCCTTTCGCGATTTCTGAACATTGGAGCAGCGAGTACTACCCCCAGTTCGGAGCATTTCTTCGTAGGCAGTATGGTCGAAGTGCACAACCAGAGTCTTCTTTGTCGATCCGACCGACACATCATCATATTGAGCAATTGCCTTCTCGTCAGAGGAGAAGGTCGTCCCCAGCAGAGTCGCCATTTCGTTTCACTTAACAAAATGCCTAAAATTGGCTTTTGAAAGAAAACGAGAAAAAGTACAAATTGTTCTGGGAAGTATTGCTATGGAAGTCTGATCTGAGAGCGATCACTTTGTTCCTTGGACCATATGATGATGAAGAAAACTGCTTGAAGAAGAAGAACAATCGGAAGAACTAAGTCACCGGAAAGGTATCGAGCAACGGCACTGATGGCACAGTCGAATGCTTTCTTGCTTTGCTTCACCCTGTTCTTGAGAAAAAATTGAAGAAATGCTTCTGGGAATATCACTCTGGAAGTATGAGTTTTCTTAAAATCTCCTCCCCATGTCTCTCTATTGATCTCTTGATGTTGTCTGTGTTGAAAATAAGTCTATTTATAGACTTGACCCTTTGTACGTAAAAAGCAACAAAATCGGGTCTCTATGCGAGTAACTGTCACCCACAATGTAAATCATCCTCTACGCACGTTGACACGTGTCCCATGTAGAGTTTTGATCTCTACGCATGGTGACACGTGTCCCACTACTTCAACAAAATAGAGAGAGTACGTACACACGTTCCTCGATAAGTGTGGCATGAAAGCCATGTAAGCATACCACGTTCTTATGTAACCAGGAAAGATCGGACGTAAAAATGACCCAAAATACACTTCCAGCGTAAAGTGGCAAACTGGGCGTAAAATAGCCCGAAATAAACTTCCCGCGTAAAGTGGCTAAAAATATCCTTGAGCCTAAAATTAGCTCAAATAAACTTTACGCCCACAACAGCTTTGAGCGTAAAAAGCTCGAATAGCTTCCGTGCGTAAAAGAAGTCATCTCTTGAGCGTAAAGTAGCCTTATCTGCACACTATACGACAAGTATTGGGTTTGGTGAAAACATTTCCTCGGCTTCTGTGCACTGCTGTCAGAAAATTATTCTGTCAGATCAAATCACTCGCATTAAATGCGGCCTGACAGTCTGTCCCCGGCGTAAAGTTCAGTGGATAACTCTCGCGTAAAGTAGCTCGCGTAGAGAGTAGCTCGCGTAGAGAGTAGCTCGCGTAGAGTTCTATTCTGTTTGATTTGTGTACAGTCTGAGTTTGACTCTGTTTGAATTGCGTAAAATTCTCTCCTTCTTTGACTTGGTCCATGAAGCACTTTTTACGCTCCTACAGCGGACAAGACTCTACGCTAGCAAGCACCCTATGCAAGCAAAACTTTACGCGCACGAGCACCCAAGTGAAACTCTACGCACGCAAGGCTCTACGCGAGCGAGGAAGAGTCTACGCGAGCACGACTCTACGCGAGCACGACTCTACGCGAGCACGAGTGGCCCCCACGTAGAGTTCAAGTGAACTCGACGTAGAAAGGATCACGCTGGCACGCAATGCGTGTGCGTAAAGGGGACACTACGCTGGCACGTTTAAGACGTGTGCGTAAAGGAAGAAATGCTACGCTGGCACGTTAAACGTGGGCGTAAAACTAAATACTATGCTAGCACGTAAGAACGTGTGCGTAAAACTTCATCTTCTCCCTAAGGCCAAGACAAGCAGGCGTAAAAGCTCAAGAGCTCAAGGAAGCCCCATCTCGGTCAAGACTCGATGAAATCCAACCATTCCAAAACCAAACTTGCGTAACATCAGAATGCCTTCTACATAGAACTCTTAGTTTTCGAAAACAAGCCAACTTAGTAGATCAAAACCGAGAAATCCGAAAATACAACAAACTTAGATCTACATGGAATGAACCAATGAAACTAAAAATGCTAAGTACTAAAGTATCTTAGAATCTCGTGAGGAAGACAATGGAACAATAAAACTTGAGTTCCTCCATGAAGCAAGTTGCACTTGCCTACGGTGGTGCTCGGTGGAGAAAAAATGAGGCAGAAGAAAGGAAGTAGTAAATGAGTAATGAATGAGGAGAGAGAATGGTTGTAGGGTTAATAAATGAGGGATGGTGGTAGGTAGGGGTTTGCATATCAAACCAAACCGAGCCCAACCAAGCCGAACCCAACCGAACCCAATACAGGCCAAGGCCAGGATAAACCATATGAACCAGGAAATGCTAACTGACCCATGCCAATGCAAAACCCAAGACTAGCCAGTCAAGACAAGTCGAACCAGGATGAACCCAAAATAAATTGAGGCAAGATTAAACTAGGATCAAGCTAAGCAAGACAAGTCTAATTACGGGTCGGGATTCCGTACACGTATACCAAAATACGTAATACGAACTACGGGCGTTACACTAGTCCTCGTATTTTGTACGACTAGCTTCATGATCATCTGTATATGAAATATATGGGACGCCTTACTATTGATTATCTGATGGTCTAACATCTTATAACTATTATTACTTTCTTGAGATTGAGACACTAGGCTTGTTCTTGACCATAGGAGACTGTTGGCTTGTAGAAAAATCCTCATACATCTAGATAGCCGTGACCGTATGGAGGTGGAATACACTTCTATATACGTAGCTGGCTGTGTCTGCCCTCCCCCCCTTTCCAGTATTCTGGATCTGGGGCGTGACAAATGCTATATTAGCTAGGCATTGATTAATAGCTTAGGTCTCACATCGTGCACGTGGAACTCTAAGCCGTACCCTTATTCCTGTACTCATGTGCTCTTGTACCCTGTACTACCACAGCCGGTCACATATTCTGATAGTTATTTCAAATGCATTTTATACTGATAGTCTAGTTCATTGTTCAGGATCAGGTACCATAGTTTCATCGTTATTCATGTAGTACAATTTCATGGTCCAGTGCTTGTGTCATAGTTCATCGTGTAGCACTTCAGTTTACTTTGTTTAGTGCTTCTTGTCGGGATTGTGCTTTATTCTTTTCCTGATAGGATACGTTGCGGGTAAGCTTGAGGCCATTGAGCATTAGAGACATCATGGAGGTTGCAGGATTTAGTTCATTGCTTGTATTTTATTTCCTAGAGTTTGTATTTTGAGATTTATTGTATATTTTATTTTACCGGATTTGTCTCCGGATAACATTGTAACAAGACTTGGATGATATGGTGATCTTGTATGGGACGTTTTATAGATGTTGTGTTGATTTTAGCATTGTGACATAGAGTTTTCCCTAGTATTGTACAGCTTACTTCGTCGTGTCTAACAACGAAGGCTGGGCATGTCCGACACGTACCCGATTATTCGGGAGCGGGTCGTGACATGTTTTTAGTGGTGGCCCATGCAGGTCTTTCCTAATGGCACTTAGGTTATAAAGTGCTATTGGGGACCAGCGGAACTAAGGAAAATTCATCACAGCATATGATCCGTGGAAAATAGTTATGGGTATAGTTTTACTAAGTTTGCTTATTATCCTATAGTTAGGCATATCTAATCAGTTTTCTATTTTTTAAGGTGGTTCAGACACGTAACACCGAGATTATCAATTTCCCTGCACTTGAAGCTTATGAGGTTATTACATATATATATTCTGCTAGTATAACTGTTTGATTACTAATATTTGATCATTCCTTAGATTTTCTTCTAGTATCTAGATTTTTCTTAACTTCCTCAATTGCTATTTAAGACTTATTCCTGTAGTCTACTTGTCTTACCGTTTCATATAAAACTCCTTATTTCTTAGAGGACAGGTAACTTCACCTTCTATCATGATTTCGTTTTTAGTAGCTCCTTTGAAATTCCTATGGATAAAGTTGAAAGTGTATTCGTCGACCTACTATGATGTGGCAGATGCGCACTGCTGTCATTTATCTGGATTATGGAGACCGCAGGTTCACTGCAGCCAGCTGCGTACTGGCGAGGCATGGGCTCTAAGTCGAAGTAATTTTAGGTATTCATAGGTTCTCGAATATTATTGAATCTATGTCCTAAAATCATAAATTTTGGATTTCTTGAGTTATTTCAATAACATGGATAAAGTTGATAGAAATATTCTGTAAATTATTATTATTTGAGTCATTGAGCCAAGGGTTCACTGCAGTCAGATGTACACTACACTGGCGGGGCATGAATTTGAGGCAAAGTAATTTCGGATATGTATAGTTTCCGGATACTATTGAGATTATATTCGTGTTATATACCATGTTTGATCTCTTATCGCCATTGACAAATTTATCAAAAAATTATCTTGATATTGATCTGATGTGAATCTCTGCAGTTGATTCCATTTTTTTCTTGATTTATCAGGACCTTACTTTAATATCTGTTAGTCCAATTTCTTTCATGTTTTAATTTAGCGTATTGCATGAATTTTGTTAAATGGTTCCATATTTTGATAGCTAACTTTGAAAATTTATTGTTTTGTATCTAATCGTATCATTTCTATAGTTATCGTATGTTAGCACTTATCAAGCTTAAATAATTTTGATTATTTTTTTAAATCTTGTTTAAAATTTTAGTCATAGCCATGCCAGTTATGTCAAAAAAATTTATTAGATTTGGGTCATAAATTTATGACTGTCATTTTGGTGCTATTTTTACTATGCATAAATTTTGATTTTTTTCATGTTTAGGATTTATCATGTCTAGATTTTAAAAAAAAAAAAAGCTTTGATCATTTTTGAAAATTGTGATTCTACTGGTCGTACTTAAAAATCGGATTATATGTTTAACCATTATTAAATTATTTTTAAATTTTCATATTTGAGTATCCTTATTTGTACGTATCTTTCTATCTGAAATTTCGAGGACGAAATTTTTGTAAGGGGGATAGATTTGTAACTCCCTAAACCGATTTTGGTGAATTTTATATATTTTTCCTAAATTTATAGTTGGATGTATAAATATTCTTTTTATATGAGACTAGTTCTTAATAACTAATTTTTTGCTTCAAGGAGTATTTTAAGATTATTATTCTTGATCATTATTGTATTACCAATTAGCTGTCAGTTATATAGATTAATATTATCACTAATTTTTAGTCATCTGATTATCAAGGGATTCTGTTACTAGTTCAATGATTAATTTAATTATTGTCATTAACTTAATGGTTACTCCTACTGCTAGTTTTAGAATTGTGATTAGTAGGCTACTTGTTAAATCCTTGTTAAGACTCACTGGAAGGAATTTATTGGAATAATTGTAATTAGTAGTAACTAACTTTTGTAATTAATCAAATCTGTTACGAATTATTAGTTAGTTATTAATTAGTTGGAGACTAACTAATTCAGTTAGTTTGTTACAATTCTGCTATTGATTTATACTAATGTCCTTAGATCTGTCCCTATTTACTATTGTGCAATATTTTATTATAAATAGTGCACAATTCTCAATACTTTCTGACAAAGTCCTCAATCTCATTGACACGTCACAGTTCCATCACTGTCAATTCTATCACCCTCCACCAGCGCTTCTTGGCCGTGGCTCCGCCGTGCACCACCGCCCGCTACTGGGAAACATCGCTGGAGTTCACTTCACCACGACCGGAGCTCCAACGCGTAGTCACCAGATCTCGAAGCCGGAGTTGTCCCCGAGTTTTCTCGCCCAGACGCCCAGATCCACCTGATGTGAAGGACGGGGACGACAATCCAGTCGTCGTTTCCTCATCTCGACTACCGTACTGTCCTCGAAGACCGGGTGATCCTTCGATCCTCGCGTCAACGACCCCGGAGTTCGAGCTGTCCCTTCGAGCTTTGTGCAGCCACTCGAGCCGCTGGAAAGCCAGGGCCTATCACGCCGAAGCATCCAAATCTCGACGTCAGATCCGTCACCGACGCCGAGGATCGACATTCCCTCCGATCACGGTGATCCTCACCTCGATCTACTTGTTCCTTTTTTTTCTTCTGGATCTTGGAGTTTAGGGTTTGATGGCGTTTGGAGAAGAAGAGTGAAGTGTGGGCTGTGCGTGTAGTGTTCTGTACCTAGGGTTAGGGTTTCTATTGGACGGCCATGGAGATGAACATCTGTAACTCCTCTTCCCGGAATTTTGATAATATATTTTTTATTTATTTATTTGAATTAAATGGTGATTTTTTTAGAATTTTTATAAATAATTACTTAGTTAATTATCACGGTAGATGACTTTAGCCATGGTAGAGTTTTGGAGTACAAGGTGACTAGAAATCGTGGCACGGATAGTGCAATGGCGTGCTTTGACTAGTGTATTAGCCCTGGTAGGGAAGGCCGAGCTATAGTGATGTCCTAACTAGAAAAACTAGGCCAAGTTGCGACTTAACCCTTACCGAAGATTTATTTACTTATTAATTATATTATTGAGTTTTAGGGAACTCGGTTGTACCGAACTAGTCCAGATTGGACCCAAAACAAGTCCAAGTCTATGTAGTCATGCGGTACGTCCAATGACATTCGTGTTGATTTAATTTGGTATGAGTGTGTGGTATTCCGTTTTAATGATCTAATGAATATTTTCTAAGTATTCGCTAATTAAATATTATAAATATCATTATTAGTTGATATTCAATGACATTGTATAAAATAGGTCCTTATACATTTTGGGATTATTAGACTGTACATAATGGTATATACACCATTATTGATTTATTGAATTTCGTTATTATTATTATTTTTATTTTTATTATCAATATTATTGAGGTTATTATTATATAATATTATTTTATTATTATTAGTTATATTATTTTTGTCAAATAAATGTTATAATATATATATTCATATTTATATAAATAGGCCCTAAAAAAGAGAAAACAATAAAACAATAAAAAAAAAACCCAGCCCAACCCGTGCGTATTTTCCCCTCTCAGTTGAGAGCCGCGTATATATATATGTATAGATGAGAGAAAGAGAGAGATCTCGACTACCTCCTAAACTCTAACCCCGTGGCTGACCCAGTGCCGCCCCTGGACCGCGCGCGACCCCCTTCCGACGTGCGCCACCCCTCCGCGGTCGACGACCACCGTGCGTCAAAACAGAATAACCGCAGTAACAGCAGCAGTGGTAGGGCGAAGAGACGATTTCACTATGCGATATCACAACGATCGTTCGATCGTTTTACGTCCTGTAAACTCTGGTATGATCAAGATATAACCCTCTTTAATCCCTGTTAATTAGTTTAAATTCTAGTGACCCAAAACTCGAGAGAAAGCGAGTTGAAGTTCATCGAAAATAGGTTAAAAATAAGACATATAAATCAGTCCCAACCTCATATTGGAAGGCAGATTTCTGTCAAGCCGTAGCGATATTTAGAAATCTATTTGAAGTCAATCCTAGACAACCTATAGGGCTCTGTAACCCAAGTTACAGAAGTTGATTTCATCGACTATGTGCCAAGAAATTGGATTCCAAAGATTGGCGAAAAAATGTTTTAAAATATTAAAAATTTATGAAAACCTTCGATACGACGTACGTCCCGCCAATCCGGGCGACGTGGTCGTGAACCAAGAGCATTGAAAGGTGCATATCGACTTCGTGGACGTGTGGGCTTTGACGGAATTTAAATTGGTTTCGTGTGTGCAACGAATTTGATACGTATCCGTCAAAATTTACCATATCAACCTCTGTGCAAATTTCCCAATAACTTTGTGTACGTTCGTCAGATCGAGACGAAACTTGCGCCAACAGGACCGTATCGTTTTTCTGGTCCTATATGCCAAGTTTGGTCCAATTATGAGACAGTTGACCGGATCGCCGTTTTGCGGGCCCTACGATCCGACTCAACGGGCGATTTTGTGCACGGCCCGCCGAAATCCAACTTTGGACATACGATTGGATTTGTATCGAAAAACCGGACCTGTAGACATATAGTTTGACGACTTTAGAGACCATAGACTTTGGCACGCTTTTCGGTGCAAAGCGGGTCCAACGATGGATATTATTTTAATCCGAAATTACCGTTTTGCCCATGTGTCCAGAATTGGACTTAAGAACAGGCAATTCTAGCTAATTTGACTATTCTGAGAACGTTGGTAATGTCTATTTCAGCATCTGGAGACTGTTGTATGAGTTTGATTGTGGTGGCACACTGAGTGGTTTGGATTATCGGTTTCACCAACAAAGGACCACAGGCGAGTACAGTTTATTGTTTGTTTTCGATATTGAGCTTTATTATACCTCATTGTTAGTCAATAGATATGTGGTTTTCGTCTTTTATGTTTATTATATTTTGTCGTGTCGGAGAGGTGAAGTACCAAGGATGTGTGATCTGACCTTATACAGTGTATACCGTGTAGACCGTGATTTATTATTGCAGTATACCATGTAGACCGTGATTCATTATTGCTTTATACAGTGTAGATAGTGTTTTATTATTGTTTTATACAGTATAGAAAGTGCACATTATACAGTATAGATATCATAGACCGTGTCGTGTAATTGTTCCGAGACCGATCACATATCAAAGGTACTTCAGTCAGTCGGTGAGTATTGTCTTTGTATTTATTTACTGTTTTCCTTTGTTTAGTTTTATTTTGTCTTTCTGTGCTTACTTTTCAAATCATATATTTAAAGGCTAACCTCTATTGTATAGTCATTTTCATATATTGGAACTGCATTCAGTGAATTGTACTCGTTTCATTCCTGACTGGAAACCAACTGTCACGCCCCAGAACCAGAATACTGGAGAGCGGGGGCAGACATAGCCAGCTACGTATATTGAAATAGAATACATCTCAACTATACGGTCACGGCTGTCTAGATATGAGGGTTTACTACAAGCCAACAGTCTCTTAAGGTCAAGCCTATTGTCTCAATCTCAAGCAATTAACAGAGTTACAAGATATTAGAGTATCAAATATATATATATATATAAGGCGTCCCAAATATTACATATTGGATGATCATGAAGCTAGTCGTACAAAATGATAGGACTAGCAAGAGTTCAGTCATACATGATCAACCCTAGGATTTGTTAATCATGTTTACAGCCCGTAGGCAGACAGTAAGTAAATGTGCATCGAGCTAACAGGTGCTCGTCGGCTAAACGCCTCAAAAGAATAAATTTACATATAAGTGGGTGAAACAAAAAGGAAAAACCCACTCGTAGCCCGGGTTCCGTCTAGTGTTCACCATTGGGCTGGAAGCTTGGTAGATCCTTGGGAGCTGCTCCGAAATCTGGCCACACAAAACCAGCTGGGTCAAATCCCAGAAAGAGCAAGTGCCACAAAGGACGCCATAAATAAGAACAAAAGCCAACATATCAGAACATAAAGAATAAAAGAAGTACAAGTAGTAAAGTACACAGGGCGATAAACGACTAGAGACGTGGAACCATTCCGGGTGCCAGGTTACAATCCTTAAACCAAACAAGGACCGGGATTGTACCCCTTCGCCTGAATAGCTCACTTTCTCTACCCATTTATCGTTAGAGATAAGTAAAACAATCATGATCAAGAGTTCCAGGTACAGGGGCTAGACAAGACTTAGACAGAGCTGGACACCATTCATTCACAATCGGCCAAGCAAGTACTACGGCTTACTACTTTAACTAACTAGGGTTATCACAAACCTAATTACTAACAAGATGCAAGTGAGAATTCCAGCCCCAAGCCCTGCAGACTATCCAGTTATCCTTCTGCGGGTTGAGAGTTATAGGTGGGTACATTGTCCGGGAGACAAATGTACCCTTAGGTGACGTAGAGGGTGCAACACATGACAGTATTCTGGAAATATGCTCTACTCGTCGGCAAGCTACAAGTCCATTAAAGCGCCCAGATAACGAGATTGCATGTGACTGGGAATTCTCCATGTTCTAGTTTGATCTAATCATTAGCCTAATCCAATTTAGCGCGAGTCCCTGGTCGTGGTACCCAGGAAGTCATGTCCTAGACATGATGCGAGACAAGACAAGTGGATTGTACAAGCAAGCAAGCAGGAGCACCCACGGTGTCAAGTTGATTATACGAGTCAAGTTACAAGTTACAAGTCAAGTCAGGAGTGCGCCGCCACGGGCCACTATCAAGTTATCAAGATAAATCATGTCAGGGTACTGTCAGGAGTGCGCCACTACGGGCCACTATCAAGTCAGGTTGGTCATGTCAGGAGTGCACCACTACGGGTCACTGTCGTGTTATGCTAGTTCCTTGTCATGCCATGCCATGTACAATAGTCATTCCAAACATATTAAGTAAAATCAAGTTCATGACAAAAGGCGTAAGGATATAAAATGGACGTAAAATATCTAATAAAATACCAATATATATAGGACTATAGAAGAGCCAAGCTTAAAAAAATAACCAAAACTCCAAAAGCCAATGGATTGTGCAAGGGGTCAGGGAGTTGGATTGCGCAGGTGTCAGTTGCGCAGGGTGCCAAGTGCGCAGGGGCACAGGGCACAGGGGCAGATTGCGCATGAACAGACTGCACAGAAGTGAACTGCGCATGGGTGGATTGCGCAGGAACAGACTGCGCAGAAGTCAACTGCGCATGGGTGGATTGCGCAGGGGTTACTTTACGCATGGCTGGCTTGCGCATGGATGGCTTGCGCCAGCGCAATCCAGCACAGCGCAAAGCACTGGCTGAGGTCATGCGCAATCGACCCTGCGCTAAAGAGCACAGGCCGGGGGTGCGCAATCGGCCATGCGCTAAAGAGCGCAAGGCAGAGGGATGTTCTTCCTGGCCGAGAGCAGGTCCAAGAACACCAAGAACTTCAATTCTTCATAACTTTGTCAAATCAAAACCAAATCTAGATTTTCAAAGATCTAATTTGAGTAAAATTGAATTCTCTTCCACATGGAAGCATCAAAACATGCAAAAAATCGAAGTTTAATAGATCAAAACCAAGGATTTTTGAAAATGGTTAAAACCTAGATCTAGAAGAATGAAAGCTCCAAATCACAAAATGTCAAGTTCTAAAGTTGTTCTTCATGGCCTAATCTAGTTAATGGATAAATAAAAAGTGGTGCTTATTTGATGGCAAGGTACACTTGCCTATGGGTTGGGGAGTTGTGTGGAAGAAGGAAGAAGATGGAGAAGTTAATGGAGAATAAAGAGGAGAGAAAAAGGTTGGTGGAGATATAATGAGGGTGGGTGTGTTGTGTTGAGGGTAGAGTGTAGGTTAAAGTGTACCAATTCATATTAAACCAAACCTAATCAAACTAACCCAATTCCACAAAATAAAACCAAGCCGTGGTCCAAACCCATTTACGAGAAATCAAAATCCGCAAGTCGAGAAAATAAAATACGTGCCAAAATCAAATTACGAGTACAAATACGAAATAGAGGAAATGGGGGTGACAACTCTACCCACCTTCAAAGAATTCTGTCCTCGGAATTTAATCAAGGAGCTAGAGATTGCCACGACAAGCTATACTAAGCACAGACAAGCTACACTAAGCAGTTCAATCATACAATCATACAATGCAAGCAAGGAAGGGAAAGCGTAAGACACAAGGAAGACATTATACCTTACGAGTCAAACAGGTAGGGATATTGCGATCGGATGTCGTCCTCACGCTCCCACGTTGACTCACCTAGAGAGTAATGACCCCAAGCAACACGGACTAAGTTAATAGTCTTGTTCTTGAGCGTCTTTTCTCTCCGGTCCAATATAGACACGGGCCTCTCCTCATTCGAAAGGTTGGTACCAACAACCAATTCCGAATGATCTAGGATATGGCTCGGGTCCGGGATGTACCGTCTTAATTGGGATACATGGAATACATCATGTACCTCACTTAGCGACGACGGAAGAGCGAGACGATAGGACACATCGCCTACTCGCTCTAGAATATCGAACGGCCCTATATACCTAGGACTAAGCTTTCCCCGTACGCCAAAACGAATGACGCCGCGGGTAGGCGAGATCCTAAGGAATGCATGGTCGCCGACGGCAAATTCTAAGGGACGCCAATGAGCATCAGCCCAATGGCGCTGGCGATCCTGAGCAACTCGGAGGTGATTTCTGACTTTCCTGACCACTTCAACCGTCTGAGAAATCAGTTCTGGACCGAGCATCTGCCTCTCTCCGACATCGTCCCATGCTAATGGGGATCTGTACTTCCTGCCATACAGAGCCTCGAAGGGTGCCATCTGGATACTGGCCTGGAAACTATTGTTGTATGAGAATTCCACCAGGTGCAGGTGATCCTCCCACGAACCACCGAAGTCAAGGGTACATGACCGCAACATATCTTCGAGAGTTGTATAGTACGCTCTGACTGCCCATCTGTCTGCGGATGATATGCTGAGTTGAACTTGAGACGAGTTCCCAAACTTTGATGAAGACTGCGCCAGAAGTACGATGTGAATCACGTATCTCTGTCTGATACTATGCTGACTGGCACTCCGTAAAGTCGGACGATCTGCCTGAGATACATCTCTGCTAGCTGCGCCGTCGACTGTCCAACTCTAAATGGAAGAAAGTGTGCCACCTTGGTAAGTCTGTCCACAATGACCCAAATAGCATCTCTGCCTACCGGAGATCTGGGTAACCCAGTCACGAAATCCATGGTAAGGTGCTCCCATTTCCATTCTGGGATCGGTAAAGGTTGAAGAAGTCCAGCTGGCCTCTGATGTTCAGCCTTGACCTGTTGGCAAACCAAACATCGAGAGACATACGGGGCTATCTCTCTCTTCATACCATTCCACCAAAAGTGTTGACGAATATCTCTGTACATCTTCGTGCTGCCTGGGTGGATGGAATACTGCAAACTGTGAGCCTCTGCCATGACTTCCTGTCTGATATCTCCACTGGGTACACAAAGACGCGTGCCGTGTCGAAGTGTCCCATCCTCATGAATATATAACTCTGGCCTTCTCCATGCCTCGCACTCTGCTCTGAGCTGCTGAATCTTGGAATCTGTTAACTGTGCTGTCCGGATCCTCTCAACTATGGTGGACTGAATCTGTAGGCTGGCCATCAAGGCCACATTGGAAGGAAGAACCACTTTAATTCCCATCTTCTGAAGATCCGACAATAACTCTGGTTGCGCCGTCAGAAAATAAACTCCGGCTCTCCGGCTCAACGCATCTGCTACAACGTTGGCCTTCCCTGGATGATACTGTAAATCCATATCGTAGTCCACCAGTAGCTCGAGCCATCTTCCCTGCCGTATATTAAGATCCTTCTGGGTAAAAACATACTTCAGGCTCTTATGATCAGTAAAGATCTCTACTCTATCTCTGTACAAGTAGTGCCTCCACAACTTAAGTGCAAACACTACTGCTGCTAGCTCCAAGTCGTGGGTCGGGTAATTCTTCTCATGATCACGGAGTTGACGTGACGCATAAGTAATTACCTTCCCATGCTGCATCAAAACACATCCCAATCCTCTTCCTGAAGCGTCGCAATAAACTGTGAATCCTCCGGTCCCATCTGGAAGGGTGAGAATGGGAGCCGTTATCAAACCTCGCTTCAATTCCTCAAATGATTCCTGACATTCTGCTGTCCAAACGAACGGCACATCCTTGCGGGTCAACTGGGTCATCGGCGCTGAAATCCTTGCAAAATCAGAGACGAACCGCCGGTAGTAGCCGGCCAATCCAAGAAAGCTGCGAACTTCTGCCACTGAGCTGGGTACTGGCCATGCCTCGATAGCCACAATCTTCTGGGGATCCACTTCCACTCCTCCTCTGGTAATGATGTGACTCAAGTAAGAAATGCGATCGAGCCAGAACTCGTATTTACTGAACTTGGCGTACAACTGGTGCTCTTTGAGAATCTGGAGGACAATTCTGAGATGCTGCTCGTGCTCTGCTTCACTCTTGCTGTAGACCAGGATGTCATCAAGGAACACTATCACAAACTGATCCAAGTAAGGCATGAAAATACGGTTTATGAGGTCCATGAACACTGTCGGCGCATTGGTCGCTCCAAAGGGCATAACTAGAAACTCCCAATGCCCGTACCTCGATCTGAACGTCGTCTTCGGGATGTCCTGCTCTCTGACTCTGATCTGGTGGTATCCTGACCGCAAGTCTATCTTCGAGAAAACTGAAGCCCCCTTGAGTTGATCAAACAAGTCATCTATCCTCGAGAGAGGGTATCTGTTCTTGATTGTCACTGAGTTCAAGGTACGATAATCAACACATAGCCTGGACGTACCATCCTTCTTTTTCACAAGAAGCATCGGGGCTCCCCAAGGCGATCCACTAGCACGAATGAATCCCTTGGTCCTGAGTTCTTCAATCATCTTGTACAAAATCTCCAACTCTGAAGGCGCCATTATGTAGACTCGCTCTGATACTGGTGCTGTCCCGGGAATCAAGTCGATGGTGAACTCGATCTCCCGCTCTGGTGGCATCCCTGGAAGTTCCTCTAAAAAGACATCTGGAAACTCTTCAACTATCCGCGGCAACTGCACTGCTGCTACTGCAATCCGCAATACTAGAGGAGATGGCTCTACTGTGCCTCTGGAAAATGAAAACTCTGGCTCTCCGGGAATACTAAAGACAACTCTGCCAACATGGCAGTCTATCCTAGCATAATGGTTCCTCAACCAATCCATGTCTAGGACTACATCATAGTCTGCCATAGGGAACTCTATGAGCCTAGCGGGGAACTCTCTACCGCTAACTACGATCCGACACGAGAAAAATACTTGATCTACTCCCACAAGACCATTACCAGTAAGTATATTGAGCCTCACTGATAATGACTCGGGCTCCAATCCTATCCGTGTCGCAAATCGTGCAGACATGAATGAATGCGATGCACCAGAATCAAATAATACAGATGCTGGAAAGGTGTTGACGAGAATAATACCTGCCACTACCTCACCTGGTGCAACTTTTTCTTCCATGGTTATCATCATAGCCTGACCTCTAGCTGCGGGTCCTCTCTGCTGGAAACCCCTCTGTCGGTTCTGTGCTGGAGCCTGGGTAAACTGCTGCTGGTTCTGCTGCTGAAAGGCCTGGGCCTGAGGCAACAATGGCCTCGGGTACTGCTGTTGCTGCTGCTGCTGGACTGGAACTGGGGCTGGTCCTCTCACCGAAGAACTAGAAAGGTTGGATGATGATGGACCTCCCCTATTCGGGCAGGTCCCTATCTGGTGGTCTGCCCCTCCATAAGCCAGGCACAATCCCTGTGCCCTACGACACTCTGCCACTACATGGCCCGGCTTCCCGCAATGCGAACATCCCACCGCGGAAGACTGCTTCTGCTTCTGCTGTTGCGGGTACGTCGGGGTTGAATGCTGAACCGACGTCACTGAGGCCGCCCGCCTCGGAGTTCCAATGGTCAATCCCCTAGCTGCCGGGGCTGGAGCTGATGATTGGTGCATCTGGTTGTGGGACCGCTTCCTGCCTCCGGTCCTGTCCACAATTCTACGGGAGGTATACTCATGCCTCCTAGCTGCCTTCAACACTGCATCAAACGTCTGGTGCTCGAACTGCTCCACAGCCAATAATATCTCTAAGTGCAGCCCTTGTTGGAACCGCTGAGCCCTATCGAACTCGGTCGCCACCAAAGTGGGGGCGAACCTACTCAGCCTGGAAAACTCGGTCGCATAGCCATCGACCGTCCTGCCTCCTGCTTCAAGTTGGTGAATCTGGTCTGCAGATCGTACCGTGCCACCGCATCGAAGTACTTTGTCTGGAACCTCTCTCTGAACGTCGCCCAAGTAACTGGTGTTGCTAATCCCATGGCCTGAGCTGCCCACCAATCGCGAGCCAAGTCTAACAACTGCAGGTGTACCACCGCCACCTTCTCATTCTCGGGTGTCCTAGCAGCTTCTAGAACCACCTCGGTATCCTGAAGCCAAGCGTCCGCGGCAATCGCATCTTCACTGTCGTCAAAGAAGGGAGGGTTCAAGCGCTTGAAACTGTTGGCCGCCTGATTCCCTTGGGGACCTCCTCGGTTTAGTGTATCATGAACTTCCTGGTGCAAGGCGTCGCCTCGACGATCTTGGGATGCAAGCAGTTCTCTGATAAGCCCTACCAAAGGTCCCTCATCCTGTCTAGCTGGTTGAGCGGGCGGAGCTGCCTGAACTGGAGGTTCTGAGCCTCCGGGAAACATAACTCGGGAGGCTACTCCATAGTGCTGAGCTTGATCTTCCTGGCGCTGGGGTGCTTGTCGAGCTTCCTCTGGCTGGTTGGCAGGTCCGGGAGTAATGCCGCTGAAGAAGACGACATAGGGAACAATAAGGAAAGGACTAGGACAGATCAATGATACAAGCAATGTGATCAGGTCGAGATTCTCAGGGATTTGAAGATACGAGCAGAGATCAAGGACGAATATTGATTGAGACATCTATTTGGTAAACCCTCACATTTCTTGAATGCCAAGACCTGCATGGGCCACCACTTAAACCGTGTCATGCCCCAGAACCAGAATACTGGAGAGCGGGGGCAGACATAGCCAGCTACGTATATTGAAATAGAATACATCTCAACTATACGGTCACGGCTATCTAGATATGAGGGTTTACTACAAGCCAGCAGTCTCTTAAGGTCAAGCCTATTGTCTCAATCTCAAGCAATTAACAGAGTTACAAGATATTAGAGCATCAAATATATATATATAAGGCGTCCCAAATATTACATATTGGATGATCATGAAGCTAGTCGTACAAAATGATAGGACTAGCAAGAGTTCAGTCATACATGATCAACCCTAGGATTTGTTAATCATGTTTACAGCCCGTAGGCAGACAGTAAGTAAATGTGCATCGAGCTAACAGGTGCTCGTCGGCTAAACGCCTCAAAAGAATAAATTTACATATAAGTGGGTGAAACAAAAAGGGAAAACCCACTCGTAGCTCGGGTTCCGTCTAGTGTTCACCATTGGGCTGGAAGCTTGGTAGATCCTCGGGAGCTGCTCCAAAATCTGGCCACACAAAACCAGCTGGGTCAATCCCAGAAAGAGCAAGTGCCACAAAGGAGGCCACAAATAAGAACAAAAGCCAGCATATCAGAACATAAAGAATAAAAGAAGTACAAGTAGTAAAGTACACAGGGCGATAAACGACTAGGGACGTGGAACCATTCCGGGAGCCAGGTTACAATCCTTAAACCAAACAAGGACTGGGATTGTACCCCTTCGCCTGAATAGCTCACTATCTCTATCCATTTATCGTTAGAGATAAGTAAAACAATCATGATCAAGAGTTCCAGGTACAGGGGCTAGACAAGACTTAGACAGAGCTGGACACCATTCATTCACAATCGGCCAAGCAAGTACTACGGCTTACTACTTTAACTAACTAGGGTTATCACAAACCTAATTACTAACAAGATGCAAGTGAGAATTCCAGCCCCAAGCCCTGCAGACTATCCAGTTATCCTTTCACGGGTTGAGAGTTATAGGTGGGTACATTGCCCGGGAGACAAATGTACCCTTAGGTGACTTAGAGGGTGCAACACATGACAGTGTACTGGAAATGTGCTCTACTCGTCGGCAAGCTACAAGTCCATTAAAGCGCCCAGATAACGAGATTGCCTGTGACTGGGAATTCTCCATGTTCTAGTTTGATCTAATCATTAGCCTAATCCAATTTAGCGCGAGTCCCTGGCCGTGGTACCCAGGAAGTCACGTCCTAGACATGATGCGAGACAAGACAAGTGGATTGTACAAGCAAGCAAGCAGGAGCACCCACGGTGTCAAGTTGATTATACGAGTCAAGTTACAAGTTACAAGTCAAGTCAGGAGTGCGCCGCCACGGGCCACTATCAAGTTATCAAGATAAATCATGTCAGGGTACTGTCAGGAGTGCGCCACTACGGGCCACTATCAAGTCAGGTTGGTCATGTCAGGAGTGCACCACTACGGGTCACTGTCGTGTTATGCTAGTTTCTTGTCATGCCATGCCATGTACAATAGTCATTCCAAACATATTAAGTAAAATCAAGTTCATGACAAAAGGCGTAAGGATATAAAATGGACGTAAAATATCTAATAAAATACCAATATATATAGGACTATAGAAGAGCCAAGCTTAAAGAAATAACCAAAACTCCAAAAGCCAATAGATTGCGCAAGGGGTCAGGGAGTTGGATTGCGCAGGTGTCAGTTGCGCAGGGTGCCAAGTGCGCAGGAGCACAGGGCACAGGGGCAGATTACGCATGAACAGACTGCGCAGAAGTGAACTGCACATGGGTGGATTGCGCAGGAACAGACTGCGCAGAAGTCAACTGCGCATGGGTGGATTGCGCAGGGGTTACTTTGCGCATGGCTGGCTTGCGCATGGATGGCTTGGGCCAGCGCAATCCAGCACAGCGCAAAGTACTGGCTGAGGTCATGCGCAATCGGCCCTGCGCTAAAGAGCACAGGCCGGGGGTGCGCAATCGGCCATGCGCTAAAGAGCGCAAGGCAGAGGGATGTTCTTCCTGGCCGAGAGCAGGTCCAAGAACACCAAGAACTTCAATTCTTCATAACTTTGTCAAATCAAAACCAAATCTAGATTTTCAAAGATCTAATTTGAGTAAAATCGAATTCTCTTCCACATGGAAGCATCAAAACATGCAAAAAATCGAAGTTTAATAGATCAAAACCAAGGATTTTCGAAAATGGTTAAAACCTAGATCTAGAAGAATGAAAGCTCCAAATCACAAAATATCAAGTTCTAAAGTTGTTCTTCATGGCCTAATCTAGTTAATGGACAAATAAAAAGTGGTGCTTATTTGATGGCAAGGTGCACTTGCCTATGGGTTGGGGAGTTGTGTGGAAGAAGGAAGAAGATGGAGAAGTTAATAGAGAATAAAGAGGAGAAAGAAAGGTTGGTGGAGATATAATGAGGGTGGGTGTGTTGTGTTGAGGGTAGAGTGTAGGTTAAAGTGTACCAATTCATATTAAACCAAACCTAATCAAACCAACCCAATTCCACAAAATAAAACCAAGCCGTGGTCCAAACCCATTTACGAGAAATCAAAATCTGCAAGTCGAAAAAATAAAATACGTGCCAAAATCAAATTACGAGTACAAATACGAAATACAGGAAATGGGGGTGACACCAACATTTTTCAGGTTAGCTATGGCTTCACTTAGTATTGGGAGATACGGGTGTACTTGCAGACGAAAACCTAGAGATTAGTTAGATAGATGAGTTGTAATCATTTCAATATTGTATGAGTTTATATTTTTCTACAAATGTAAAACTTGTGAATATTGTAATTAATTTTAGTTATTGTGAATAAACATTATTTGTGATTTTGAGTATTGTGGCTAGACCGCGTTCTACGTCGACACTGCGGCGTAGGCTGACTTGGACACGCACCGTGTCCCTAAAAGCGGGCGTGGGTCGTGACAAACATCTAGGGTTAGGGTTTGTGGTGGCTGGAGATGAGGAGGAAGAATATTGAGTTAGGGTTTCTTGAATGTGCTCGGGAAGGGAAGAAGAGTTGGGGTTGTCAGCTGCAAATGTGAGGAAATGATTATGAGGAGAGAGAGAGAGATGTTTGTAGTTAGTTTATGTGATGTTGTGGGCTGGGTTGGATCAGAGAGTGGGCTAGGTCGGTTGTTCTGTCCATGATTGGAAATTGGTGTTTTAGTTTAGTTAAAAATCATATTGAGTGGTGGGCTGGGCCAAATTTGGACTCGGCTATAAGGATTAATGTAGTTGTTTTTTAATAAATATGATGAGTACTGGTTAGGCTAAGCTTGTATGTGTTTGGACTGTTAGAATTTAGAGAGAATTATGCTGCAGAGTAATTGAAAGCTGCTGGGCTGAGCTGGTGTAAGTTTTGGGTTTAGGTTGTGGACTAAGAAATGAGCTGGGCTGGATTGCTTACTATTTTTTTGTAATTCCTGTTATGAATAATAGTTATATTAACAATTTTAGTTAATAATAATATTGCTAACTATTTTACTGATTTACCATTAAATTCTTTTTGTAATAAATGCTTGTAGGTATTTTAGTTATATTTTTGTTAAGTATATATATATTAATATAATATATATATATATATATAATATATATAGTTGATTATATATGATAATTAGTTATGGTTGAGAAATAGTTAGCTAGCAAAACCTTCTAAATCAATAAATAAATAAGCTAGATACTTTAAATATCTATTGAATATATATGGATAATTATATTTTGATAAATGTTTCCTTGCTAATATAGTTTAAAAATTTTCATTAAATGCTTTTGTTGATCAGCTATATATATATTTTTTTGATCAAGCTAATATTGTTGATCAAGCTATATATATATATATATATATATATATATATATATATAATATATATATATATATATATATATATATATCTAAAAAAAATATTGTTAGGATTATATTAATGTCACGACCCGCATCCGCTTTTCGGGCGCGAGCTCGTGAGCAAGCCAGCTACGTATCGAGCGGACTCCAGCCCGACTCGAATACGTAAACGCTGTCAAGGCTATGGTATACTGCCAAATCATGGCAATGCAATCTATATCTCAATCCACAACAAGAATATGAAACACGGATGAACAATTATGGGTCATGGTTGCAGCACATTATCATATTGTCCGATTAGACTCCAAGAATGATATGAGTCTATAAAATAAGCAAAATATCATGGTACGGAATATAAAGCACGAGAAGATAATAAAGAAATATCACAAGCAAATACCTGTATCATACATCGCAATCCTCTACCATCCCGCTCTGCTAACTAACTCCATGCAGTCGCTAAACCTGAAAAGATCATCAGGTCCTCAGAGGACATAGCAAGATACATATAAACATGTCTATCTAGCAGTTCAATCATGCATGATAATATATAAACAGGATATAACAAGGAATGACACTTAACATGGCAAGAGACTACGACCAAACTGCTAATAAGTGACTAACGACAAGTGGCTACCGACAGGTGACCTTGAACACGAATACTAGAACAATTACGCATAAATAAACTGCCAAATGAACAAGCGAACACAAGATCAATGAAATACCAAACCCTCGCCCCGAGTGGACTCGCAGGTTTGAACTAATCACTAACCCTCGTACCGAGTGTGGACTCTCTGGCTAGTACTAACCCTCGTCCCGAGTGTGGACTCTCTGGTTAGTTCACGGCAAGGCACCCTCGTCCCGAGTGTGGACTCTCTGGTGCAAGTATAACATCCTCGTCTGAGTGTGGACTCTCTGATGTAAACCCTCGTCCCGAGTGGACTATCTGGTGCAAGTCAAGTCAACACCCTCGTCCCGAGTATGGACTCTCTTGGTGCAAATAATCGACATCCTCGTCCCGAGTGTGGACTCACGGATGTAAACAGATCAAGGCAAACACCCTCGCCCAAGTGGACTCTCTGGTGCCAAGGAAACAATAACAAGGATTTAGCAGTTCAATTATACGTATCGTCTATGACACGACTCAAGCAAGGTACTGGTGAGACAAGGTGCGACTCAGTCAAGATACGGTCAAGTCAGTATAATACACTGTCAAGTCAAGCAAGACCATAAAATGGTAAACACGGTATATAGAAACTAGATAAAGCAAGTCGACAAGAAAGTTAATGAATCATATAAAATCTATAACAAATAGGTATCTATGATAATACATAATAACATGAAAAATATAACATAAAAATTAACTGTAGGGGAGGCAATGTATCTTGCCTGGAGGTTGCATGCATATCCAACAAAAATATAGCCAACTGATAGCCATAAAGTCCAAATCATCACAACTATCTCCGAAAGCAGAAATAAATATTGCCAACATTCTCAGAATAGTCAAATTAGCTAGGGTTGCCTGTCTTTAAGTCCAATTCTGGACACAGGGGCAAAACGGTAATTTTGGACAAAAATGGTGTCCGCCGTTGGACCCGCTTTGTATCGAAAGCGTGCCAGAGTCAATGGTCTCTAAAGTTGTCAAACTATACGTCTACGAATTCGTTTAGATTATACGAACCCAACGGTATGTCCAGTTTTAGATTTCGGTGGGTCGTGCACAAAAACTGCCCGTTGATTGGATCGTGGGGCCCGCGAAAAGGCAATCCAATCAACTGTCTCAGAATTGGACCAAACTTGGCATACAGGACCAAAAAATGACACCGTTGTTGGCATAAGTTTCGTCTCGATCTGACGAACGTGCACAAAGTAATTGGAAAATTTGCACAGAGGCCGATACGGTAAATTTTGACGGATACGCATCAATTCGTCGCGCACACGCAACCAATTTGAATTCCGTCAAAGCCCACACGTCCTCGAAGCCAGTACGCACCTTTTAATGCTTTCGGTTCGCGACCACGTCCCGGATTGGCGGGACGCACGTCGTATCGAAGAAATTTTCAATATTTAATATCTTGAAAACAGATTTTTCGTCCAATTGGGAATCCGATTTCTCGACGAACAGTCGTCGAAATCGGCTTCCGTTAAAAAGGATTACGCAGCGAATATACCATCTAGGACTGACTTTAATTATTTTTTAAAGAAAACACTAATAAGACATTCGAATTAGTTTCCGAAGTCGATGATCCGACAGCCTAAAATAGAGTGCATTGGTACTGTGTTTGTCGAGGTTTGACTCGACTTTCCTAGCGTTCTGGTCATCGGGATTTCGAACGAATTGAAAGGAAAGAAAGCTGTTATATTGTGA